>CM041786.1:102687803-103272803 GCA_023375725.1 Nephotettix cincticeps | reverse complement strand
AGGGTTTATGCTACCAGAGGTTAACTAGGTTATGTGGGTTTACACTATTATAATTTAACTAGATTAAGGAGGTTTATGCTACTAGAACTTAACTAGATTAGGAGGGTTTATGCTACCAGAGGTTAACTAGGTTTTGTGGGTTTACACTATTTTAATTTAACTAGATTAAGGATGTTTATGTTACTAGAACTTAACTAGATTAGGAGGGTTTATGCTACCAGAGGTTAACTAGGTTATGTGGGTTTACACTATTATAATTTAACTAGATTAAGGAGGTTTATGCTACTAGAACTTAACTAGATTAAGAGGGTTTATGCTACCAGAGGTTAATTAGGTTATGTGGGTTTACGCAATTAGAACCAACATAACCAAATTATGTGGGTTTACACTATTAGACTTTAACAAGATTAAGGAGGTTTATGCTACTAGAACTTAACTAGGTTATGTGGACTTACGCAATTAGAACTTAACTAGATTAAGTGGGCTTACACTATTAGAACTTGACTGGGTTAAGAAGGTTTATGCTATTAGAACTTAACTAGATCAATGGAGTCTACGGTATTAGAACTTATCTTGATTAAAGGGGTTTACGCTATTAGAACGTAACTAGGTTAAGCTGTAAACGATTGCGGAAATATTGTAACATTACGATTGAAATTCAGGGTATATCACTCGTAATCGAAGGAAAATTATCTCATTGTTATCGATCGTCGTGTTAATCATTTGTTAAAAACTCAGATTACAGAGATGCAATTACGAATAACGTTATTAATTATCACCCAATTCCTAATTTGGGTACCCTAGAGATAGTTTGAATTTTGTTTGACGACTATGATGTTAAGGTAGAACGCTTCATGGCGGAAAAGCTACAAACCCGATCTCGACACATCAAGTTTCAGTGAGTGTTCCTACACCTCAAGGTAGAGTGTTTACATACATAGTGTTATATATTAGCAAATAAATTACTGCATATACAAAGGCAGCCCTATCCCTTGCCTCATCATCTCATATTATCAAAGACCTATCACAAAAAAT
This sequence comes from Nephotettix cincticeps, assembly GCA_023375725.1. Taxonomy (NCBI): domain Eukaryota; kingdom Metazoa; phylum Arthropoda; class Insecta; order Hemiptera; family Cicadellidae; genus Nephotettix; species Nephotettix cincticeps. The sequence continues at coordinate 103,271,768 of CM041786.1, read as the reverse complement.
ACCACATGTGAGGGTACATTCACTTTTGGTTTATATTTAATTAGATTCAGTTGAAATTCAAACCATTTATTTATGAATTTTAAATTAGCATATACTTGGAGTAAATAAATGGGTTTTTTTATTATTATTAGTTTTCAAATCATACACCTGTTTCATTTTAACCAATAATGTAAAATTAAAGTAAATTTAGTATTTTTAGTTTTCACAATTGATTTTTTCAATTTTGATGAACAAAGTAGCTTATATCACTACAGATAACAATTATGAATAATCGTTTTTCTTAAATTCTATATTTTCTACTGTTGCCCAGGTAAAAAATGTTTTTCAGACCTATTTCATCTACCAACCTTTGGTCTGTTTGGAACTCATACCAAAACTTCTTCAACGGTCCTAGCGTCAGTACTCGTATATATGATCCTTCGCTGTGGATTATAATAACCGAATGTTGCCAACAGGTGCTGTGTCATCATCGCTAGATCAAATTGATAACTCCCAAGAGAAACGAAAGCTACCTTATCAAGTAAGTTTTAAAATAATACATAATCACAGGAGTACCTTATTTCAGCATTTTATTTTAGTACATTATTTCAGGAGCACCTTATAAGAACATTAGTGGGGTTAAGTATGAATATGCTTTTTAAGAGTTAATTTATAAACAAACTAGCTGACCCGGCGAACTTCGTACCGATAATAATAAACATTTGATTTTTAATCATTAAACATAATCACAAAAATTCGTTCTGAGAAATTTTATATTTATACAGTAATTAGATACCATTGAGTACTTACTATTTTATGCTTGCTTCTTTTGCTTGCTCAATGGTTCAAATAAAAACAGCTGGTTTATATCTTAAAAGGTAAGATTCATATGTTTGGAATACAAAACAAAATTATTTCCTCATAAGATTAACATGGGTACTTTGAAGGTGTATAGGGTGGAGATTTATGGGAAAATCGTCACAAAACTATTAGACTTTCCTATTTTAGGCCTAAAGAACCAGTATACCAAATTTCAGCCTCATAGGTAATCGGGAAGTGGGAGAATTAGTGATGAGTGAGTGAGGGCTTTGAATTTTATATACACATATGAAGAATAGTGAGAACATTGAACCATGTATTTCGGAAGAACCGTTACAGAGCACGCTGTATCCTTCGCTTAATTCTCTACTATGATTACAATATCTTTAAAGGTCTATCACACAAAAAACGCTGACCACATATTAGGCTGGTTTATTCTTTGAATATATATTTTTAAATATGCACATTTATTTAGGGTGTTTTAACAATGAAACAACTGGAATATTGGAAACTAAACATCTTACGGCAACCTTTTAATGAGGCAATACATATTTTTTCGCAATTTAATTTATTACTATGTATCAATTTATTATTTATTCCTTTACTCAAGTTATTTTACCCGAGAGTGAATTAAGTGTATGTTGATTGGACTTTTAGAGCTAGGAACATTTTCTTGTTTATGTTACGGTTTGGAAATATAAAATTGAAATTTTTGGCCATAATTTGCAATATGGCGGTCAACTTCAACTATTCTTACACAATACTCTGTGTTTTATTTGGGCTTAGGAGAGTAAACATGTGAAATACAGTAATTTGTTATATACCAAACTATTTATAAGCTATGGAGAGACTAAACTATTAAAAGATTCATTTTTGTTAACTGTCACAATTGTGAATTGTGGATAGTTATGAGCGATGGTCGGTGGGTGTACTGTTCTCTTGTATGGATTTACGTCCGCACTATTGAATACTACGTTAATCCGCAAAAACCATCCTCACAATTAGACCAGTTCGTAATTCAGAGGCATTGGTTCGGAATTTACGTTAAACTGCAGGTCCCTTAGATATTGCCATCGGCTGTTGGGCTATTAAATAACAGTCCTAAGTAACATGTCAGCCTTAGTCAGTAATAGGACTATAACATCGCGTCACAATCATCTCACTCATACTCGGCTTAAAATACCTACCATGTGGTAGGGTCACCATTTCAATAATCTAATCTATTTGTATCTTTTAAACTATGCATCTGAAAGTGAACCTTAAATAAGGAACAAAAAACAGTAAACTAGTTCTAAAAGTAATAATTGATTTTCTATTTTTTAAACATGCTTCAGGTATCGGTGGAAGTGTACGGGGAGTTCAGATGCACAGGCGCCATAATAAACATGCTCTGGGTGGCAGTAGCAGACCCTTGTCTGCACGAGTGAGTAGACCTTGTTACAAGGTATTGTACTAGAGAATAAATACATACAGTATATACCTTCGGGTATCGGTGGAGTTCAGATGCACAGGCGGCATAGTCAACATACTCTGGGTGGCAGTAGCAGCCCCTTCCATGTACGTGTGACCTTGTTTCAAGGTCACACGTACTAGAGACCTAAGACATACTTTCAGGTATTGGTGTAGGTGTACAGGGTTGTCAAATTCCTTGGCCACCATGAACGAAATCTGCTTAGGCATGGCCTACCTTATATTATAGTTCCAAATTTATCGAAGTCTCTACATAATTAAAACATATAGTATGTTTTAGGGTATCTAGAAGCTGTGTCTCTTTCATATCATTATTATAACTGATGATGAAAATCGCACAGTGCCTCTGCGGAAGACGTGATAGTGAGGGCCGCGACAGACGTGCCGCGACGTCGGGGAGTCGCCCACCGGGTCCGGCAGCTACTGACGTCACCACAGGCGTCCTGTTCTTCAGAGGTTGCCTGTCCTCAGGGGAGTTTGACTTTATTGAAGGTAGGACCCTTCAGCACGAAATGTAAATACAATTTATCTTTGTAATCTATTTAAATCCTACATACATTCCCCTATTTTTACGACTACAAATTAATGTAATGTAGTATTGTATAGTATTACCATTTATTATATACATACTACGCCGTATACTATATTCAATGGTATTACTGTATGTATATTTATATGTTTCGAGGATTAATAAATTTTAATAAAGAAATTAATGTAATTTATACATTTATTAAGATATCATTTGTGGTCATTTGACTTGTACATTTACAATGTTCCAAGCAAGATTCGGCATCCGATTCTTCAAAATCTACTAACCTTTTTTAGTAATATCATCAAAAGTATTTTTCTGTTCACTGTTATTTTGATTAAAAAGTTGATAAATTAAATACATTTATAGATTTACACCAGATTCGAATTTAGCTGGAAGATAAGACCGGTGACGTTGTGGCCTCGCCCTCCACCAGCAGGGGACACTGGATGGGTCGCTACTTGGCCCTGTCATGAGGTCAGTGTCCATTGCACTATGTTAATATTGTGGGGGATAAAAGAAATTTCCTGCTCATGTCTTAACAGTATCGCATGAAACTTGGTATGCCTTCGTGGTTATGATAACAAACAAATCCCCAAAATATGCTCCCACATTTGCCAAGTTGTGTATTCCCTTATCTTTAAACTTATGAAAAGTATGGATGAGAATCCATACTTTAATGAGATTTGATTCAATACATATTTAGTCATTGTTGTATAGACCTATTGATATGATGTAAAGTTCTTTTAAGAGATCAGGTACTCGAATGGCCCTTTATCAGTCCCCCAATGCTCGTTGGTCCGTTGTACGATGTTGCGTGGCGGGTTGTGCCGTCGTCGTCAGAGTCCCAGGTCAGCCGTTAGATGTAGAAGATGGCAGCGACTCATGAGTCGCTGCCATCATGAGCCTGTTTACACATGTGTAAACAGGCTATTCAATTTTGTGAAAATGTATAATTCGGCAAACACTTTGCAAATGTATGAAATTAATGGTGTCAAAAATGTATTTGTTCGACAATAGCATACAGTATAATATTTTAAAGTTCAGGTAACTTAATAAGTAACTTAAGTTCAGGTAAACTTATACCTAGACCTAAACATAAAAAATAGTTTCGTCCCTTTTGCCGTAGCGCTTGTGGCGCTCCCCAAGCTAGGCCTACTGCTTCCGCGGCATCCCCCGGGCGCCCGCCAACGTGACGGACTTGGTTTCATTTCACTTATACAATTTAATTTATGGCTTAATACATTTATCATGAATAATAAGTAAAGACTGCAAAGAAAACTTCAACCAAATAAGTAAGTAATATGTTTTACCCGAGTAAAAGTATTTAAATAAACAAATGCATATCGAATTAAACTATACTTTAAAAAAATGCAAACAATTCAAAAGGTAAGGCGTTAATTAGGATGTTGAAATTCACAGTATAGTTGCAGGATTGGATTACCATCGATACCCAGCGCAGAGTGAGAGTTCGGGACCCCAAGGCCTGCAGCGAGGCGACGAGCGACCCCGTGCTGATGTGTGTGTCAGTTTCTGAGCCCCGGACAAGGCGTGTTTGTCAGGTGAATTACCTTTATCGAAGCATTTTGTTGATTAGGGGAATTCAGTGACCACAATCTTGTCCTAGCTTTCCGGAAAATTCCTGTAGGTGCACTTAAACCAAAACATCTTATACTATCCTATCAAAAGGAAAGGGAAGTCTCCCGTTATCTCAATATGCCTCCAGGTGAGTGAAGACGGGTTTGGTTTGTTTGACCAAGTCAAGTCGAGAGGTAGTCCCCAGCCCTGTCAGGTCCTCGGTAGAATCTAGGGTTTCCAGCCATTCCCTAAACCCCCTCAACCACTCCTGCCCTAACCTCCCCTGGCAGGGAAAAATGAGTTTCATTTAGAGTACAGCGGCATAAGTGTTTAATATTATGACGACGTTCCTTAATGTACTCTAGTACTGGTACCTAGAATGTCTTCATTACGCATTATTAATCATTGGCTATCTATATAAAATATTGTAATTCGTATTAAATTCATTGTCCACATTAACATACTATAATGCAGTGAATAAAATATTAGTTATAAGTTATAAATCAGTTATCAGCTACATTGCAGAATATAAGAGCTCTGGTGGTGATGCCTGACTGATGTTCGACAGACTGGCTAGGTTCCGTATGGACTACCACATACAGTCACTGTGATATTGGTCAGTTACATTGCAGAACGCCGGAGCCTAAATGGTGATGTACGACAACCTAACTGGGATCCTGCTGCACTAAGACATATAATCACTGTCATTGCTCAGTTACATTAAAGAACGCCAGAGCCTACATGGTGATGTACGACAACCTAACTGGGATCCTGATGCACTACGACATATAATCACTGTGTCATTGCTCAATTACATAAAAGAACGTCAGAGCCTACATGGTTATGTACGACAACCTAATTGGGATCCTGCTGCACTACAACATATAATCACTGTGTCTTTGCTCAGTTACATTACAGAACGTCAGAGCCTAAATGATGATGTACGACAATCTAACTGGGATCCTGCTGCACTACGACATATAATCACTGTGTCATTGCTCAGTTACATTGCAGAACGTCAGTGCATAAATGGCAATGTACGACAACCTGACTGGGTTCCTGCTGCACCGGCACATGTCGTCACCTTTTCATTGCATAGTTATGTTTCAGAATGTTGAAGCTCTGGTGGTGATACGCGACAGCCTGGCTGGGTTCCTGCTGCACCGACACATGTCGTCACTTTGTCATTGCATAGTTTGTTATGTTCTAGAATGTTGGAGCTCTGGTGGTGATACGAGACAGACTGGTTGGGCTCCTGCTGCACCGACACACGTCGTCACTTTGTCATTGCATAGCTATGTTCCAGAATGTTGGAGCTCTAATGGTGATACATGACAGACTGGCTGGGTTCCTGCTGCACCGTTACATGTCGTCACTTTGTCATTGCATAGTTATGTTCCAGAATGTTGGAGCTCTGGTGGTGATACACGACAGACTGGTTTGGCTCCTGCTGCACCGACACATGTCGTCACTTTGTCATTGCATAGTTATGTTCCAGAATGTTGGAGCTCTGGTGGTGATACGCGACAGACTGGCTGGGTTCCTGCTGCACCGTTACATGTCGTCACTTTGTCATTGCAAAGTTATGTTCCAGAATGTTGGAGCTCTGGTGGTGATACACGACAGACTGGCTGGGTTCCTGCTGCACCGATACATGTCTTCACTTTGTCATTGCATAGTTATGTTCCAGAATGTTGGAGCTCTGGTGGTGATACACGACAGACTGGTTTGGCTCCTGCTGCACCGACACATGTCGTCACTTTGTCATTGCATAGTTATGTTCCAGAATGTTGGATATCTGGTGGTGATACGAGACAGACTGGTTGGGCTCCTGCTGCACCGACACATGTCGTCATTGTCATTGCATAGTTATGTTTCAGAATGTTCGAGCTCTGGTGGTGATACACGACAGACTGACTGGGCTCCTGCTGCACCGACACATGTCGTCACTTTGTCATTGCATAGTTATGTTCCAGAATATTGGAGCTCTGGTAGTGATACATATGTTATGACAGTTTGGGTGGTGATTCTGACTGGGCTCCTGCTGCACCGTTACATGTCGTCACTTTGTCATTGCATAGTTATGTTCTAGAATGTTGGAGCTCTGGTGGTGATACACGACAGACTGGCTGGGTTCCTGCTGCACCGTTACATGTCGTCACTTTGTCATTGCATAGTTATGTTCCAGAATGTTGGAGCTCTGGTGGTGATACACGACAGACTGGCTGGGTTCCTGCTGCACCGTTACATGTCGTCACTTTGTCATTGCATAGTTATGTTCCAGAATATTGGAGCTCTGGTAGTGATACACGACAGACTGGCTGGGCTCCTGCTGCACCGTTACATGTCGTCACTTTGTCATTGCATAGTTATGTTCCAGAATGTTGGAGCTCTGGTGGTGATACACGACAGACTGGCTGGGCTCCTGCTGCACCGACACATGTCGTCACTTTGTCATTGCATAGTTATGTTCCAGAATATTGGAGCTCTGGTAGTGATACACGACAGACTGGCTGGGCTCCTGCTGCACCGTTACATGTCGTCACTTTGTCATTGCATAGTTATGTTCTAGAATGTTGGAGCTCTGGTGGTGATACGCGACAGACTGGCTGGGTTCCTGCTGCACCGTTACATGTCGTCACTTTGTCATTGCATAGTTATGTTCCAGAATGTTGGAGCTCTGGTGGTGATATGGTGGTGTACACGACAGACTGGTTTGGCTCCTGCTGCACCGACATGTCGTCACTTTGTCATTGCATAGTTATGTTCCAGAATGTTGGAGCTCTGGTGGTGATACACGACAGACTGGCTGGGTTCCTGCTGCACCGTTACATGTCGTCACTTTGTCATTGCATAGTTATGTTCCAGAATGTTGGAGCTCTGGTGGTGATACACGACAGACTGGTTTGGCTCCTGCTGCACCGACACATGTCGTCACTTTGTCATTGCATAGTTATGTTCCAGAATGTTGGAGCTCTGGTGGTGATACGCATTAGACTGACTGGGTTCCTGTTACACCGATACATGTCGTCACTTTGTCATTGCATAGTTATGTTCTAGAATGTTGGAGCTCTGGTGGTGATATGCATAGTTATGTTCCAGAATGTTGGAGCTCTGGTGGTGATACGAGATAGACTGGCTGGGCTCCTGCTGCACCGACACACGTCGTCACTTTGTCATTGCATAGTTATGTTCCAGAATGTTGGAGCTCTGGTGGTGTTACACGACAGACTGGCTGGGTTCCTGCTGCACCGTTACATGTCGTCACTTTGTCATTGCATAGTTATGTTCCAGAATGTTGGAGCTCTGGTGGTGATATGCATAGTTATGTTCCAGAATGTTGGAGTTCTGGTGGTGATACACGACAGACTGGCTGGGTTCCTGCTGCACCGTTACATGTCGTCACTTTGTCATTGCATAGTTATGTTCCAGAATGTTGGAGCTCTCGTGGTGATACGAGATAGACCGGCTGGGCTCCTGCTGCACCGACACACGTCGTCACTTTGTCATTGCATAGTTATGTTCCAGAATGTTGGAGCTCTGGTGGTGATACACGACAGACTGGCTGGGTTCCTGCTGCACCGTTACATGTCGTCACTTTGTCATTGCATAGTTATGTTCCAGAATGTTGGAGCTCTGGTGGTGATATGCATAGTTATGTTCCAGAATGTTGGAGTTCTGGTGGTGATACACGACAGACTGGCTGGGTTCCTGCTGCACCGTTACATGTCGTCACTTTGTCATTGCATAGTTATGTTCCAGAATGTTGGAGCTCTGGTGGTGATACGCGACAGACTGGCTGGGTTCCTGCTGCACCGTTACAACTCCTCCATCGGGCTCTGTGTTCCTATCAGCTCGTACATATCCTGGATAAAACGAACAGCTTTTGGGTTTCATTGATCAACGTTTTTTTAACAAGTCAAGTATGATTTTTCCATCCTTACAAAATCAATACTAAAAAACCTTTATGTTGTAATGTTTTTGAGTTTCGTGAGATGATTCCTCTCATAACATTATTTGGTTGGTCCTGAATAGTTTTTTTACCTGTTTCCTTTAGGGATACTTTGTTTGAGAGGTTGTTTTAATTTCCACTAAATTGACACCCCAGGTTATCCTATACAACATACAGTACAGTGAATAGTATGTTAGTGATAACACCTATATATTTTTCAAAACTGTAGAGTTTTTGAAGCCATAAATTATTAAAGAACAGGAAAATTTGACTAATACAAAAATAATATTGTCTTCAATACAAATTTAGAACATGAACCCACTATGAATTTTATTACAATAAAAACAAAAATTAAGGTTTTGTACGATTCCTCACAATTTGACATGGTTTATAGTTGTTTCTGATTATTATTATTATTCTGTCAATCTCTGTGGATTGGAATTAGACGTTATTGATTTGTCGATGTTAAAACCGATGTAAATGTAAGGTTTATAGGTTTGTCCATATTTTAAGATAGTTAACTCCAAACATTTTTGTTGAAGTATTCTAGAGACAAAACGTGGATATGCATTATTATAAATATATTTTTCATCAGACAAATAAATTTTTAAAACTCCACAAAATTAAACCAAATTGATTGAAAATTGTTAATTCTACGAGATTACTGTGAATATTGTTCATATATACCGAAATTCTACATTGTAAGAGCGCAAACAATAGTCTTGTATCACCGCCGTACAGTTGTGTGTGCCGTGCCGTATCATGGTTTCAGTAGGCGCTAACAAACATTTCTGGAATTGCGCGTTTTTTCATTAAAATATTTTCATTACAAAACAATATATAGGTTTTATCCTTTATCGTGGTGTCCATCCAGACCACTTATTTCACGTTGTATCGTATTATAAATAGGAATAGAAACTAATTGACCATTAATAACTTTTACTGTTGAAGTTTGGGAGTTTGGGAGTGGGTATCTTAATTTAAACTGGAAAGTTATGAGCGATGGCCGGTGGATGCAACATTCTCTGATCTGGATCGACGTCTGCGCTATTGAATACTATGTTTGTCCAGAAAGACTATTAATCATAATTAGACCAGATCGCAATTCAGAGGTAAAATTGTGTTTCGGAAACTGTAGGTCCCTGAGATTTCATTTGCTGCAAGGCTATTAAATAACTCATATTACAGTTCTGCCAAAGGAAAATGTCAGCCATTTCAGAAACAAGACTACAAGTTCGCGCCACAATCATTTGACACTCATTTCACATTCATGCTTGGCTTAATACCTGTCTAGGTAGGGCACCATTTTAGAAAGGTAATAGTAATAGATTAATTAAGGTATATCATATATAACTATACTTGTCCTCGAAGTATATTTAACGATTAAAACACATTATAAATGATTGCTTAGGATTAAAGTCTCTCCGAAAGCAATGTACTCAAATATAGTAGTAATATAAAACACTAGTTTTTTTTAGATAACAAGTAATGACTTTGAAAAGACATGCTTGAGGTTCTCTGTGAAGTTATGGTAACGTCTTACCATACAACTACGACTGAAAAGATAAAACGAGATCGCACGCAGCACGATAGCGCGGATGGATTGGAACTTATAAACGAGATCGCACGCAGCACGATAGCGTGGATGGATTGGAACTTATAAACGAGATCGCACGCAGCACGATAGCGTGGATGGATTGGAACTTATAAACGAGATCGCACGCAGCACGATAGCGTGGATGGATTGGAACTTATATTCCCATCATAGTAATTGAATATAACGGAGTATGAAGGTTGCTGCAATAAGAGTTATTTTACATGGAAATGTAAAACGTACCTTATTGCAAAAAGGAGGCACACTCGAAACGTGGTCTGGGGGAAATTCGCTAATTACTGATTAAGCTCAACACAATTTCGGCGTTGATGGTAAGAGCATATCGTTAAGCTGTATTTATTAAATAAGGCCACATGGCAGCGCTATCTGAACATCTGGCCAACAGCCAGGCCGGGAAAGACGAGTGCAAAACAACGCAGTCACTATTCCGACGGTGTTTGCTGATCGTGTATAATGGAACAAACTCACATGCGACATCTGGCGGACCGTTGACTGCAGCCGCAGCCAGATGACGCTGTCGACCGATATCATATTGTGATTGCAGGAAAGTGCCCCGCCTCATCGCACAAACAGCCAGTGTTGTACAGCGTTGAGCAAATACAGAAATGCGACGAACTTGATAAGACGAACAGATCCGATGACTTCCCAAACAATTTCTGGAAAAGCAATATTTTTAACATACGCCGTTGTATTTTTATTCTATGATAATCTAAAAGATTATGTAATAAATTTTTTTTAGTGGCAAATCATCTGTATACTTACTATTGTATGCTTTATTTCGTCGTTCGTTGTAACAAGCTATGTTTCAAGTATCAATACTCGTAATGGTTATGTTACAGTCTGCTACATTAACAGATACGTTATGTTTTGATTGGGACGGGTGCGTGTGCTGTAATCCAGCTACTTGGAGGTTAGGATTGTAAATGGTCAGGTTATAAGCGATGGTCGGTGGATATAATGTTCTCTTAATATCGACACTATTAGATACATCCATTCATCCACAAAAACCGTAGTTATAATTAGACCAATTCGAAAGGTAAAAGGGTGCTTCGGATCCCACGTTAAACTAAAGGTCCCTTTGATGCCATAGGGTGTCGGACTATTAATAAACAGCTGAGGAAACAAGCCTAAGGAACATGCCAGCTTTAGTCATCATCAGTGTTGTACAGTGTTGAACAAATACAATATAGCAACGAAACTATATTGCAGATAAAATAGAACAGAATAGATGACTTCCCAAACAATTTTCTGAAAATCCAAACCATTGGCGAGGGTTCGCAGCAACATTCACGTATATTAGTATCAACGATAAGCCCAAGGCAACGACGCAGTGTCTCACCGATGACGCCAAGTTAAGCGGTATAACGTTGGATATAACCAACCGCGAGGTTGCGCATCAACATTCACGCACATTAAACACCTGCGATAAGCCCAGCGCCATGACGCAGTATCCCCCCGATAACACCGAGTTAAGCGGTGTTACGTTGGATATCACCAACAGCGAGGGTGCGCAGCAACATTCACGCACATTAAACACCTGCGATAAGCCCAGGGCCACGACGCAGTGTCTCACCGATAACACCAAGTAAGCGGTATAACGTTGGATATAACCGACCGCGAGGTTGCGCAGCAACATTCACGCACATTAAACACCTGCGATAAGCCCAGGGCCACGACGCAGTGTCTCACCGATAACACCAAGTTAAGCGGTATAACGTTGGATATAACCGACCGCGAGGTTGCGCAGCAACATTCACGCACATTAAACACCTGCGATAAGCCCAGGGCCACGACGCAGTGTCTCATCTATAATACCAAGCTAACACCGAGTTAAGCGTGTATTGGATTTCACTCCACAGCGAGGGGTGCGCAAGCAACAACGTTGGATATAACCGACCGCGAGGTTGCGCAGCAACATTCACGCACATTAAACACCTGCGATAAGCCCAGGGCCACGACGCAAAGTGTCTCACGATGACGCCAAGTTAAGTGGGGATATAACGAACCGTGGTTGCGCAGCCACATTCACGCACATAAACACGGTTTAACGTTGGATATAACCGACCACGAGGTTGCGCAGCAACATTCACGCACATTAAACACCTGCGATAAGCCCAGGGCCACGACGCAGTGTCTCACCGATAACACCAAGTTAAGCGGTATAACGTTGGATATAACCGACCGCGAGGTTGCGCAGCAACATTCACGCACATTAAACACCTGCGATAAGCCCAGGGCCACGACGCAGTGTCTCATCTATAATACCAAGCTAAGCGGTATAACGTTGGATATCACCAACAGCGAGGGTGCGCAGCAGCATTCATGCACATTAACACCTGCGATAAACCCAGGGCCAGGGAGGGGGCACGACGCAGTGTCTCACCTATAATACAAAGCTAAGCGTTAAAACGGGATAGAACCGACCGCGAGGTGCGCAGCACTTCATTCACGCACATTAAACACCTGCGATAAGCCCAGGGCCACGACGCAGTGTCTCATCTATAATACCAAGCTAAGCGGTATAACGTTGGATATCACCAACAGCGAGGGTGCGCAGCAGCATTCATGCACATTAACACCTGCGATAAACCAAGTGCCACGACGCAGTGTCTCCCTGATAACGCCAAGTTTAAGGCGGCGTTTCAACTTTGGTCAATAAATTCTCTGTGTTTCTGACTCGTGAATATGCTTTATTGCAAAAAAATATTCTTTCACATTTTACTGTCTATTTATGAACCAGACTATTAAGTGGATTAAAACTTAAAAGAATGTTGTTATATAGTTTGAATTTACGTAATTACATTAGATATAAAACAAGTGTGTATCACCTTTGACTATCCATTATTAATGGATAGTCAAAGATATCACCTTCTGTAAAGTTCCGTATTATATAAAAATTATTAATCTTTTCCTTCATCATGCATAAGATAAGAATACAAACATACAAATATAAAACACAACAATCACTGTATTCAAAAGTTTCATTTTCATTTTCCAATGAACAGATGTCATTGAGTACATTTTTATTTAAATAGCAGATCAGGTATGCGTTTCAAGAAATTTAAATTAGACAAAAAAAACTATCACACGAATAAAATTATTACACACACACACACACACACACACACACACACACACACACACACACACACACAGACACGCGCGCGCGCACGTGGGCACGCCTAAACACAAATATATATATATATATATATAATAGAGCATATATCGAGCATATATAACATATTCGTTAACTTCACACAGTAGGTCTACATAGCGCAATGTCACATTACAAGCACGTTAGCCCAGTTTGTGGGTCTCAAGGGAGGAAACTTCAGCTCTACACTCTAAGTACACCAGGCCTTCGTCTAACATATTCGTTAACTTTACACAGTAGGTCTGCATAACGTAATGAAACATTACAAGAACGTTAGCCCAGTTTGAGGGTCTCAGGAGAGGAAACTTCAGCTCTACACTCTCAGTACATCGGGCCCTCGTCTAACATATTCGTTAACTTTACACAGTAGGTCTACATAGCGTAATGTAACATTACAAGAACGTTAGCCCAGTTTGCGGGTCTCAGGAGAGGAAACTTCAGCTCTACACTCTCAGTACATCGGGCCCTCGTCTAACATATTCGTTCTATCATTGTACCACAGTAGCCCTCTAACCATAGCGTCAATGTAACATACAAGAAACGTTAGCAAAAACCCCAGTTGCGGGTCTCAGGAGAGGAAACTTCAGCTCTACACTCTCAGTACATCGGGCCCTCGTCTAACATATTCGTTAACTTTACACAGTAGGTCTACATAGCTTTATGTAACAATACACGAGCTTTCGCCGAGTTTTCGTGGTCAGGAGAGGAAATTTCAGCTTTGCACTCAAGTACATCGTGCCCTCTCCCAATATATTTGTAAACTTTACACACACTTAACATACATTTAATTCTTCGAAAAGTATTTATTATTAATAATACAAAAAAATAAAATTGTAGAATAAATCAATAGACCAGAACATCAGCAATTAGTTGAAGCCTCGTTGGTGCAACAGCGTTTGGAAGGAATCAGAATGGCTTCAGGGTCCAAGAGCGAATGAAAGAAAGCCCCAGTATTAGCTGTGGAACCAATTATTTCAACTTTATTCTACCGTTTTGTTTAGCTGATACTTACGACTTGCTTCAACTACAGATTTTATAGACAAATATAAGATGGATTAAAATTAATTTAAAAGACTCGTTTAAACTCATCCTTCCGTTGATCAGTCTCGAGTCTCAAAAGACAATGACGATTTGTTTCACTAATTATAGGTGTTATACTCGTATATCTTAATACAAGTGTATTATTTGTAGTAGGAGATGCCTGTGGTATTTTTGGCCTCTAGGTACCTCAAAAAGAAAAAGTGACATGATACCGGGCTTAGGTCTTGCCATGAGACCTACAGTAATAGTAGAAATTCGCTAAAAATTACAAAACCTGTCCAGGACATGTTTTGTACTTTTTAGCGAATTTCCATCATATATATATATATATATATATATATATATATATATATATATATATGATTACATACAGGGCGGTTTAAACTCCTCCCTACTTTTTCTTAACTTTATAATTAATTAAATTGATTTTTGATTATGAGATTTATTAAATAGGTATAATTTTAGTATTAATAAAATTGGGAGTTTCCTGGTGCCCAATATGTAGGAGCCAACTTGTCATCTGACATATCAAATAACACGCCTTTACAAAAAAAAACAAAAAAAAAACACCCGTGCCTTCCCCACCGCTTAGTTGGCTATAAAACACATTCTCTAGTGGCAAAATATTGAACTCCGTGAGATAGTTCCGAGATCATAGAGGGCAGCACGGAATGTAGTTTACGAAGTTCTTTTTCGATGTCACAGCCTGATGGGTTACGTTAGTCGTCGAACAGAGTTGTTTTCTCGAAACTTCAGATAAAAAAGAAAATTGGGAGTTTCCTGAGTAGATGTCAATTTGTCATCCGATATATCAAATAGCAATGCCTTTCTCCCCTGAGTACAATGCCCCAATCTGAAAATTCATAACGGTTGCACAGTTTTAAAGATGTCTAAAGGTCTAGGATGTAGGTGTCAACATCGGGTTTTCATCAGAAGCTTTCCATACGGCATTTCAAATAACACTGCCTTTACCTCCTGAAAATAGTAGTGCAATAAAAATATAAAAAAATACGTTGAACCAGTTTCATGACATTTTTAGTTATAAATTATAATCTGTTTAATTAACATAAAATAAGAACAATAAGTTAAAAACATTCATATTAATTAGTAGTAAATTGACCAATGGTTTAGTTTTACTTAAAAATAAGGACAATGAGCTATGAATAGCATACCTTTAACACTACAATAAATGTTCTAAGTGTAATCCCATTACTTCTTGACAGTAATGCAATCTGATTGTAGGTATTACCGGGTTTTCCAGTACTTTCCAGAAACGTTAAGGTGAAAATACTTACTAAAAAAATACGTTGAAGGTTAACGTTATTACTATACAAATCTTAAAAGAACAGAAGTTAACAACATCATTTTGAAGAAATATATTGTAGAAAAAAGTAAGGGCAAGGGACTTTAAAAAATAATGTAACTAAGTGAAAACACCCTGCAGCAAACATGTTTGTTTATTCCCAGTACTAAGAAACGTGATAACTTAACGTGAACTTACTTAATAAGGAAGAAGATAAACTCTTTTTTTGTAAAAATGGTCCCGATTGAGACAAAAATAACTCTTTTTAAAAATGGATTGGAAGACAAAAAATTGGATGAGAGTATTCCTACATTTTCTCGGATCAGTCGAAACGTGTAGTTCGGGGGAGGGGAGCGGTGAGCAGACAGCCTCATCACTAGAAAAAATTTCTTGCGAAGTCAGGTTTTTATTTGATTAATGACAGTTTTATTTTATGAGTGAGTGAAATATGATGTAATTAAACATTTTTTCCAATATTTTGCTAGTGTTCTCACACAATCCAAATTCTACTGCTGCTCACCGCATTCTATTCCCCCCACCATTTTCTTCACTGCACTCTCCATAGGTTCCATATTTACTTTACTTATTCGGGTCTGGACGGAGAAATTCAGCTAAGTAGATGCAGTATGGGAAAGATAAACCAGAATCGGCATTTTCACCATTTTTAATTATTGAAATATAGCATTTTAAGCCCAAAATTGTCACATTTTTGGCACATTATAGGGCAAAAACCATCATTTTTAACCCAAAATCAGCACATTTTTCCCATTTTAATAGAAAAAAACCGTTTTAAGCTCAAAATCATTTTGGGGGCATTTTTGGACGGAGCAAAATTGGGAGCATTTTTGGACAGATTGAACATTTTTTGAAAAAATCCCTAAACTGTTGTTCATATCAAATCTATTACCTGATACTATACAATATCATTATAATGAAAGGTTTCACACATCACATACCTTCTAGAATTTAAAAATCCCAAGTGGCGTGCACACGCACACGGACTGCGTATGTCATAGTGCCGCGCTCGCCCGGGGCATGTCCTACGCAACAGCTGCAGGTGTCTCTCGTTGCCTTACCGGCTCGCGTCCCGCGCTGCGTGTATCATTACCTACAAGTCCTGCACCAGCCATATTTGACAGCAAGTAAAAAAAAAACATTTTTTTACGCTACCACAGGGACAGGATGTAAAGTTTTAGTGGGCTGCTATAGGACTCCTGTATGTCCTCTTTAGCCAAGGATAGGTCTTGAGTGTAGTTTTGGCTGCAGATATTTTGGGTTATGGTTGGTGCATGGAGGGTTTCAGAGAGCAGGTTGTTCCCGACCGAACGAGTGTCTGGCTTGCTTTTTGTGTTAGAAGGGTTAGGTTTTAGGATGGATTTATTTATTTATCTATTTTCTGCAGGTCTGGGTAGAAGGGGATGGAGTCCAAGACCAGAATAAAGCAGGTTCAAATGAATATCTGGATGGGTTTATACGGTAGCAGTCGTGAACCAGACCGGGCGTATTTGCCCTGTTTATTACGTTTATGTCACGGTTTACACGAGCTTTACATCTTTACATGTTCATTTCACATATTTCTGTAAAATCACACAATTCCACAAATCCATTTTACAGAATGGATTATTTACATTTAATATCAGTCTTCTAATAACCCTGGGACTTGATTAGAGTCCACATCTTAACACTAGGCTATTGTAAGTTTGATAACAAAAACTATAAAGCACACAAAGAAATAAGTTAGTGTACAATAAATTAATAATGTGTAAAAATCGTTTTAATTACACCCCACTTGTCTTGTAGAATAGTACAGCTCTTACAACAGTTATTCTTTAACTCACATATGATATGGTTACTAGAGAAGACACACACACACAGTACAGGTACACATTAAGCTAATGACACCA
Organism: Nephotettix cincticeps; assembly: GCA_023375725.1. Lineage (NCBI taxonomy): Eukaryota > Metazoa > Arthropoda > Insecta > Hemiptera > Cicadellidae > Nephotettix > Nephotettix cincticeps. Next base: position 103,254,424 of record CM041786.1, on the reverse strand, counting down.
GTGAACTGAACGTAAATATAGTTCATATAATTCATGTAAAATATGGTTACTAGAGAAGGATATGAAACGAAAGAGACAAAATATTGTATTTTACAGTTCTCCTCAACATGGTACATGATATGAGCAAGTATAAAACAAATTGCACTAGTGAATTGGGCACTTAACAGTTCTCCTATAATTCACATACAACATGGTAACTAGAGGAGATATTTGATAGAGATATGAAACGAAAGACACTAGATATCGTATTTACAGTTTTCTTACAAACCTCTCACATATTACAGTAATTCAGTGTGAAACGTTTCATATAAAATACATGTCACCAGTAAAGCACTTTACAGTTCTCCTCAACATGGTTTCTAGAAAAGACACATGGTAAAAGCATGTATAAAACAGATGGCACTGAACAGTTCTCCTATAATACAAATATACGTACAGAAGACACGGGTACAAGTAAACACGAAACAAAAAAACACCGGTGAATTAAATGTAATTACGACAGAATCAAACCTGTGGTAGGACATTTGATTTCAGTCTTCTAATAGGTCTGAGACTTGAAGAGAGTCCACTGTGTTTAAGGTCAATCTTACTGTGGAATATAATACTAGGCTAATGTAAGTTTGATAACAAAAAAATCACAATCACAAAGCACACAAAATAGTGTACAATCAATTAATAATATGGAAAAATCTGTTTAATTAAACCCCCAATTATATAAATTCAATTTTGTCTTGTAAAATAGTACAGCATCTTACATAAAAGGCTCAAATTGCATGTATGTACGATTTGTCTACTTTATCAACTGAGTGATCGTCTAGTGAAATGTTGGCTTGAAACATTTCTTAAAATCATATCAGTTATGACAGCAATAACAGACTTTATATCCCATAGCCTAGTCCCCAGCACCCAATACCCATAAAACCCATAACTCAACACACTTAATCCATCGCCTGACCATAGTCCGCACGTTCGTTCGGGTCAGGGCAAATACGCCCGGTCTGGTTCACGACTATGGACTGCTACCGTATAAACCCATCCAGATATTCGTTTGAACCTGCTTTATTCTGGTCTTGGACTCCATCCCCTTCTACCCAGACCTGCAGAAAATAGATAAATAAATAAATCCATCCTAAAACCTAACCCTTCTAACACAAAAAGCAAGCCAGACACTCGTTCGGTCGGGAACAACCTGCTCTCTGAAACCCTCCATGCACCAACCATAACCCAAAATATCTGCAGCCAAAACTACACTCAAGACCTATCCTTGGCTAAAGAGGACATACAGGAGTCCTATAGCAGCCCACTAAAACTTTACATCCTGTCCCTGTGGTATTCATGATATTCAACAATAAAAGGCCTAGTGACAAAGCTTTATGAAAGAGTGAATGTTTAGTCGTGACTGATGGATAATTTTTAAGCAACAAAAATGTATAAAATTGTTTCATAATATTTAATATATAATAATATTTAATAAATATATTTCAGCGAGACGGTGTCACAGAGTACCATATCATATTTAATAGGAGATAGCGACAAGATTGTTAGATCATACCTTGATTTCTCGTTTATCAAAGATATTGTGTAGTAGGTAAGCGTGTAAAGTTTACAAGAACTGAGACATAAGATTGTAACTGTAGATGAGAGGATGTTAGGGAGAAGCAAACTGTGGTGATCACTCTTTTGGTTGTATTTATGACACTGAACACTTTGTATGTATTAAATAACCAAATTTTAATTTCTCTCTTGTTGTGTTTTTAAAGTTTGACACTATGTTTAGATACCTTGAGAAAGGTACAAATAATATTATAAGGTAAGTTAGAAACAAACACCATCAATACACATACTTGTTACGATTCAACACTGTCATGAATTTGATCTAGGATCTGTTGCATTCAATATTTATAAAAATACAAGATATTGACTAAGGGTCAAAAACACCATGCGTCAGATGATTCAGTTGAAATTAAACTCCATCAATAAAACATATCTTGCCTCTTGTACCACCAAGTTGGTAAGTTGTCATTTGAACTAAAATGAACTTGATCTAGCATCTGTTGGATTCAACATATAAAATATTTAATGTTAGAATTGAGGTAATGACAGTAAAAGGTTAAATAGTGACATTGGTTTTCGTAAAATATTGAAAATTGTTCATAGCTAAACGAAACTTTGGCAATTTAAAACATGTTTGGTGAGCATTGCCTCAAACACAGAATGAAGAACTTCAACAAGAAGACTACAACATCAAGCCTCCTCAGTGACATAATTTTATTCATTTTCTTGTTGTATGTTTGAGTTAAGTCAAAACACCCGAAAAATTATACGAGTAAAAGTGATTCTAAGGACATAGGAACTCGAGTGAGTGTAGACGACTATCCTTGGGTGCATGTGCACGTTATTGAAGTGTGATTTTGACTTCATACAAAATTTATCAGTAACTACATGTAGTTGAAACAACACAGTAAGATAGATGTCTATTTTATTATAACTAACCTGGTGATGAACACCTACTATCATACCTTTTCAAGTACCAAAGCTTTCAAGTACCAATCGCTGAACGTTTTATTCGGACCTTTAAACATTGGTTATTTAGAGAGTTTTCCGCTCAAGTAAGTTACAAATGGTTGAACATTTATCCAAAGTTAATTGCAGAATATAATAATCGCGTGCATAGAACAATTGGTTTGAAACCAAACTCTGTGAATGAAAGGAATTCAAAGAAAATACATAGGAGGTTGAGTCAATTGTATAAATATAAATTTGAAAAGGCTAAATTTAAAGTTAGAGATGTTGTCCGAATTTCTAAATATAAGCTTGTATTCATTAAATCGTATACACCTAATTGAACGGGTGAGTTGTTTACAATAGCAGAAGTAAAAAATACAAGACCTATTACTTATATATTGAAAGATGATAGAGGTAATATAATTAGAGGAGGATTTTATAAGGAAGAATTGTTAAAGACAAAATATAAGGACATTTATTTAGTAGAGAAGGTAATTAAACAATTCGGAGATCGTTATTTCGTAAAATGGTTGGGTTTTCCAATCAGATCGTGGATTAATAAGAGCGATATCATAAGTTAGTGTGAGGTGTGGTAGCGTAAAAAAAATGTTTTTTTTGACTTGCTGTCAAATATGGCTGGTGCAGGACTTGTAGGTAATGATACATGCAGCGCGGGACGCGAGCCGGTAAGGCAACGAGAGACACCTGCAGCTGTTGCGTAGGACATGCCCCGGGCGAGCGCGGCACTATGACATACGCGGTCCGTGTGCGTGTGCGCGCCACTTTGGATTTTTAAATTCTAGAAGGTATGTGATGTTGTTTATTACGTGTTATTGTATAGCATCAGGTAATAGATTGGACATGAATAATGGTTTGGGGATTTTTTCAAAAATTTTTGCTCTGTCCAAAAATGCTCCCAAAATGATTTTGAGCTTAAAACGGGTTTTTTCTATTAAAATGTAAAAAATGTGCTGATTTTGGGTTAAAAATGATGGTTTTTGCCCTATAATGTGCGAAAAATGTGACAATTTCGGGCTTAAAATGCTATATTTCGATAATTAAAAATGGTGAAAATGCCGATTCTGGTTTCTCTTTCCCCTACTGCATCTACTCAGCTATGATCCCCGATCCTTAAATTTTATATCTTAAACCTGCCAGTACAGATTTTCTGCCCAATTTTGGACAACGGCAATGGCGTTACTGTTACCCAGCAACAGATCGTTGAGGGTATGAAGCATGTCCTGCACCTCGCTGCAGCCACGGAGGACATCGGCACAATCAGCTTGGGACCTGTTCTATCCAGGGTCCTCCAGGGTATAAAGCATGTCCTGCACCTCGCTGCAGCCACGGAGGACATCGGCACAATCAACTTGGGACCTGTTCTGTTCAGGGTCCAGTTTGAATTGTTTCCAGCTCAATTAGCGGGTACCAGTCTGGGGGTTCATTACATAGCCTCCATATTTTGACATGAAGACTATGTCACACGAGACTATGTCTACTGTATGACTAAATCTATGTAGGCGTCGACTGTCTAAGACTTGTGTTGCGCTCTTGCCTCTGGTTTAAGAGTTAAAGCTGATTCGTAAACATGGCTTGTGCGAAAAAAAAACTATCACGATCTTCCCCCATGTGAAATTGAACTCATCATTACTTTAATTTGATACCTACTATTTCAGTGATGAATTTTGGTTCAACGTAAAAATATGTTGTAACCTTAGACTATACAGCTAACTGAATAACATTGTTCTGTTATTCATCATAAAAAATACCAGGTAATTATTAAAAACATGATATGAAAAATAGATGGTTTGGATGCGTGTGTTTAATTAGCCCAGTTGTAAAAAACAAATTTGTTAATTCTCATTTTAGTATTGTAGTACGTTTTGCCGCAGCAAAAATCACTAGTGCTTCATATAAGTAAGTACAGTTCATAAGTAAATACAGAGTGCAAATTGAGCAAAACAGAATTACTGAAGTGACTGACTCGGATTGTTAGTTTCCCTAGACTTACAAAATAAATTATCAAATCTGATCATGAAAACACTATTATACTGGGATGGTGGCGACATCCTGTAATCCAGCTACTTGGAGGTCACGAATTGTGGATAGTTGTGAGAGATGGTCGGTGGATGTGGTGTTCTCTTGTGTTGATTAACGTCCGCACTATTGAATACTACGTTAATCCACAAAGACCATCCTCATAATTAGACCAATTCGTAATTCAGAGGCCGAGGCCGTGGTTCGGATTCCACGTTATATCATCCAGGTTAAGTTTTCTTAAGTTATCAATTTACTATTTATCAAAAAAGGATTTTTATTAAAAGGTAGAAACTATTAATCACAACTATTCTTGACACTTAACGTTGGAATTCCTTCAAAAATTAAATAATTGAATGCCTTATCTCGGAGTACGAGCTCATATCCTAAAAAATACAAATGTGCAATGTTTTAACAAACATATGGATGTATGCTAATTTAAATTAATTTAATTTATTTATAGCCAGTAGAAAAAATAATAATCCATAAAACTATTCATGCAAATTAATTGGTCCAATTTTTTTAATACGATCGCTTCCCGTGGCTATAAATGTGCCGTTATATTAGAGATGGAAGGATGTTGTATCCGTCAGAGGTCGTCGGCCAACGCGTTATTTGTGTCGGAACGATCGTTTATTAAATCTTCTCTCGCGTTCCTTAGTTAATTAAAAATACTCCAAGAGATGAGAAGTATTACTGTAATGCGTTAATACGAGAACCTCCCGTGGTATTGATGGCAACGATAATGATAAACAAGAAACTAAATCTTTACATAACGCATAACGCACGTTACTTATAGTACAAACTCATCTTAGCGATATATTTAAAATCAAAAATGTCTAAAACGTTTATTTATAGAGAGTCAGATGATTATATAGGATACTCGTAGACTGTCAACTAACCTGCATTGTTAGGAGGGAAAGTGATGGTAATTGACACTACCGTACCGGTCGATGGAAATGATAAATGATGCCACCATGTCAGTATATTAACCTCTTCATTAGTTTTACTTACTGACATTTTATCCAGTAATTCCCACTTTTAATACTGTTCCTATTAAATTATAAACGGTACTCATAATATTCTATATATTATTTATACCCTAAATATATTTGAAAGACATTTAAAAAATTTAAAATTTTATTCAAATAATAATTATTAATAGTGTCAGGAATTTTGAGGTCCATCTATTAAACACACCACAAAGATCCTATATTGCTTTTTTGTGTTCAAATGAAATGGGCCTAATGATTGGAGTGCTACAAACTCAATACCGCTTTAAAGTGATTAAATATTAGTCTGACGTAATGTCTGTGGAGGCTATAAGTCTGCAAGGTAAAGACGGAATATAACGTCATAATGAATAATCAAGCAGTGAAGCCAAGGGTGGAATTGGAACCTGGAGCCTGATATTGATCAGATGGCGAATTAACTTCTTGGCTCTTGTAAATAGATATAATCTTAAATTGAAAGTACCATAATAAGGGTTTTGAGTCTTATGGATAAACTGATAGTATCGCCTTTTATTTTAATTTTTGATTATTTTGAAATATAGTAATATCATAAAGATTGAATCAATTTTCGCACCATAGTTTACAGTTTGGCACTTGATACTTATTAGATAAAGTAATTACTTATTGCTTTTGCCTTAATGTTGTTAAAACTTAGTATGACAGGTTAGGTCAAATTATTGATATTCTGACATTTAATTTATATATTAAGTACAGGTACAGCCACGACAAGGGTCATAGACGTAGGTCAAAAGCGCAAACAGAACGGCATACACGCAAAAAAACGACAGACTATATCACAGAAAGATCTTTCAAAATGTTGTTTAGAATCACGATAGTTTTAGTTTAGCCAAAAACCAATACGTTTGAAACAAATTTAGGACTTATTTTGAATATCAAGGTGCAAAGGAATATTGTGGAATGCAATCTACAAGTTTTATGAGTGCGGCGCCTCTTCTTGGGTTCATAATATTAAACCTCATAATATTTAGAAAAAAAACTGTGTCTGTAGAAAACATTTCAGACCTTTTCATACATGTACATATATACACGACCATTGTCATACATCAATTCCAAATCAATTTATTATTTACTTTTATATTACATCCTTACTTACAAAAAATGACAAATTTTAAAACATAAAAAAGATAATCATCATATTTTTAACAAATTTATCCATTAGAATACTAATTTTCTAAAAACACATGGTTAAAAGTAATGTTAATAACTAGCTAATTTTATATTACAAATACAAAATATCTTTTAATTTGAGTGAACTGTTGAGCGTACTCCTACTTGAAAAATTGCAACTTTCGCATCTCCTAATTCAGTTACTGACTTCATATATTGTATGATATATAAAATGTTTCAAATTTATAATGTTAATAAATAGCTAATTTTATATTACAAATACAAAATATCTTTTAATTTGAGTGAACTGTTGAGCGTACTCGTACTTGAAAAATTGCAACTTTCGCATCTCCTAATTCAGTTACTGACTTCATATATTGTATGATATATAAAATGTTTCAAATTTAAATTATGTGACCAATTGAATAAAAAGTATATTTAAAAAATAATAAAACCAATGGTCAATAAAAGTGGACAATGTTATAAGCATAGCAATGCCCTCTCTTAAATGACAATGCAGTTATTATAAATAGTTAAGGTTAAGCGTTTACATTGTCAGTTTTGGTCAATGCTATACGCATTGCAATAGTCATTCTTGCATGACTATGCAGTCAATATACATGGCCAAGGTTAAGAGTTTACATTGTCAGTTTTGATCAATGCTATACGCATTGCAATAGTCATTCTTGCATGACTATGCAGTCAATATACATGGCCAAGGTTAAGAGTTTACATTGTCAGTTTTGGTCAATGCTATACGCATTGCAATAGCCACAGTTGCATGACTATGCAGTCAATATACATGGCCAAAGTTAAGAGTTTACATTGTCAGTTTTGGTCAATGCTATACGCATTGCAATAGTCATTCTTGCATGACTATGCAGTCAATATACATGGCCAAGGTTAAGAGTTTACATTGTCAGTTTTGGTCAATGCTATACGCATTGCAATAGTCATTCTTGCATGACTATGCAGTCAATATACATGGCCAAGGTTAAGAGTTTACATTGTCAGTTTTGGTCATAGCTATACGCATTGCAATAGCCACAGTTGCATGACTATGCAGTCAATATACATGGCCAAAGTTAAGAGTTTACATTGTCAGTTTTGGTCAATGCTATACGCATTGCAATAGTCATTCTTGCATGACTATGCAGTCAATATACATGGCCAAGGTTAAGAGTTTACATTGTCAGTTTTGGTCAATGCTATACGCATTGCAATAGTCATTCTTGCATGACTATGCAGTGAATATATATGGCCAAGGTTAAGAGTTTACATTGTCAGTTTTAGTCAATGCTATACGCATTGCAATAGCCACTCTTGCATGGCTATGCATTGCAATAGTCACTCTTGCATGACTATGCAGTCAATATACATGGCCAAGGTTAAGGCGTTTTACATTGGCAGTTTTGGTCAATGCTATACGCATTGCAATAGCCACTGTATCATGACTATGCAGTCAATATACATGGCCAAGTTTAAGAGTTTACATTGTCAGTTATGGTCAATGCTATACGCATTGCAATAGCCACTCTTGCATGACTATGCAGTCAATATACATGACCATGGTTAAGAGTTTACATTGTCAGTTTTGGTCAATGATATACGCATTGCAATAGTCATTCTTGCATGACTATGCAGTTAATATACATGGCCAAGGTTAAGAGTTTACATTGTCAGTTTTGGTCAATGCTATACGCATTGCAATAGCCACTCTTGCATGACTATGCAGTCAATATACATGGCCAAGGTTAAGAGTTTACATTGTCAGTTTTGGTCAACGCTATACGCATTGCAATAGTCATTCTTGCATGACTATGCAATCAATATACATGGCCAAGGTTAAGAGTTTACATTGTCAGTTTTGGTCAAAAGATAATCATCATATTTTTAACAAATTTATCCATTAGAATACTATGCAGTCAATATACATGGCCAAGGTTAAGAGTTTACATTGTCAATTTTATATTACAATGCTATACAATTGCAATATCATTCTTGCATGACTATGCATTAAATATACTTGCCAAGGTTAAGATTTACATTGTCAGTTTTGGTTCAATGCTATAAATTGCAATAGCCACTCTTGCATGACTATGCAGTCAATATACATGGCCAAGGTTTAGAGTTTATATTGTCAGTTTTGGTCAATGCTATACGCATTGCAATAGTCATTATTGCATGACTATGCAGTCAATATACATGGCCAAGGTTAAGAGTTTATATTGTCAGTTTTGGTCAATGATAATCATATAAAAAAATTTATCCATCTAAAAATAATAAAACCAATGGTCAATAAAAGTGGACAATGTTATAAGCATAGCAATGCCCTCTCTTAAATGACAATGCAGTTATTATAAATAGTTAAGGTTAAGCGTTTACATTGTCAGTTTTGGTCAATGCTATACGCATTGCAATAGTCATTCTTGCATGACTATGCAGTGAATATACATGGCCAAGGTTAAGAGTTTACATTGTCAGTTTTAGTCAATGCTATACGCATCGCAGTAGCCTCTCTTGCATGATTATGCAGTCAATATACATGGCCAAGGTTAAGAGTTTACATTGTCAGTTTTGGTCAATGCTATACGCATTGCAATAGCCACTCTTGCATGACTATGCAGTCAATATACATGGCCAAGGTTAAGAGTTTACATTGTCAGTTTTGGTCAATGCTATACGCATTGCAATAGTCATTCTTGCATGACTATGCAGTCAATATACATGGCCAAGGTTAAGAGTTTACATTGTCAGTTTTGATCAATGCTATACGCATTGCAATAGTCATTCTTGCATGACTATGCAGTGAATATATATGGCCAAGGTTAAGAGTTTACATTGTCAGTTTTAGTCAATGCTATACGCATTGCAATAGCCACTCTTGCATGGCTATGCATTGCAATAGTCACTCTTGCATGACTATGCAGTCAATATACATGGCCAAGGTTAAGGCGTTTTACATTGGCAGTTTTGGTCAATGCTATACGCATTGCAATAGCCACTGTATCATGACTATGCAGTCAATATACATGGCCAAGTTTAAGAGTTTACATTGTCAGTTATGGTCAATGCTATACGCATTGCAATAGCCACTCTTGCATGACTATGCAGTCAATATACATGACCATGGTTAAGAGTTTACATTGTCAGTTTTGGTCAATGATATACGCATTGCAATAGTCATTCTTGCATGACTATGCAGTCAATATACATGGCCAAGGTTAAGAGTTTACATTGTCAGTTTTGGTCAATGCTATACGCATTGCAATAGCCACAGTTGCATGACTATGCAGTCAATATACATGGCCAAGGTTTAGAGTTTACATTGTCAGTTTTGGTCAATGCTATACGCATTGCAATAGTCATTCTTGCATGACTATGCAGTCAATATACATGGCCAAGGTTAAGAGTTTACATTGTCAGTTTTGGTCAATGCTATACGCATTGCAATAGTCATTCTTGCATGACTATGCAGTCAATATACATGGCCATGGTTAAGAGTTTACATTGTCAGTTTTGGTCAATGATACATTGTCAGGTTTGGCTAATGCTATACGCATTGCAATAGTCACTCTTGCAGTCAATATACATGGCCAAGGTTAAGGCGTTTTACATTGGCAGTTTTGGTCAATGCTATACGCATTGCAATAGCCACTGTAGCATGACTATGCAGTCAATATACATGGCCAAGGTTAAGAGTTTACATTGTCAGTTTTGATCAATGCTATACGCATTGCAATAGTCATTCTTGCATGACTATGCAGTGAATATACATGGCCAAGGTTAAGTGTTTACATTGTCAGTTTTAGTCAATGCTATACGCATCGCAGTAGCCTCTCTTGCATGATTATGCAGTCAATATACATGGCCAAGGTTAAGAGTTTACATTGTCAGTTTTGGTCAATGCTATACGCATTGCAATAGCCACTCTTGCATGACTATGCAGTCAATATACATGGCCAAGGTTAAGAGTTTACATTGTCAGTTTTGATCAATGCTATACGCATTGCAATAGTCACTCTTGCATGACTATGCAGTCAATATACATGGCCAAGGTTAAGAGTTTACATTGTCAGTTTTGGTCAATGCTATACGCATTGCAATAGCCACTCTTGCATGACTATGCAGTCAATATACATGGCCAAGGTTAAGAGTTTACATTGTCAGTTTTGGTCAATGCTATACGCATTGCAATAGCCACTCTTGAATGACTATGCAGTCAATATACATGGCCATGGTTAAGAGTTTACATTGTCAGTTTTGATCAATGCTATTCGCATTGCAATAGTCACTCTTGCATGACTATGCAGTCAATATACATGGCCAAGGTTAAGGCGTTTACATTGTCAGTTTTGGTAAAATGCTATACGCATTGCAATAGCTACTCTTGCATGACTATGCAGTCAATATACATGGCCAAGGTTAAGAGTTTACATTGTCAGTTTTGGTCAATGCTATACGCATTGCAATAGTCATTCTTGCATGACTATGCAGTCAATATACATGTCCAAGGTTAAGCGTTTACATTGTTAGTTTCGGTCAATGCTATACGCATTGCAATAGTCATTCTTGCATGACTTTGCAGTCAATATAAATGGCTAAGGTTAAGAGTTTACATTGTCAGGTATGGTCAATGCTATACACAATACAAAACCCACCCCTGTATTTTTATGCAGTCATTAGGCCCATATACGTGGAGAAGATTAAGCGTTTACATTAAATGCTTAGTTTACATTTTCAAGGCTGAACCGTGTTCTCTTCTCAAATGTGTACTTTTAGAGCTGCATTAATATGTTGATTTTTACGCAAAGTATTGATTTTTGTAAGCACAAGCGTTATAATCACTAACCAATTAGTGTAAACTTATAAATAAATAATATTTTTTTTATGCTACGGAGTTTTGAAAATTCCCTATTGATATTTCTTAATTTATTCATTCATATTACTTTAGTAAACTTTAAAAGTATAAGTGTGTTAGATTTTGTAAACTATCAAAAAATCTATTTACTATTTTTTACCTATTTATCACCGTTTCCTTTTACTATTTAAATATAAGGTAATAAACCCAAAGTAACCAGTCCCTCTGAATAAACTTCCTTTATGAAATAATTACCTTGTATTAAGGTAATTATTTAACCGTCCATAAGTAAAAATATTTTTTCTGCCTGAAGTGGCACAGCGCACCATAAACTACCGAGATTGGAATGGAAATGTTTTTAAAATTAAAACATACACACAGGATAACGATACACGGATCGTCGAGCAGGTGACTGATCACACGATCTACAAATTGACTTCGTCGATTGCGTTAGACTATTTTTTTAATTTGCTAAGAATAATAAACTATGACTTCAACACTGTATTTTTACCCACACTAAACCTTCTTAACTATATCTACACTGTATTTTTTACATATTTCACATAACTCCGAGTTCTTGAAATGTAGTGCTGGAAATCCCGAATCCAAATTGTAAACGCAATAATAATATTATTATAAGTATTTTTACGTCCCGACTTCTTAACTCAGGACTACACAAGTAATTTCTACGTATATTATGATGTATATAAGTTAATTAATAATCATCATGTTAAATTTGCTTGAACGTACATAAAAGTATATTCCATCCTCAGCATAAGTTTTAAGGTTATGCTATTGTGATAAAATGACCTAGCTTATAGTAATAGTACATAAAATAACGTTTAAATACCACAAGAGATAATGATAATGGTAATGTTGCTCACTGTGAGATAAAGCACTGAATTTTGGCAATTATATTTCTAAACTAAATAATAACGACCTGTTTCTTCGTATATAATAAACACAGTTTAAGGCAAACTCGCTGTTTATGTTAGAGACTTTGAGGGGACAGTTCTGGAGTTCACCGTGGGAGGGTGCGGCGGTGGTTGAGTAAGATACAGTATTTGAGCATGGCGAAATGTTTCGCTGAAGCAGATAATATATTTTATTCTCTATTTATTAAGATATTTCCTTAATTTAAAGTTTATTTTACCTAGTTTCAAGAACTATCATCATATGCAATATACGAGTATATGCGGCGGACAGTTGGTGGCGACGGGCGCGTGTTGCACCCACGCCGCTAACGTCGCGTCGCGCCGATCAACCGCCAAGATGATGAACAATATAAATAAACTATTTTGTCTATGTAGTGTAAATAGTGACAATATCAGGCCTAAGTGTAGCTAAGTGACTAAGTTCCTCGTGAAGATGCCACACACGGGGCGAAATACGTATCGAGGAAACTAACCACATTCAACACAGGAACTAAAGGCTCCTAACAAGGTAAATATATTGCACATTTCCTTTATTACCTTAAGTTACATTTTAAATTATGATGTTTCCGTCTGCACAATATCAACTTGAAATAATATCTTTACTGTTACCTTTTGTACATCATTCTTATATAATATGTAACTATCTTCAAACATGAAATGTGACGTCAATATACATGTGTCATTTTACATCAGGTCACATTGCAATTTGCAATTGAATTAGTCAAATATATGGCAGATATCTCATGTTTTAAGGTCATACGCAATTTGTGTTTACATTTTATGTTAACTCTTTGCTGGTCAAATTACCTCAATTAATACATCTTTGTGTTTACATTTCTTATGCTTATTTCTTTGACCTATACAATTACCCAAGACTTATAGCAATTAAATACATATTTTATCTTTGTTACACTGGATGTACATGTGTGTCATTAAATGTTTTATGAACATTTATCTTCTGTATTTTTATTACTGATTTTTTTGGATTTATATTTATTTGCAGTTTAATTTATTTTCACAATTTATACATACAACCTGAATTGTTGTTAATATAATATGGTAATAAATATTATTTTTATGTTTCATAAAAGTTTAATCTTAAATTTGTTTAGATTATTAACATAACAAAAGTTAAAACTTATATCTGCTTAATTTAAAATAATATATTTTTAAAAGTATCCTTCATCCAGGATCACGTTTAACTATTAATTTTAATATTTTTTATATGGTATAACCCAAAAGAAACAGAAAAATGTTCTGATTTGAAATTTAGTATTTTTTTTTTAAAATATTGTTTTTATATTTTATAAATGGTACTTAAAAGTAGTTAATAATGAATTAAAAATTTTTAAATAGGATTATAATTATATTTTTATAATTCTACACAGCAAAATAAACTAAAACTTCAATTTTTTAACCTATGGTATACTTATAATTCATATATACTAAAATATTTATAAACGAGTTATTAATGTACCCACAAAATTCAGAACAAATTTCTTAACTATATTTTTATTATTAAGTAATGTCCGGTTATTAGTTTGACGTACATGTTTTCAAACATAAATAATTTAATATTGTTAATAAATATTAAATCTTATACGTAAACAGAACATTTTGCAGAAAATTGTTTTAAAAGTAGTTTTGTTATTTTAAATGAAAAATTTAGTAAATTTTTTTATATAATTATATATAATATTAAATTTTGATTACTAATAAACTGTAATATTTTGTATAAATGTTTTCTGTTAACTCTTGGTTAAAATACTGAGTTATATTTTTGGGTAATTCAGTTTTGTATTAAGTTTGTCTATAATTTTTCAGCATTTTTAATTCTCTATAAATATACTGTTTTTATTATATTTATAAATAGTTTGAAAATTAGCATAGGACATTTTAAATTAGACTTTCTTGGTTTCTTTTGGGTTTGCACCTGAATAAATATATTGTCAGATCGTCAATGATGGATATGATAATTTAAAAATTACTCTTTTACTTTTTAAATTTAAAGTTATTTTTTTTAGTTCAATAATGTCAATTTGAATTGGATAAATATTTTGTTATTAGAATGGTAAAAATATTAAAGTGATCGTATTTTTATACAACAATTTCATAGTGTAAAAGTTTTTTAAATTTAATGCTAAATTTAACATGCGCGAAAAATTATTCAAAACAAGTTAAATAATTCTACAATGTATACACATGTGACCAATATCAACTTTAAAACGTATCTTTCTTTGTTTTTAATTAATCATTATATATTAAATACTTTCTTTGTATTTTTTATGCATTTTCCATTACTTTATAACAGTTTGACTTAATACCTGTGAACTACTAAATCTGTTACAGTTGCTTATTTTAAACAGTAAGTTTTCTTTCTTCAAGCACCGGTTAGTGGAATTGAGTAGTACCGATTAGACTCCCGCGCATACAGACGTCATGTTAATCATAAAGAACAGTACTTGCACAAAATTGTTGATGGAAACACATGAACTAAATATGAATCTTAATGTAATTAGTAATGTTCTCTTTAACAAATTAGTCACAACGGTCTCGCATTAGTGCTAATGTCTCAGTAATGGCTTGGTGGGTGTCTACCACGGACGGACTGACGAGGGTGAGACGCGGGGGAGGTGGAAACCTTATCTTAGAGTCCTTTCACTGGCGAGATCATTACTACTTCACATCTACTATAAAGTTTACACTGTGAGATTTGCCTAACTGTCCTAAAATTAACCTTCGTCTTAAATTGTGTATTATATTGAGTACAAAGTAGTAATAAGATTATTTTTGGCGAGGATGTTGATTTACCTATTTAATTATTCGTCCTACACTTATTGTCACGTTAAAACCTAGAATTTATGAATAGTTAGTTCATAATAGTATATAAGGATGCGTACTGATTTTACATGGATCTTTACTGTTTGGATTGAAATAGTTAACATTAAATAATAGACAATTTTGTAACTCGTTACACTTATAGGATGCTAATGTAGGACTTTAAATACATCGGTGTGGTTCAAGTGAGTTACTGGCTCAGTTGTTAGCGTGGTGGTTTCCATATACTGTATAACGTTATATAAAAGTACATGTGATTTCCCAGCCAAAGTTATACCTGAGCCGACTCCAGGTGGCCCTGCCGCAAATCAAGTTGCCAGTTTTATTGGCAATAATTTGCTTCCTCCCGATCAACGCGTTCGTGTAACTCTATTACGAGTACATGTTGCGGCAAGATTAGCAGTCACATACACAAACATGGTGACTGTATTATTTAATTTAAAAATAAAATTAGTTATTTTTTATATTTATTATCAACTAGCGTAACCCGGCGAACTTCGTACCGCCTAACACTAATGTATACAATTTTATAGGACCTTTCAAATAATTTCATCACAGCTTATAATTTTGTAAACACTAAATTTATAAAACACACTGCACCATTTTCTGCCCTCTGGGTCGGAGCCCTTTGGTATATTCATTTGAATTCTATTCCAGTGGCCTGAATCAACTTATAACATTAGTGTCATCTTTGAATACGGCATTTCATTTCAAGTGTATGTAGTCCCGAAGTTTCTTCTGATTATTTCTTATGAAGTTTAACCTCTCGGTTTCAATTTTGACGTACATGTCAACCATAAATATATGGTTTAATAGACCACGGAAATGAAGCAAATAATTTACCTCCTCTTTAAAGACCATTAAGCGAAAACAGTAGAACATTGCTGCAGAAATTGTTTTCGAAAAAGAGGACTTTGTAATTGGGTCAGTTTGAGGGATGGAAATGGAGTAACCATCCTCACCATAGCAAAATATCAGAGGATACTGCAAATCTTCATACGATCTGTGAGTTTCACTAATACGCTGCAGTCTATCCGATCTACTCTTTGTTACAATGTCTCTTTTCAAACTCTTGGCCTACAATAACTGCACCAATTTCTCCTGTTTCTGGTTCATTATACCTGCCTCTATGGGCATTGACAGGCTTGTTATCTGCATTAATGACCTTTTCGAATTGTCTACTTGGTTCTGTCTCACTTTCAATGGCACATTTAAAATCCATAATAGAGTTGTTACAATTGTGAAGCATATTCTGCAATTGTTGGACCAATGCTGGTTTGACTCCTGGTACATTCTTACAGCGTGCCGTTGTTTCCTTGCTGTCATCACCGATAAAATACAGTTGTAAAAAACTGATGGTCGTCATTGTGGGATGAAGGCAATAAGCTACGAATTAAATGGTATATTTGGCCTTTTACTTTAAATGTTGGCATAAAGCCACTTTCAACGATTTTCTTAGTTCCAAAAGATGTCATTTGGAAAGCACTGTTGTATTTTCTGGAGTTGTTACGGAAATGCTCACTTTCGGGGTCACCAACAATGAGGCTATGAAGTGGTTCAGGTCGCTTTTCAAGATGGCTTACGCAAACTCTCCCACTGCTGCAACACAATCCCTTTGACCAGTTTTTCCATTTTAATGCCTTACAATAAATGCATACATTATTCTGGGCTTCAATCGCAAGGTCTTATCTGATTCATAACAGATGTCATGATCATATTTGAATCCAGAGTGGTGTTTGCAGTCCACAGTTTGTTTTTACGATGTTTTTACGTTTTTCGTTATTTCTGTCATATTTTGAAACTTGAACCCCTGTTTACTTATGGATTTTCGTGTGTGTATCTTTTAACAGCCACTCAATTTACCTCAGGGTGTTCTTGCGTGTACTTCTTAACTGCAGCTCGTTTGGCTTCTGAATGTGTCTTTTAGCGAATTTCCCATAGGGAAGAAGCTATTACCGTAGGTCTCATGGCAAGAGTTAAGCCCGAGACCATGGTATTTTTTCTTCTTTAGGTGCCCAGAGACCAAAAACAATAGTCGTTAACATTTATATATAAATATATATATATATATATATATAAATATCATATATCATGTATCATATATATGTGTGTGTGTGTGTGTCTGTGAACACAATAACTCTCGTAAAAATGGTCCGATCGAGACCAAATTTGGTATAGACGTGTATTCCTACAAATGCTCGGACGAGTTCGTAAACCAGACATATCGGTCAATGGAAACGGGTAGTTTGGGGGGGGGTTTGTACCCCAAAATGGGGTTTTTTGCGTTTTCCACATGTAATTTTTAAAAATTTCTAATTTTATATTTCACCATTGGACTCAGCTTAAAAAACTACACAATTAAGTTCTTTAAAGTTTTTCTCTATCTTCAACGGTTACCGAGATATAAAAAAATCTAAACATAGTACGTTGTATTTTGAGGCTCCAATGTTAATCTTATGGAGGATTAGGAAAAATTAATTTTTCACTTATTACCTAATATTTTTGGATGAAACTTGATATTTAGCTTCATGTGGTTGAGATCCAAACATTTGTGCTAAAAAATCATAGTTTATGTGTTTGTCATGGCAGCAAACCTGCATACTCTTTTCCCATGTTAACCATATAGGGAATAGGCAAACTCCTTTATTTATGGACATATGTTGATGAAAGTTGGTATAGATGTTAAAAATAAAATGTTTGATGGTATAAATGGCTACTTTCAGTGTTCCTCACAGCAGCAAACCTACTCACTCTTTCCCATTTTAATCTTATGGAGAATAGGCAAATAACTCTCATGTTTATCGACAGATTTTGACCAAACTTGTCATATATTATTATTATTATTATATTATTGATTTGGAAATTCGCTGAGTACGCAGGTCTGCTGCGACGGGGGTATTTGTACTTAGCTGCAGACTCACGTAGTTGATTTAAACATAGCAAATTCGAGAATCGCCCTCTCCGCTTGGTTCTTTTCTTGTTTACATCTAAATGGTCTTCCTTATGTTGTTTCATAGGGAGACTCTTTGGGTTGTGAAGAAAGTTTTCATTTTAATCCCTTAGGTTTTATTTGTACTGTTTGTTCGGTGCCGTGTTCATCAAAGTGTTCCATATCACTTCCATTACTTGGTGATCTTCCAGTCATTTTGGCAGGTGTTGCCTCGAGAACGTCAAAGTGCCCACTACTAAGACTTCCATTAAACAGTATATGGTAATGTGGTACTCTGAAGCTGAACCTTCTCTTCCAAAGCTCTGGAGTAAAATACCATTGTGGTGCACTATGAATACGCAGTGGTAAAAGTGTCAAAAGCTGCAATTAACTCGTGAAAAAGACATGGCCCATCTGGGGGCATTCAAACAACACTAAACAGAGAATTGTCTTCTCTGCAAAATACTAACTGTCCATTTCAAAAGATTTTAATAAAATACTATAAAAAGTATTATGTGCAAAATAATGTATAAAAAATAAGAGAAGAACACTACGAAAATCACTAAAATGATTAAAGATCAAAGATCACAATTGAAACTGTCACCGTATCACAGTATATAAAAATACCCCCGTCGCAGCAGACCTGCGTACTCAGCGAATTTCCAAATCAATAACATAATAATAATAATATATGACTAGTTTCATCATTATTAAAATAATTTAATAATTTAATATTATCTGTCAATAAATATGAGTATTATTTGCCTACTCTCCATAGAGATTAACATGGGAAAGAGTATGCAGGTTTGCTGCTGTGAGGAACGCTGAAAGTAGGTGTTTCTAGCGTAAACAATTAATTTTTTGAGCATTTATATCAACTTTCATCAACATCTGTCCATAAATAAAGGAGTTTGCCTATTCCCTATTTGATTAATATGGGAAAAGAGTATGCAGGTTTGCTGCCATGATAAACACATAAACTATGATTTTTAAGCATAAATGGATAGACCTCAACCACATGAAGCTAAATATCAAGTTTTATCCAAAAATATTCATTAATATGGAAAATATTAATTTTTCCCTATCCTCCTTAAGATTAACATTGGAACCCCACAATACAACATACTGTGTTTAGATTTTTTTATATCTCGGTAACCGTTGGAGATAAAGAAAAACCTTGAGGAACTTAATTGTGTAGTTTTTTAAGCTGATTCCAATGGTGAAATATAAAATTATAAATTTTTAAAAATTACATGTGAAAAACGCAAAAAACCCCATTTTGGGGTACGAAACCCCCCCCCAAACTACCCGTTTCCATTGACCGATGTGTCGGGTTTACGAACTCGTCCGAGCATTTGTAGGAATACACGTCTATACCAAATTTGGTCTCGATCGGACCATTTTTACGAGAGTTATCGTGTTCACAGACACATATATACAGACACACACACACACACACACACACACACACACCTACACACACACACACACACACACACACACACACACACACACACACACACACACACACACACACACACACACACACACACACACACACACACACACACACACACACACACACACACACACACACACACACACAATCAAATATTCTATAATAATACAAAATAAGGTATCAACCTTTTAGACATATCAGATAGCAAAAGGAAAATATAAAAATATACAACAGCTGATTATTATTATAATAAACGTAATTTGTATAAACATTGTCATTATTTTTAATTTGGCCAACAAATAAACATTTTTTTTTTAATCATAAACATAATCACAAAAATCCATTTTAAGAAATATTATATTTATAGAGTAATTAGATACCATTGAGTGCATACTGCATTTTATGCTTGCTTCTTTGGCTTGCTCAATGGTTCAAATAAAAAAAGCTGCTGTTTATATTTTAAAGGTAAGATACATATGTTGGAATCCAAAACAAAATTATTTCCCCATAAGATTAACATGGGAACTTTGAAGGCGTATAGGGTAGAGATTTATGGAAAAATCGTCACAAAAACTATCAGACTTTCCTATTTTAGGCCTAAAGAACCAGTATACCGAATTTCAGCCTCCTAGGTAATCGGGAAGTGGGAGAATTAGTGATGAGTGAGTGAGTGAGAGCTTTGAATTTTATATATTAAGATTAATTCACTCTGCTAAAAAAAATTAACGTTAAAAGTTCAAAAAATATTGGTAACCCCACTCATTATAATAACAACCATCAAAACTTATTTACAATAACTCTTTTGCAACCATAACATTTTAATTTAACTCCCATTAACTGAAGTAGGTACATAAGAATATTCCACAAATAATAAAGAACATATAATATTTGAACATATAATAACAAGGAACAAAATTTTCGCCACATACAGGATGTGAAATTATCTTCCAGAACATAAAATATCATGTCCAATATTGATGGTTGAGTAAAACACATAATTTAAATTCATCCATCAAAATTAAACCCTCACATTCTGTCTACTGTAATTTTATAACTTAGAATAAAAACTATCTCACCTCAGCCAGGTAGGTATAAAAGAGCTGACCAGACAGGAGGGTTGCCAAAAGACAAACAAACCATGACAACAAGGAAAGTAGGAACATGTTGGGGCCAGCTGGAGCTGCAGAATTGTTAGTTTGGCATCTGATAAGATAACTCCGGGTTGATCAGGCCCTGAGTAGTTGAATCTTGCCCTCCAGTAATAATTCACTTTCACTTCCTGGTGTAGTAGTCAGATGTACAGTGCATAGTTTTAAAATAAATTGTTACACCCAGTTACAGCAGACCTTTGTACTCAGCAAATTGAATAATATGACGTTTTATCAATATCTGTCTTTAAATAAAAGAGTTTGCCTATTCTCCTTAAGATTAACATGGGAAAAGAGTATGCATATTAGCTGACATGATAAACACTTAAAACATTATTTTTAGTATTATCTATGGATCCCAACCTCGTAGAGCTAAATAGTTGCATCCGAAAATATAGATTAATAAGTGAAATATTAATTTTTGCTTAGCCTCCATAAGATTAACATTGGAGCCCACAAACACAATGTATTGCGATTAGTTTTTCATTATCTAGAATTTTTAATTATCGTAGGTCTCATGACATGATCTAAGCCCGGGAGCGTGTTACTTTTCCTTCTAATGAGTAAAGAGAGGTCTTCTATTCAGACGACGATCACGGTGTTAGTGAGTTCTTAACGTGGGATCGGATGCCTGTCATGACCAACGTCTTGGCGTACTCTCCCCCAAGTTGTTCGTAGGGGTTGTCTTGGCTGTTTCGAGGAGCTGGCTTTGTGGCATCTTCTCCCTTCCGACGTCCGATGTTGGGACGTTTTCCGCTGATGTCAGTGTAACGTTGAGGTGGCTCCTGAAACAATTAAACATATTATCTCGTAGAATAAGAATACCACAATGTCATAGTAACATATAAGCAATAAACAAACAGCAATCAACAAATTATAAACATATGTATAATCATCGTATTTTTAACTGTTTTTTTCAAACCAACTTCAGTGGTTATCCCATCCGTTTTAAACATTCAACAATTTTTTACATTATGTAACTCTGCAAGGGTAAGATTTTGTAATTGAAACTCAAATATTGAAGTAACAAATATTCCTGGAAAGAACATAACAGTTGGTAAGGAAGTATCTCAAACGCAACATTATTTGTTTTACTAAAAACGTTTAGTTCGCTTATTTTTAATCCAAATCCTCAAAATCTTCGTAGTTCACCACTTCCAGCTCCTCCTTCGCCTCGAAGTAATCAATTAATTGCAGTGTGCGTTCTTTATTGCTCTTAGGATGGTTCTAGCTAACTACGTGTTAACGGAGTAGTACACTTCTAGCAGTATCAAACACAGGTGCAAGACTAAACTACCAAATTTTGTTGATGGTGAGTTGAAATTATAGTGCAGAGGAAAATACTTACAATAGATACCTCGAGTAATTCATCTTGAGTTCAAAATATGAAGAAGTTTTATGAAAGTACAAAAAAGGAGTTTAAAAAATGCACTTGTTGAGATACTTTCAAAAAAGACAATTTCCATAGAGTTTAACTTTTATTGCTGCTATTGTTACCGTAGAAACGTAACAACTCAATTCCAATAAAGTTATAAACACATTCACCACAGACTATCGACCCCGACTCGCACGCTATTTTGAGACGTATCCACTCGTGTGGATGTTTGGAACACCCCAAACACTTTTATACTTAAGCTCATATGAATTATTTTTAGACACATACATTTTATCATTCTAAAGGGTATTTAAAACATTTTATAATAAATACAACGGTATCCAGATGTATCCACGCGCCAAACACGTCTATAATTTATAATCTCATATGACTTAATTTTAGACACATACAGTTTTTTAATTCTATAGGGTATTTAAAACATTTTTTAAATAAATAATTTTAATACATTTTTATAATATGAGAAATATGTTTTAAAACTTCTACAAAATATTTTTGAATAAAAAACCTAACCTATAAAAAACCTATATTGATCATTTTATGATTGCAAACTATACTGCACAAATTGAAAATATGGCACTCCATCGTAAATTTTAATTTTTTTTAACGGTAAAATATTGTTGAATTAACATGAAAACCTAGCCTATTGATAGTTTTACGATTTCATATTATGTAATCATGAAAGTAATCATTAAGTAATATTTGGTACATGATGTTGAAAACGTACACGATTAATTATGAAATAAAACTATGATCACACACTAAGTTTTAACTGTCTTTCAAAAACTGTATTTATAAATGAAAATATTGATGTTTTGCGAGACGCTTGCCAATAAAAGAGTACAAAATTTTAATATGAATTAATTTATACATTCTCTACTTTCTCCCTTTTATACGATAGTATAATGGAAATACACCAGTCGAAGCAGACCTGCGTAGCCTACTCTGGGAATTTCCAAATCAATAAAAATGTATAACAAGGTTTGATCCATATTCGTAATAAATAATATAGTTTGCTAACCCTCCCTAAGATTGACAAGGAAAAAAATATGCAGGTTTGCTGATATCAGGAACACTGAAAGTAGGCATTTTTACCATAAACTATTTTTATTTTAAACATAATATACGACAAGTTTGATCAATATATGTCCATAAATAAAGGAGTTTGCATATTTTTAAAAAGATTAACGTGGGGAAGAGTATGCAGGTTAGGTGCTATGATGGACAAATAAAATATCTTTTTTTTAGCATAAACGTATGGACCCTACTCAGCGTGCACGCCTCAGAGGCCTTGTGGAAGCGCGCCTTCAGTGCTCAGGACTGAGTCGGACCCACAAACACAGAGAGGGCCAGGCAAAGAACAACTACACAGCTTCAGCAGTAACAAAATTTATTCACACCATACTCCATACAATTTATAATTTAATCTATTAATTTTTTTAATTTGCAGTTTTTTTGTTTTTTTGGAGTTGGCCAACACACCTCATAAATAACTAATTTTATTTTCACAAATGCAATATAATTTAATAAAGCATAACAAATAAGCAAGTTTTTTTATTTTGAAAGAAATTTCAGTTCCTAAATTTTGAACAATGCAGCCAATTCCAGCCTGAGACCGTTAGCAGAGGGCGGGCTCCTAATAGGAAATTCCTAAAACTAAAAAACAAATGAATAAATAAATAAACTACACATACGCAGACATCTTAAACACAGAGAATAAATTAATTAATAACGTCCCCCATTACGTAATATATATATATATGTATATATATATCACAGTCTATTCTACCCCACAATGTCTTTTCATCCCCTCTTTTATCACAGACTTTCAATAAACAGTCCATGTGTTGGTCTGCTGCTCCCCTCCGTATTTTTGACAAAAAATAATTTGGAGTTGTTTCGCCTAAATGCCCTGGGCCGCGACTTCAGCGTAGAATCAGATTGAGGTGAGACGGCTGCTGCATGAGGTCGGTCTCCCAGGAGTCATCGCAGCATACAAGATGAGATGTACGTGACGAGTGGCGATGGACTCAGCTGGAAGACATCAGCAGCAGCAACAGCATTGGGAACGGCTAGACAGGATAGTAATGGCAGCAGTGGTGAGGGTGGGCACCAGGACCCCATGGTGGGGCTGGCTACTGGTTTAGAAATTCATATCGGTCGGCCAAAATA
Source organism: Nephotettix cincticeps (assembly GCA_023375725.1). Classification (NCBI taxonomy): domain Eukaryota; kingdom Metazoa; phylum Arthropoda; class Insecta; order Hemiptera; family Cicadellidae; genus Nephotettix; species Nephotettix cincticeps. The sequence continues at coordinate 103,230,006 of CM041786.1, read as the reverse complement.
AAATGCAGATTTCAACGGAAACTTGTACAGTTTTTTAAAGGCCGACTGCACTCTATCGCAAATACAGCGCCTATGAGGGGCCAAGGTTCTGTTCCGTTCCATTTAGCGAATTTCCCACAGGGAAGAAGCTATTTCAATTCCATTCCTTTTTGTCTGTAATCCAGTCACAGTCAAGTAGGACACAGACACAGAGGAAACAACACACAAGACACGGAAATATAACACTATAATGAGTCGGGGCGACCCGTGTGGCGCCAACGAGCATTGACCCGGCGCACTAAACACATAAAGCTTAACACCAAGTTTTATCCATAAATATAGGTAAGTCAATATTAATGTTTCTCTTATCCTCCATAAGATTAAAATTGGAGCCCCAAAATACAACCCCAATGTGTTTAGATTTCTTAAAATCTCGATAGAACAAAACTTAAACGTACTACATTGAGTAGATTTTGGACAGATTCCAATGATAAAATATAAAATTTAAAAATACTTCAAAATTACATGTGAAAAAAGCAAAAACCCATTCTTGAGGTTCAAACTACCACAAACTACCCATTCCGGTTGACCGATATGTCTAGATTACGAATTCGTCCGAGAAAATGTAGGACTACACGTGTTTAGCAAATTTGGTCTAGATCGGACCATTTTCACGAGAGTTATTATGTTCACGCACACACACACACACACACACACACACACACACACACACACACACACACACAAACACACAAATAATATATATATATATATAAACTATTTTTTTGCCTCTAGGCACCTCTTAACCCAAAAGTAACATGGGCCCGGGCTTAAGTATTAAATACTAAAACAAATAAAATATCACTGAAATACATCATATCTCTGAAATCATGGGTAAATGCGCGTGAGTGGAGAAAGAGTCCACATCAGTCCCTTAGTACAATTTCAGCTAATATAAATAAATACTATTAATGATTAGTATATGACTAATAACGTAAAATTTAACATATGTTAAAATTACATATAATAATCACAGAAAATGAATATTGCATACTTTCAATTAAACAAGTTGCTAAAATAACGCAATGAAACAAAGAATAAGTAAAAATGCTCTCTTATAATTCCATCACACTTACAAGCCTAACAAATCCTCTGCATCAAGAACTGTCAGCACGGCGTTAGTCATAATGAACTCTCTTCTTTTAGCGAAAAAGACGTCAACGCTATTTTTGTTAGTTATTAAGAAATATATTTTAGATATATCCTTTATTATTGTGTTATAAAGAACAACATGGTATTAAAATGCAGGTATGGAAGCTGTCATACCTTTAAATACACCAGTCGCAGCAGACCTGCGTACTCAGCGAATTTCCAACTCACTAATATAATAATATTAATGATATATGACAAGTTTTATTAATGCCTGTCGATAAATATTAGAGTTATTTGCCTATTCCCCTTAAGATTAACATAGGATAGAGTATGTAGGTTTGCTGCTGTGAGGAACATTGAAAGTAGGGTTTTCTAGCATAAAAAATTTATTTTGACCATTCATACCAAGTTCCATAAACATCTGTCCATAAAAAAGGAGTTTGCCTATTCTCTATATGATCAACATGGGAAAAGAGTATACAGGTTAGCTGGCATGATAAACACACAAACTATGATTTTAAAGCATTTGAAGCATAAGATCTGAACCACATGAAGGTAAATACCAAGTTTAATCCAATAAGTGAAAAGTGATAAGTGAAATATTAGTTTTTCTTCATCCTCCATAAGATTAACATTGGAGCCCTAAAATACAACGTACTGTGTTTAGATTTTTTAATATCTCGGTAACCGTTGGAGATAGAGAAGACCGTTAAGGAACTAAATTGTGTAGTTTTTTAAGTTGATTCTAATGGTCAAAGATTTTTAAAGATTGTCAAAATCACCGTTGGTTTAATTCTTAGTGTGGTATAAAACTTCAATCTTGACGATATTTCATGCAGATATAAATGAGTATATATGAGTATATAATGAGTATGAGCAGAGTAAATGAGCACATACTGAGGCTGCTAAGTGAGTTTACTAAAATCCTATTTTAACAAGCCAATTAATCAAATAAACACGGTTATGTTTTGTAGTTAGCTTATAAATATTATTCCTATTGGCTAATAAATATATATTATTATATTATAATAAATATTATATATATTATATATTATATATATATAATAATATATTATACTGTAATTATTACATATTTTTTGTCAAATAAGAATGGTTAGTATGCAGGCTCGAATTTGTTGTAAAACATAACTAGAACAACTACACTGAACCAGGTGAAAAGAGAATTCGATAATACAATACACACGCCCTTGACGGCGAATTAAATCATTCCGATAAATTTCTCTGTAAACTTTCTCACCACTTTTAATAAAATACTTGCTTCTTGTCGTTTAAGGTTGCATAACAGACAAGTAGTTAATAAAGTGCATGAAACATTATTTTTAACAATGTCGTTTAGTCAGTATTGGACGTAGCCTCGGCGTGGGCGTCATCTGTTTGATCAGCAGCGACGCCAGGTGGGCGCAGCGACGCTGACGCTGTTCCTAATCAAATATCGACTCTTTTATCGCCAATAAAGTCAGCTCTCTCGATAAATTTGCCGATGGAATTCCATTACAGACGATGATGACAGGGCTACAAACTGTTAATGATCTACAGTTTATTTGAACCTTCTTCAAGGATTGTTGTCACTTATGCATAGACATGAGCCTAGGTTAGTCTCCAAGACATCTTAGGAATATTTTAGAGTCGGGCATTTTAACATATTATTATTTTGTACACTAAAAAGAAGATAATTTTTAAATTTTGTTAAAATACTTTTAAAATAGTGTTGAGTTTTACTTAATGCAGGTATGTAAATGATAAACAGAAAAAATCTACTTGTAGAAACACAGCCTATAAATGTAGTGATTGTCTGAGTAACTATGAGGTGATTTTGTTGACTTCTCAAAAGTAAAACCGGTCAAAAATACAGGAGGGTTGGTATTCACAAAAAAGGAATTAGTTTAATGTAAGAGTAATTTATAGTCCTCACGATTAATTATAATATTCTTTGTTTTTTTTTAAATAAATGTGGAAGAAAAAACTCAATTTTGAGTATTTGAATATTTACCTTAACCTATAACTCAGAGAGGGAAGACAAACTACTCTTAATTCTTACTCTAGTTAGCCTTGGACCATTATTTTAAAATATATTTTACTCAATCATAGGGTACAATACAAAAAGAAGGTATTTAAAACATAAAAAGTGTATTAAAAGTTTTATTTTGAAGTATAATTCTCTAACCTGGGGTTTGAACTCTCCAAATAAGAGTGCATTAGACTGGAATATTGTATTTAATTCGATGAGTACTCCGAGGGCATACTCCACAAATTCCATCTTTGCCTTCAGCAATGGGTAGTTTAGTGTTGAGAGGACCTGAAATATATAATTTTATAAGCCATGGTAGACATATGATAAGTTACTTAACGGTTTATGGGAGGCCAATTTCTTTTGATGTTAAAAAAATAAGTGTGCATTTTCTAAGTATAACATAAACTTAAGTAGTTTTTTAATCACAGCTTCCCAAACTTCATATTACTGAAGCATATGCGATTAAAAATTATCTTATACTATAACCAAAGAACATGGAAAGTATTTTTATCCATGTTCTTTGGTACCAGTAGCCGAGAACGAAATGACTAAGCTAAGAGTAGGATGGGTTTATGGATTAAAGAAGGCCGAGGTCGAAGACGAACTCTCAGCTTACCGAATATCAACAGAAGGCACTGCGGATGAGCTTAGAAGCCGACTTGTTTCCCTCATCAAGGAGTTATTATGGTTCTAGGGTGGTACTGTCTCATCTTCCTATGCCTCGAGGATTTCCTTCGGTCGAAATCCGTAATGTTTTATATATATATATATATGTTATATATATGTTATATATATATATATATATATATATATATATATATATATCAAATATTCTATCTAATAAAACACATTTTTAAAACGGCAAGCTTATATAATCGTGTAGAATAATTTTAAGGTTAGAATTAGAGACTACGGACAAAAGTATATATTTTAAACTAAAAACAACGTATCCATTTCAAGGTTGGCCTTACAGGCTATAAAGACTACTTTTGACGATTCAACTTTTACACCAACATTTTTCAATCTGAAAATTTTGATTTTGATCGGGGATGGATTTTTGATTTTCGAATTTGTCAAGATTCAGATTTTATTAAAAAAAATCGGTTAGTATATTTCTACTTAAAATTATTTTAATTTACCTTGAATCAAGTCGAAATTTTTAGTTAATGTGTGTAAAACAATTATCTATATTTGATTATGTTTTTCATATTTTATAGTACAGCTTACCGCTACTGCATTTATATGATTTTGAGTACAGTTAACTTAAGCGAATATTTCAGATACAGTATAAGATGACAGCTTATGGGAACCAGCGTTGCAATGTAAATAATCAAGTAGTGAAGCCAAGGGTGGAATTGAAACCTGGGATTGATTAGAATTCAGATTGATTTTCGGAAATATGTTTCGTTCGAATGATTATAAACTAAACAGTAGGCTTAAATTTCAATTTATTAAGGATCTTTCCTTACAAGATATGCTTTAAACTTTTAAATACCTTATGGTTTAAATACCTTAAATATCTTTAGCAATCCTAAGTAGTTGAAGTAGTTGCAACTATAGTTTCGGCCTGCATTACATCATCATCAGGCACAAGGATACTAATTTCTCTGATTTCTCACTTCGTGTATCTCACTTCAAATATTCATAAAACATCCCAAAACCCCCATAAGATTGACTGATGTATCTGTTCATCATTTGAATGATTACATATAACTGCCAAATTTTGCCTCGTTCGTACCTTTTCACGTAAAATTTCCATAGTCCCCGACTTAAGTCTGACTAAGTTAATAGTCCTACGAAAAATTCACTAAAAATAAGAGTTTAAACTTCAAGCCGACATATTTTAACCATAATTGTACAGGTATCCATTTAATTTAATTATCAGTCCAAGTATGTTCAAACGCCTTAAACCTGTTTAAAGAAATTATGATTCACCGTGTTTCGGGAATTTTGGGCCGGTTTAAGAAGTTCTCTTAGAAATAAATATGTTATTTTTTAACTGTCTTATTGTACGCCGAGAATGTATTCAGTGGTACGTGATAGACGTAATATTGCAAGGCAAGTCGTACGTTGTGGGAAGTATACGTACAATATACCCGTTTCGAGATTTGGACTCGTAAATTATATTCTGAAAGTATTTTTCATCATACTGTCCAGAAAGAAGCAGTTTTAAGTTATCTAAATCTTACGCAAAATCACCGTTTTGGGTCACTTGAAACGGGGAACAAGAAAACTTATGGTACATTTTTCAGTTCGCTAACCTCAAAACCTATTCATGGCACATTATAAATAATATATAATATTTGAAAAACTTAAATTACTACGATAAATAATATATTTTAAAAATTTTAATCATAAAAATCTTATTTTGATCTTTTAAGATAACCTCAATCAATGACCTTTACGCGATATTTTAAAAAATCGCTTAAAGAAAACAACAGAAATGTAAACATTGATGACGTCTTTTTATAGCCTCAAATTCTGTGGTCTGGTTTTTCGACTATTAGCTCGTTATTGTACATCTACAGATTTATGAAAATAGTTGTCCATCAGTTGTTCTAGTTTTCAAAACTAGACTTGAAGTCGCCTTTTTGGCACTTAAATCGCATTTCCAAGCTCGGCTGCACGTCGCTTTTACTACGCGATTGCGTATTAAGAGCCACATTCCAAGCTCGGCTGCACGTCGCTTTTACTACGTGATTGCGTATTAAGAGCCACATTCGCACGTCGCTTTTACTACGCGATTGCGTATTAAGAGCCACATTCGCTTCAAGTTATGAAAATTACTTAAATTTATATGATTATTTACTTGAGTAACACAAGCAAGAAAATGTGTATATGTTTTAGTTCATCCGGACGACTTCTTGAATGTACAGTATATTATTTGGTTCAACCGGACGTCTTTTTGAGTGTATATTATTTTTGTTCACCCTAACGTCTTATTGGGTTTAGATTATTTAGTTCATTCGAACGTCTCGTTGAATGTTCATTATTTTGTCCGGGCGTTTTGTAGAGTGTAGACCATTCAGTTCATCCGAACTATTGTATACATTTTCACGAATAATGGTGAGAAATCATTTAGCTTTCAATTTTACGGTTTCCTCCTGGTTCCAACTGGGGAACAGTATGAAATATAACCCAATAAATACTAAGTAATACGTTCACAGGTGACCCAGATCGGTCTGCATTGTGCTGGCCTGTTGTTCTGGCGACAAAGCAAAAATAATAGCTGTATTAACCATTCACATGCTTTCACACAAAGAGTCCAGTCTGGATATGGGAAAGAGATAGTATTTTATAAATTTTATTTTTACCCCTGTATCATTCTAGCTTTGTGGCAGATGACTAGTAGATAGACTCATTATACAATGAAATCGTAGGATGTAAATTTAACTCATTTTATACTCAAATTATTTTCATTAATACAACTAAATAGCAAAAAGGGTTAAGGTAAAAGTAAAACTATGACACACACACACATACACACACACACACACACACACACACACACACACACACACACACACACACACACACATATATATATATATATATATATATATATATATATATATAAACTTTAGAGTAATCTTACGCCCTTAATGAATAATTATAAATAGAAATATATAATCTGATTCAGTGAACATATAATAATGAGATTTAATAAACTAACCAAGCCAAGCGGTCCTTAGTATTGATCAAGCCCCGCAATGTTATACTAATATAACATTTTCATTTAGTTAGGTATGTAATGGTGTTGGAGTATTGCTATTATGCCAACATCATAACGTCATAACATCATAATACTGGTGTTATGTAATTTAAATTTACGTGAAAAATAAACGTCCAATACCAATTTTCCCTCAAGTACTTCAAGCATGTTCTGAATCTCAAATTGTCTTGCCTTTCCAACAACTACCCAAACATAGCTTGTTCATACCGTATTTGAATTTAGTTTTCCGAATAACAATACAAATATTTATTTAAAATAAATTATGATATTTAGAAGTTGGTTCCTAAAATTAATGATCCTATTATAGTCTTTTACGGTCAATTAATAACGATTAGTTAATTGTAGAGTTCTTTTTAGCGGATTTTCCCTTAAAGTGAAGAAGCTATTACTGTATGCTTACGGTAAGGGGTAAGTCCAGATTAAAACGAAAAAAGAAACACAAACAATATTTTGTATACACACATTTATGATTCCATAATTATAAAGCACCTTAAATATGAACTTGTTGTATTAAGCCAATTTGGGGGAGGAACTTAAAAACCACCCTAAGTGAAATTTCACATTATGGGCAGTCAATTTTATACATTCCTGATATATCACAACTATTGCTTGTGTGTATGATCCTGATTGTATTATAACCGATAAGTTAAAGGTTTTATTTCTTGTTTTAAAGTTTATTTTATAGTTTTTTAATTCAAAATGTTGCCTATCGCTCTGTTAAATTTTGTATTGATGATCAATCCAATACAACAAATACCTTGGATTTTTTTATTGGAGCACCTTAGATTTTGTTGGTTTCCATTTGCTGTCTTATAAATTGTATTCTCTTTCCTTTAGTATTTTATTCCTGACTAAATTGTCTATTAGAGTTGGCTCGTCCTCTAATACACAAGAGCCCATTAGGTCATGCAGAGGTGCATAGACTAATGGTCGAATCATGTTGGCCTTACACAAAATATAAAAGGGGTAGTGTTAAAAATGATTTATACTATAAAATATATATATATATTTGAAAAACATTATGGAACGAGCTGTATTTTAGAATTCAGGAGCCTATAAAACGAAAAAAATTGTCCTTTGACTTGTAATTACTACGGTAACAGCGCTATTTTCTATCAACAATACGCTAAAATGGACGAATTAGTGATTTGCATTATTAGTCTACGACGAATTTTTGCAGAGGTAGGTAACGGATGGTCGTAAACACGATATTTATTATGACGGCTAATGCTAATCTTATTAGGAAAATCAATTTATTTCTTATTTATCAAACATCATATAACTTGTTTTGCAGTTAATTTTTACAGCACCTCCAAAACATTAAAAACGTTTGTTATTAATTTAAGGGGGGGAGTTTGACATCATCCTAAAATGTTTTAAAATTGTAATAAGAATTAAATGTGTGCAAGAAATGTATCGGAAAATTTTTATTAAGTGTATATAGTATGAATTCTATTTTTAAAGGTAAAGAATACAGGCTATGTATATAAAAAAAACTTCATGCGTAGAAAGCCTTTGTAGATACATAGATTTTACACCCTAAAATAGATCTTGATTAGCTCCTTGCCAAAAGATAGATTTATGATATTTTTATGAAATTTGAAATGTAACTTGTACTATGTCTAATTGTCTACTGAAAGTCTAATCTATAGAAAGTCACTCTCTGATTTTGCAGGCTCGCTGCGATAACCTGTTTTGTCATTCTTAATTTTGAACTTAAAATAAGAATTCTCTAGTTTGATCATATATTTAATTATTTAATTGGTTTGTACTACAGATAATTAATGAAGAAATTTGATATTCCTTCATTAATTTTCCAATTTTTACCTTCTCCACCTATTCAGTTCTTCAAGATTCAACTGAGCCCTGAGATGCGCGAGAGGGGAGGTAAAGTAACCGTGGTGGGGTTTCGTTTATGTTTGCATTTTATAAATAATATATAAAACAAATTCGTGTTAGTTACATTTATAAGTTGAGAACGACTGGGCAGATTTTAATGATTGTTTTTATGGATTCGATTTCGGATGTTAGATTACGTGAGTATTATTATATAAAAATTTAATATTTCCTATAAAAGCCATATTACAGTAGTTGGGATTGGTTTAGATTTATGTTGGATTAGAAAACTGCGAATCAATCCACACAGATATATTTGTTCTGTGGGAATGTTATTAATATGTTTTATCGTTTCAATATTGTTATCAACTATTCCGCGACCCAGAATATCTAATCTTTCACAACGAAGCCGTAATGCTATTCGAATTCAGAACATCACCAATCTTAAAGTTAACATGTATTTACTATTGGGTATTACGAAGTTCACAGAATTAGCTAAGGACAAATAAACAAACCTTTTTTCAGCCCCGATTTCTCTAATTTTAATTTATTTAAATTTAATTGAATTTCATTTAAAGATTATCTTTTCATTAAGATGACTTAGAATTTAGATAATACTGCTGTAAATACAAGTACTCATAATTGAATATATCGCAAAATTCAGGAGGCGCTGTTATCAGAGGCGAGGTGCCCGCAGCTATCCATAGTTGATTACAAAGTTCTGGTCGAAGGCTAATCTTGAAAGTGCACCGGAGCAGTTTAGCCTATACCTGTGAGGTTTATGTGCGTTTGTGCTCACTAACTTAAAGGTGTTTAGCTACTTCCCAGTTTAGCTTAGTTTACTTAGGACCTGGATCAGATTATATTTGAATACTAACTAGATTAATCTTTATTTTTCAATGGGATTCGTATTTTTAGTTTTAGGTGATTTATAGCTTTTTTGAGACTAAAAAAATGACTCCACACACTTTCTCAAAACATAAAGGGTTAAAAGTTATGGTTTTCAAATGTCCAAAGATTGGTTTAGAAATATTCTGTTTAATTGGTTTTAAAAAACAAATTGACTGTTACCATTCATTAAAAACAGGGTAAAAAACTAAAAAATAAAATTTTTTATCATTGGTCAACGACTAATTGTTCTGTTGCCCCAAGGTATATGTGGAATGAAGAATATTAAAAAATAAATTTATTCCATGTCTCTCAACAGTTTTAAATGAAACTTGGTATGCAGTGTAGAGTCACTTCACCCAACAAAACCCATTAAAATGTTTGGTATAACCTGGGGGGGGGATACGTCCCGCAAAAAATTTTAACAATTATTTTGTCTTTTTTCTCATTTTATTTATTTAAGAAGATTTGTGAAGTAATGAATCTATAAAGGATATATAAATAAACACCAAATCATATTTGGTTTATTAAATGTTTTATCTTTTATATAAAAAAGCTTTTATATTTGTCAGCTGACCAAAAAAACGTTAAAATGAAACCGGAAATATATCGAGAAACGGGCATGTGGGAGGATATCAGCTGTGTAATTAAAAGACGGATTGCAGATATGCAGAATCTCTCATTTTTTCATTTTTACTTGCAGTAGTGTCGTCCTTTGTAAGGCTTGTATGATACAGTGTTAGGAAGCAATGTACTTATTATTATGACTACCCTAAATATAAACCTTAAATATAAAAAAATACTAAGAAAAATACATTCTCGGCCTACAATTATTATTTAGTATCAATTTAAAATTAGATAAATTAGACAAAAATATAAAATTAAATAAAGGAATATTTGGCAAAATTTTTCCTAACAAAAATTTTAATTGACAATAACAAAATAACAAGCGAGTAATTGTTAACTGCGAGAGAATCGTTGATTCAGGACGTGCCTGAAATATGCAATGCTGAACTGTGTTGAGCTTCCATAATGCGAGTGTTACTGCACAACGAGTCATTCAATTGTTCACTTCAATTATTCCTCTATAAGGATAACAATAATTGGTTAAAATATTTTGGGTAAAAATAAACATTCCTAGAAAAAATGTTTGTATTTACTTCCCTGTGGGAAATAGGTTAGATCATGGATATGTCTAAAGGGAATGTTCTCAGTTAATCTAAACAGCTGTTTTTATTCTTTTATATTAACAATTCAATACAATAGCTCTGGTAGTTTCTATGGAAATCTGTTACATGTTTACTATATGAAAAATCGCCAACACCATGAAAAATCATTAAAATGATTTTAATAATATAGGAAGTAAATGTATACACTTGGTGATTAAAATTACGTTATAAAAATATCTATCAAACAGTTCAGTAATAACTATAATAATATTCATTGTAATATTATAATATTATTACTACAGATAAATAACAAAATTGAAATCAATTTATTTACCTACCTTATTTAATATGTTACAACTATCCAAGAAATGGCTTAAGAGCGTAAATTGTTTAATAAATACAAAAAAGTAGGATATAAATATGCGTTGAAGTCTAATTGTGATCAATTTAGAATTTACGGTCCGTTGTAGGGACAGTACGTTGTCTGAATATGCAAATGTTTAAATGAACAACGAAGCATATGTTGTTTTATAAAATATTTCACTTTTTTAGTTGACTTCAGGGAGTAGTTGTTGACTTTTATGCGTCAGTCCAATGATACGGTTTATCATAGAATTCACTGAATAAGCAGGTCTGTTGCGAGGGTGGTATTTGTATATAACTTTGTCATAAACTTAGGTAAACTATAATAACCTTTTAATACACCTTCCATGACCTTCCTGAGATGTATTATGCAACCAAATAGTTAAGTGTAGGTTACTTGGTATTGAAGTGGATTATTCTGTACGATACCGTATACGGTTAGATGAAACTATCTCGTAGCTACGCGGGTGGAAGGCAGTCTGACGGGAGGACCACTTCCACTCAACATTAAACCTACGAATTTAAATTAAATATCACAAAATGATCTTATTTTTACCTCCCTTGTGTTCTTACATGTACCTATAGTAGCTCTGTAACTTTTACAATAATTAAAGTGTCTGCCATCTATAATATTTACCCTTTAACGTTTTAAGTAACTTTTTAAATTTTTGTTTTATTAACAAGTATGGCCACCATAACATGTTGAAATCGTTAGAACAATGTCCAATTTTTCATGATTGAAAAACAACGCGACCTAATAGTGTTGTCAAAAGCAAACATTGTTTCCATGTTTTTGCTTTCCATTCCGAACAGGCACCCTGATGTGGCCTTTTGCTGACAAGAAACATTTATTTCGTTTTACTGTGAAAACAATAGTATATTTATATTTGAAATACTAAAAGGAAAATGCTTATGTTTAAAAGGAAATTTGAAAGGCATATTTGTTTGGCTTAAGTATTCATCGTGTTTTAACATGTAAGAGAGGTTGATAATTACGATCTTATTTTCTCTCTGAATTGAAATTTTTGAATTAAAATATGTAAATTATGTTGGATTCTACAAACTTATTAAACATTGTAGAAAGTCAATATGAAACATTATTGATTTTAAAAAACCGAAATAGTTTAGAAACATTTTTTATTATTATTGAGGTTATTAAATTTGATGGTTTCTTGAGATGATCTAGAACATATTTTACCTCTAAAATATCGTAGCCACCGTTCAACGTATCAAAAACCTCATCTTCAATGGATCCCAGTTTAAAGTAACTCCATATTTGCAATCAATTAATAAACTATCGTATCTATTGATTTGTTTTGTTTTTGTTTTTGTTCGTTTATATTTTCTCCTTCAAATTATTTCTATTTAATTTCTCAAAAAATAATGTGTTACCGTATCATTTATGTGATGAATCATCAGGAGGACTCTGATTGCTCGGAAAGGGGGTAATCATTAATTCAGATGAATTGAGTTATCAGAATTGCTGCCACAAGGAAAAATTAGAATATTCACGGTACATTATTTGATCTTGAAAAACCATTAGAACTACTCGTATTAAAAAAAAAATATATACAGTGTTTTATCACATTATTCGAAGCAAGAAGCGAGATATCAATTTCAACCATTTGCCCTTCAGATTAACGTTAGAGCTCCAAATATAACGCATCGTTAGCTGTTTTTTATATCCCAATTTCGATTCAAATTACATTGCTTATATTTCTTGGCGTCTCAAATAATATGATTAGCTTAGAATTATTAACAACTCTTACCGTCTACTGTAAGCACAGTGCGCCCAATGTTCTTCTTAAGGATATTACTAAAAATATATTTCTTCTTTTTCAGTTTTTATGAAAATTGATACACACCTTAAGGTTATATCATCTCATTAAACACTCATATTTCTTTTTATTTAGTACTGTTTCTCTCAAAGTTTAAGAATTCGAGGTAAAAGTGGAAATATCGGTTATGAAACTCCCTGAATCCAAAATTTGGTGAAATATTTTAACTATCTCTGAGACAAGTTCAAAAAATAAATAAAATATTATTTTGTATTATCAGTCTACGACCAACGGTTTCGGAGAAAAGTGTACTGTGTAAAGTGTGTGTAAGTGTGCTGTGTTCACTGTCCGTGGTGAACAAGTTGTCTAAGAGCGCTCATTGTTATTCCTTCGGATATAGCTAAAAAATCAATATCTCTTATTTACCAACCGATTTCACGTAAGACACCCGACTCAAAAGGTTTTGTAATTACACCACACCACCCGGATTGGAGATGAATCTCCCCAAAATCTTTCAGATAGTAAGTAGAGGGAATCTGAAAGAGATTTGATGACAATTTTTATACGTTAGATCTGCTAAACTTTTTCAATAGAAATTTATTAAAATTAGAGTCGATTAAATGTTTGTTTTAGCGAATTTCCCATAGGGAAGAAGCTATTACCGAAGGTCTCATGGCGAGACTTAAGCCCAGGACCATGTTATTTTTTTTTCTTTAGGTGCCCAGAGACCAAAAACAATAGTCGTTAAAATTTATATATATATATTTGATTATGTAGTTCACAAGTAATGGGCTGCTAATATAGTTTTAAATGAGCTCAAGTTCATTTAATTTGCTTATAAATAAATAAATAAATAAATATATATATATATATGTATTCCTACATTTGCTCAGACGAGTTCGTAATCCAGACATATCGGTCAATCGGAAGGGGTAGTTTGGGATTTTGCATTTTTCCCACGTAATTTTTAAAACGGTTACCGAGATATTAAAAAATCTAAACACAGTACGGTTTTATATTGGGGCTCCAATGTTTATCTTGTGGAGGATAAGGAAAAATTTTGTATTTCCCAAATCAATCAATATTTTTGGATTAAACTTGGTATTTACCTTCATGTTGTTGATACCCCCCCCTCCGTTTATACTTAAAAATCATAGTATATGTGTTTGTCATGGCAGCAAACTAGCATTCTCTTTTCCCATGTTAATCATATAGAGAATAGGCAAACTCCTTTAATTATGGACAGATGTTGATGAAAGTTGGTATAAATGTTAAAAATAAAAATTGTTTATGGTAGAAATATCTACTTTCAGTGTTCCTCACAGCAGCTAACATGCACACTCCTTCCCATATTAATCTTATGAACAATAGGCAAATAATTCTCATGTTTATGGACAGATTTTTATAAAATATATTTTAATTATTATTATATTATTGGTTTGGAAATTCGCTGAGTACGCAGGTCTGTACGACGGTACAGAGGTAGGTAGGTATGTGTCAGTTATATCATACTTATATCATTTGTTAAAATGTTCTTGTAAAACTATTTAAATAGTAATAAATGTTTAAAATAGTCTTACCATTTTCATATACTATAGATGAAAAAGCTAAAGAAATTAGAATTTTTTAATTCATTATTCTACGACTAACGTTTACAGAGAAAGGGCAAATTTCCTGTCCTCAGTAAACTTAGGTTTTTGTTTGAGAGCGTTCGATGTTATTCTTTCAAAGAATACTCAAAAATCAATTTCTTTCTTATTTCTTAGTCTCTATATTATTTTAGGTCACGAGTTCTTCCCTCAATGTCTGTAGGTATGGGAGGTATGGGCACTAAACATATGTCGATATTATTTCAATTCAAAGAGATATTCTGTCTTAAAGAGATACGTAGAAATTAATAGTAACAATAATCAATTTTAAACTTTGGTCATTGAAAACACCAGCAATGGAAAGTATGCAATATCACATTTGTGTGTCTGCGTTAAATATATTTTTACTCTTACTTTGGTAATTCATTCGCACATTTTAATTTATGACAAATGGTGGTTGGTTTTCTATGGTTCTTTCTCTCTCTATTCAACTAAAACAATTGGGCCTCTCGGCGTCGGAGGGCTAAAGGTGAGGGAGGAAGACGTGCGGTAAATTAATGACAAGTTTCAATCTCTCAGGCTCATCACCGTCACCGCTCAATATCCGCCAGCTGGGAACGTCTACTTCCGGATACTCCGAGCCGAAAAAGAAAAAACGTAGACTACACTACCAACACCTCTATACATATGTATGCAAATGTCGCAAATACATTTTAAATCACTTTTGGAATCGTAAGGATTATGTAATTGATCTTTTGTTACAGAATGTGTTTTTATGAATTAAGAAATACGATATTTTATTGGTATTTTAAAAATATAACAAGGACGTAACGTTAAATGGACATATTATCTCAACAATAATCGACATACATAGATATTACAAATGTAAACGACGTAATTAGGTTTTCTCCGAAAAATATTAAGCCTTAATTTTGTAATGTCATAATAAGTTATAATTCAATTATATTTTAAAAACTGTCATAATATTGGATCATAATAACTAAGTAAAATATTTATTTATTATTCAGGTATAATGGTATTATATGGCTAAATTAACACTGAATTTTTTTTAACTTAAATTTATAGCTACTTATGAGATTCTTGCTAGTAAGTTATAATATAAATAATATAACTAAACATACCCCCATTGCAGCAGACCTGCGTACTCAGCGAATTTCCAGGTTTGATAAAGGGCTTGATCAATATAGTTATCAATAAATAAAATAATTTTCTTATTCTCCATAAGATTAACATGGGAAAGAGAACCCAGGTATGCTGCTATGTGGAACAATGAAAGTAGGCATTTTTACAATAAACTATTTTTCTTTTGACCATTTACCAAGTTTCATCAACATCAGTCCATAAACAAAGGAGTTTGCCTATTCCCTGTATGATTAACATGGAAAAAGAGTATGCAGGTTAGCTGGCAAGATAAACACATAAACTATGACTTTTAAGCATAAATGGATGGATCTCAACCACATGAAGCTAAATATCAAGTTTTATCCAAAAATATTGATTGATATGGGAAATAATAATGTTTCCTTATCCTCAGCACCAAAATACAACGTACCGTGTTTAAATTTTTAATATTTCGGTAACCGTTGAAGAGAAACTTTAAGGAACAGATATAAATAAATAAATATATATATATATATACATATATTATATGTAACTAAACAATGTCATATATATATATATATATACATATAAATTTTAACGACTTGTTTTTGGCCTCTAGGCACCTAAAGACGAAAAATTAACGGACTTAAGTCTTACCATGAGACCTACGGTAATATCTTCTTCCCTATGGGAAATTCGCTAAGACGAATAAAGCTGACTGAGGGGATGTGTATTTAGTACTTTACTAAAAAATAATTACGGAAAAATATATCTAATTTAGAATTAAATTTTAATTACATATTACGAGTGCCTGAAAAAGTAAACCCAAGGAGTAAAAAAATGGAATTACATGATTTCTATAATCTCGTTTATGAAAGCGAAGATAGAATAAGGCCCCAAAAGCCACATTGTCACTGGTATATGGTGCACTTAAGATAAGTGATAAAACCACACCAGACATTCTTATCACATCATGAGCATAATTTTCCTGTTTAGCACCATTGAGCGTTCGGACTTAAGCATTCATAAAGAGTGATTGATTATAATTTTATTAAAATGACTTTATTTATAGTTTACCAGCCAAAGTACCCGTTTTTCGCACGGGTTAAAAAGACTGAAAGGTGTAGGCTCTACTGATACATTTAAGTTATTGTTAATTAATTATTCATTGTTTACAAAATAAGAAAACAGGATTGTGTACAACATTTCAAAGTAACATCTATCAAATATTGGGAGAGGATAAGTATTAATGTAATAGAGAAAGTCGTAGGAAAAAAACTTAAAATCTTCCATTCCACTATTTCAAATAATTCACTAATTTCGATCCAGCAGTTTATTTGAAAAATCAATTTTATTTCTTCTTCTTCCTGAACTGTCAAAATATAGTGCAAACGGATGTTGTCATTAGAAAATGTAAACATTGAAACCTAGGACGGTCATGGCAGCTCTTATATATATATATATATATATATATAAAACATTTTAATGAATATTTTTCTTGGTCTCGAATAACTCAAAACGAAAAAAGTAACATGGTCTCGGCCTGAAGGCTTGCCATGAGACACGGTAATACCTTCTTCCCTATAGGAAATTCACTAAAACTGAACTGTGGTATCTATAATTACTTTTCATTAGTCCATTTAGGTAATTTGTTAATTTTTATGCAGATACTTTAACACTTTATAAAGCGATCGTTGTAACCTGTTATGACGAAGCTCTCCTGACCCAATGTAGGAACGTATAGATCGTTAAATTCTAATTTAAAACGTGGCCGGAAGGACGACCCGGGTTTGTTATCAGAGGACGTTTTTGTTCCCCGCTGATCTTCCCTAACTACTTTGAATTATGCCTGTGCTACATAGCGACTATTTAGAGTTTTATTTTAAGGATACATTCAGATACACTGTATTATACCACTACCAACTGATTAACATCCTAAAAGATTAGCTGTAATAAATAGTAAGAAATAATACAGTTACAGAGTTAAATGGCTCTTTAAAATATTACTCATAACGATGCTTAAATGAAGAGGTAAAAAGTTTGATGTTAATGTAAATATTAATCAAGATGGTGAGATGTGATATATTATTATACCTGTATTCCGAAATTTACTAAGTTCAACGTTCTTCACATACTTTGATCATACAAGAATCCTAACTACACTTGTATCCATGAGTATTGTCTTATTATCCTATAAAAAGGATTATTCGAATAGATAAATATGAGGCCGCATATGCTGCAGAGAATTTATTTTAATGAGAGAGAAGCAGGATGACAGCCAGCCAAAGAGAACAATGTGACCAACACAACAAATTATAACCTTAATTAATATTAAGTAACATATTACATAATATGATAAGTATCATCAATGCGGGCTGTAAAATGCAATGGTGGTTAAGTTAATGGGAGTTTGTGACTGTTATTGTACGGGAACTGCTTCAATTCTACTTTCTACTTCTACCTAGTTATTAGTAGGCTTACTGTCTTGACACAATACAAGATCTCTGTGGCGCATCTCTGTTGTTAAACTGACTCCAAACCTTGTCTGCCCCTGGTTTGATCTAGGAATTTTTTACTTAGTTATTAGTAGGCCTTGTCTATCATGTGACAGAAAACAAGATCTCAGCAGGCATAGATCAGTAATATAATGTGAACATACAGAATATAAGTAATAGACGGCTTTTCTTTAATTAAACATTCAATTTAGTTATAATAGCTGAAGCAATACTTATCATGTTAATGCACGAGCTATTTAGAACGTAATTATTGGCTGGCGAAGCCGAGACGCCATAAATCGAATAGGGTCGTGACATTTGTATTAAAATGAATCATATATTGAACAGTATTAGTAATTACACCAATATTTATTACAAAACTCAGTCAAGAATTCACCTGTCATTGGACACCTTACTTATATTAACAAACGAGTGAACAAATTATTATCAAATATTTTACTCCACCCAATTATCTATAAATACGTATGTATGTATGTATGTTTATAGGTTTTTACTTTCACTCCAGATGGAAATAGTTATTTCATTACATGTAAATAATGTAATGTAATACTAAATAAAACATGTTTATACACAATACACATTGTGCACAATTTGTTATGTTAACTATAAAAGAACATACAACCAGCCAGTACGTAAGTTCCTCCTCCATTAAACAGCGTGTTTTAAGGAACCATAAACAGAGGAGAAATATTATCCGTTTGGCGAACCCTGGTACAGCTTTTAACTAAACCTGTAGGGAGTTAGCTGAGTGTTCTGGAATACATTAACCATTACCCTTTCATGATGGAACAATGCAGTGGTAAAAAATATTCTTGAACGTGAGATGTACTCAAGCAATGTGAGGATAAATTAAGATTTTGTCTCAAATATTTTTATAGGTCACGATTAGTGTTTTAATAATCTATTTTACAGCTCACATTATAATTATTATTTGGGTGCACTCCTTATTTTACCTAAAATTATGTGTTACTACAACTATTTGTGTAACTAGAGTACAAATTATGGCATATCGCACGAGGGTTCATATGGCAAAACTCAGCCGACGCCTGTGCTGCCAGAACATCGAGGGCTACCATGATAGTTAGTGCTCGTATTACACACAAGATTTTTCATACAATAATAAAGTCATTGAAGTTATGTTTGATTTTCTCGCTGGGATAAATGAAAACTTAATTTTTAGGTTTCCGGTAACCTCAGTTTCATTGCACAAAACCCGAGGTTAGTATTGTAGAACGACGACCGTCGATCAGCTGACTGAGGGCTTAGCGCATGCTATTGGTTAGTTTCATATAGATCACATGCGCGAGCATGATATAATTCCCGCACTAGTGCAGGAATGACTAATACGTTCTGACAACAGGACGAAATATGCCTGTTATATGCACTAGTGCATGTAGGAAAACTAATACGTTTCACAAATAGGACACAAATATTCTCACTGTTACTTTTGGATATTTGTCATGCAGAAAGCAAGCGTGTTTCACAACAAAGCAGCTTACACACTGATTTCTTGGATATTCGTCATGCAGCTGTATCAGCAACAGCGTGTGTCTCGTTCACAACAAAGCAGCTTACACACTGATTTCTTGGATATTCGTCATGCAGCTGTATCAGCAACAGCGTGTGTCTCGTTCACAACAAAGCAGCTTGCACACTAATTTCTTGGATATTCGTCATGCAGCTGTATCAGCAACAGCGTGTGTCTCGTTCACAACAAAGCAGCTTACACGCTGATTTATTTTTAATGTCGGTAAACACAGCATGCGCCTCATGTTTTTTCATACAAAAGATCTCAATCGTCAAAGCTCTTATTTATTTATCACATTCAAATACCCGAACAGTTTATACTGTAACCATCAAAGATTCAGTTCAAGTTATTGAAGTAAAAAACATAAGTAACGTGTATTACTATAATTTCACTTTAACCCTCTAAAGATTTTTATTTTATAAAATAAATAAAAATATTACATCTATATATTATAATACTATATTTAATAATATATATTGTTATGTAAATAATGTTTTTAAAATGTAAATATTTTCTCTTAATTGCAAAGAGAATATAAATGGAAAAAATAAAATAGCATGTTTAGTATGTTTTTGTTTTAAGACGTTTGACATTTACTGGGATGATTTAAACTAAAAAGTCAATGCCCAGGTTAGATAAAATAAGTATACAATTAGCATATTTGGGTTATATAGGCTATCCCACCAACAGCAGAGCAGGACTGCCATTGCAAGTGTAAGTGCCCCGAGTTCCATTCCACTTTTAATGCCGTCTGGCAGTGGCATTACGTTCCAGTTGATTGAGCTATAAAGCTGGTCCTCCCTGGCTCTGTTCTGTCTAGCTGTAGCTATTAAATTACAACTCACGTTCATCAACTTTCTAAGATTTTAAATTTATTCAGGATTTATATTTTTATATTTCATAAAACCCGACTGATGTACTTCAATTGAACAATATTCGATATTCACTGTAAGCATATTCATCGAAGCTCTTCTTGAAAATTACATTTCAAAGATTCTAAAGCTATAAATGTACAATGTTTGAATAATAATCTAATTAGATGTGCGTTACAGTGATCAGCTTCTTAAAAAAATTATCTTGTGTTATTTTAAACCGTATTGATATCTCTTGACAAGGATATGTCTTAGCTCTGGGGGGTTGGCAATTTGCGCGACAAAAATATGAAACAGTGACGTTATTTGGTTAGTGACGTCAAAACTTGGATATAAGAACTGCTGATTAGATGACCTGATACATATCCATGATCAAACCAATTTCTCACAGGAAAGTAAATACAAACATTTTTTACATTGATAAAAATCTAATACCATCATTATGAATAGTTATAATTCATATATTATTCAAAATGCATGTTTAGAATTTGATTTTAACTAAACAATACCATCTGATTTAAGTTTTTAGACACGTCAGAGGCTACAATAAGAATTATTGTTACAGTCAGAGCAATCCCTCTTTGGGGACATCGGCACTTAAGAACCCGCCTAGATGGTCACTACCCTCACTGGAAGTTTAAGCTCCCCCGCAGCTACCTTCATCATAGACGTTTCTCCATCAGTGTTCGTCAGTCCACCTCTACCTCTCACCCGGTCTTATCTGGGGTTCCTCAGGGCTCAGTACTTGGTACAATCCTATTCTTTATGTACTTAACAACTACAATAAATCCTATACTTAACAATGACAAAGACAAA
Organism: Nephotettix cincticeps; assembly: GCA_023375725.1. Lineage (NCBI taxonomy): Eukaryota > Metazoa > Arthropoda > Insecta > Hemiptera > Cicadellidae > Nephotettix > Nephotettix cincticeps. The sequence continues at coordinate 103,208,633 of CM041786.1, read as the reverse complement.
CGATACAAAAACCAACAGGACCAACTAGGCCGAATTGCAGCTCAATACACCTAGCATATATCATGTGAGTAAGCAGGTAAACCAGGGAGTAAAAACGGATTATTTAAGTAAAATATTATTCGATGGGATTAATCAGTATTGGGTTTTTCATTTTTAGATAATCTTCGACCACGAGTGATATAATTAATAATATTACTCACTATACTCCAAAAAAAACACACATATTGATTGAGAATACACAAATGTTTTTATGATCGTGGAATGATTCCAGTTGGGCTTCACGGGATTTGACATAGAGACATATTGATAATAACTAAACCCGGACACACTTAATACACTTTTACAAACCTCTCTTATTGTTCACATTAGCATTTTCTTTTTTATGTCAAATTTGTTTACTTATGAAACTTTTGCAATTTAAAATAGTTGTAAGATAAAAAATTTATTTTCCACAAACCTCAACTAAAGTTACTAATCGTTGTAAAAAAATAATTCTTTTTCTAATTATTGTTTTTAAATTTTATAGAATTAAATATTTTTCTCATTTCCCGATTAACTAAGTTGATCTTTTAGTATTTCATTCATAAATTCACTTTTATTATTTAAATCTAAGATATTCTAAAATTATGTTGTTATATAAGAGTAAATAAAAGCCAAAGAGAAATTCATTCTATTTGAAAACTGACATTTGGGATTATAATTAGAAAGAACTAACGATGCCCTCGATCAATACAGATTGCCCGTAAGGAGACAAGAATAAAAGCCTTATTAATCCTATATTATAGGCCACCATCAAATATCCTCCAAAGACATAATGATGAATGTTTAATATTGTTTTTAATGAGCTCTAGCTAGCCTATGTGACTCACGGCAACTAGCTGTCTAATATTAACCGTACACATCCCATAATGCTGGGCAGTTGAGGTTAAAAAATTATATCAGATGTATTTTGGTCAAACAGAACTAAATTAAACATGTAAGCTTCATAAAATATTAGTAGAATCGTATATAAGTGTGATGGAGTAGAGAAGAAAGTGTGTTTCGTAAAATATTTAGTAATAAACTTAAGATATACTTTTTTGGGAAACATAATAATATGGACATGTGGATTAGAACATAGTGATGTTGGATTTAAATTTGTCAATCTATTTTATAGTAAATTAAAATCAGATAGTGTAGGCTTAAGCAATCATTTTAAAGTTATATCATTATCAGTTCTTTTATGAGCTTTGATATAGCTTTGAGTTAAGCTCGTTAATGAGTAGAGAGAGCTTGACCGGGAAGACATTATCAGCTGACCACGCAAGTCTCTACCTGCTCCTGCTGAGAGCAATTGCATGTCCTTTGTTAATACCATCAGAACAGCGGGGGGGGAGTGTTACGTCATCTCTGTCGCTGAACTTTGCTAAAGATAAGAGTGCTGACAGTTAGACTAACATTTCATGAAAAAAAGATAAAAAATTTACAGTAATTAAAATTTAGTAATCCAATACTATAATACGAGCAAGGTTTATACATACATACATATATATATATATATTTGCACACGGATCTCGAAAACGGCTCTAAGGAATTTCCTTAAATTTTGGAAATAACTTATTTCCGAGTAGAAAATAAGTTCTAGATAGGTCTACTGTCCTGGAAAATACGTGTTTTCTTGTAATATTAAGTTTAAAATCTAAAAATTTAACATTACGCTTATGGAGAATAAAATGTAAACAATACAAACCAAAACAACTGTTTATAACCGTTTGACAGTTATTGATTGAAGACGGCGGGGAGCAATGTGTGAATATAGGTTTTACATTAATATTTATTTTATGTATGTAATAAATGAAAAACTATCAAATTACTAAACAATTTGTAAAAACTAAAGGGTAAAATAACTGTGCGAAATAAAAGCAGAGAAAATTATTTCCAAAATCATTTGGGTTTTGAAAGAAAACGTATTCTTTCTATTGCTCGAAGCCACTGTAACAAACCAATTAACTGGTGTAAATTAAATTTCTCTTTTGTTTTCCTTTTCTAGCAAAATCAGTTGATCATAGGATAATAATAACAAACTGTATGGACATTTAAATTCAGTATAAGATTAGCTAAAACAATTGAGGTTGGCCAAAAACTGTTAAACGACAATGCGAACTTGGATCGATCACCCGAGGGCTATATTTTTGTTCAGTATTTATGACATATTAATTAAGCGGCATGAAAACGGTTTTATTTAAACCACATAAATGTTTTCATTGAGCAGTAAATTTGTTTAAATTTTGCTAATTAACTTGTAAACATGTCCTATTCTATCCGAGCAAAGCTCAGTCACCAGGTACTTCTGTCATACTATGTTATTTTAAAAGCTATATTAATTGTAAAAGTTATGGCAGGTAATTAATGTTAAGATTCAAATTTGTAAACATTGAAGAACGCTGAAGAATGAAACCAGTATCTACTGCCAGAGTTGATGGTTTATGAACGTATCTAAGGGTATCTGATTTCAACCAATAATACTGGTTAACAGATTATATTTCTTTAAAATTTATCCTCCCGTTTTCAAATCATTACCTAATAATTGACAATAAAAATTGAAAGTTTTACAGAATGATATTAATTATATCATGTTTTAAATAATACTATACTCATCTATCATACATAATACAAAAACCTATATTGATAACGCAACAAATAACCACAACACTCCGCCCCCGAGCTGGCGGGGCGACCCAAGATAGCGTGCGCTCAGGACGTCCTGAGTTTAGTGTTTCGTATTGCTCATGATAAGTATAGAATTATTGACAACATGATATAAGTAATATCTGTAACATAAACTTTCAATTTCTAATGTAAATTATTTGGTAAATAGTTAAAAACGGGAGGAGTTTCTCCACCTCCAGAAACATTGTGTAGTTAAAACACGGATGAGTCGGAAAAGTTCAATAAAAGATATTAATTAGATTATAATTCTTAACATTTTTAAGAATTTTAGATAATTTCACAATATTACGACGGTTTCATGAAGGACACGCTGAGTTGATAATACGTGCCACTGCAGATTACTCAGTATTACTCGTATAATGGTCGAGTATGTAACCGCAGCAAGCAATCTGCAGCTAAGCCGGCACGAGGCCAACACTGCGCATACATCAACACGGTGTTAGCTCACATGATTAGCCTACTTCACATGATATAACTTCCGACGCAACGACATACTGTGTCAATTTATTTTTAACCTAAGCTTTCCATTACCATGGGCCTAGCGTTTGCGCGGTAAATTAAGTAGGAGAGTTATGGTATCGGCTTTATCTCATGGACTAGCCAGAGGTGACCTCATGATGACTCATGATCTGAAAGTAATTAATTGTTCGCCAATGTTTCGAAACAGTGAAGGTTTATTCATTGGGGCTTAATTTTATTATCTTATGTATAACTAGCTGACCCGGCGAACTTAGTAAGGCCCAACAGTAAATTCATGTTAACTTTAAGATTGACCATGTTCTAAAGTCGAATAGCATTAAGGCTTCGTTGTGAATGATTAGATATTCCGGGTCGCGGCATAGTTAACAACAGTACTGAAACAATAAGACATATTATAATAACATTCCTACAAAAAAATACATCTATGTGGATTGAGTCACAATTTTCTAATCCAACCTAAACCCAAACCAAATCTAACTGTAATATGGTTTTTATAGGAAAGATTAAAAGATTATAGGAATATTCTGAATCGCGGCATTTGTAACATTTTTAACTCGCGTAATCTAACATAAATTAATTCCATTAGCACAAAACAAAAAACACAGCTAATAATTACACTGAGACAGGCAACCCAAACAGTAATCTATTAATTTTTACTTTCTCCACGTATACATAGTACATGGAGAAAGTACTGTTTTCCTCAAAATTTTTGAATTTGAGTTGAGAGTGGAGATATACATATATGTATAATATACATACACACACATATATTTGTCTGTGTGTGTGTGTGTGCGTGTGTGTGTGTGTGTGTGTGTGTGTGTGTGTGTGTGTGTGTGTGTGTGTCGAAACCAAATTTGATAGACGTGTATTCCTACATTTGCTCGGACGAGATCGTAAACCAGACATATCTGAACGGGTAGTTTGGGGGGGTTGTACTCAAAAATCGGGTTTTTGCGTTTTTCATATGTAATGTAAAAATATTTTTAATTTTATTTTTCACCGTTAAATTCAGCTTACCTAAATTAAACTACACAATTTAAATCCTTAAGGAAATAGTAGTTTAGATGATCAGGTTAGGTTAGGATAAGGTTAGATTAGGTTAGGATGGATTAGATTAGGTTAGGTTAGATTAGATTAGGCTAGGTTAGATTATAATAATAATAATAATAAACATAACCTAATAACCTAACCTAAAAAAAAGTAAGAGTAAAAAACGAACAAATATAGAGTAAAATACGTATAGTAGAATGCTGTTTTCGGTAGATTTACCAATGGTGCGATGAAATAGACTAAAACTAGAGTCAGAGACACTTGATACTTTTAACTTTTACTTTACACATACTTTCTATAGTTTTAACTGAAATGGCAATCTACCCAATTAGGTATTTTAAGCTATGTATGAATGGGAGTAAGTTTTCAATCGTGCGAGCGTTAATTCACACAAGTACAGTAGAAAAACATACTGATATTTAATTCATTAAAAGTTGAGGCCACTGTGGGGACACTGGACCGCAACACATCGTAGTATTGCTCCAAAGGGCAATGTGTGCTGTACAGTGTACACTGACCGTCCGTGCAATCACAATTCACAATATGAATATCGGTCGACAGCGTCATCTGGCTGCGGGTGCAGTCAACCGTCATGCTCGGTCCGCCAGATGTCGCTTGTGAATTTGTTCCATTATACACACCGTAGAAACTGACTGTTACCAGGTTTTCCAATGTTACTAGTGAAACGTGTGAGATTATATCTATTGCATGAACACTTCGCACAGTATAATATTGGTAGCGGTACACGTCGTATAATAATCAGTGAAATTGTTGCCCCTCAGGGGTAGTCGGCTTTCGACTACACGGGAGGCCTCCCTTTCCTTTTGGGGGGTTGGCGACCCCGGGGTACCTGAGCCAAGCTGTGGGACTCTACTCACAGTTCTTCCTAGAGCTAGATCTTTTCTTCCTATCTTTCAGGATCTAGCTCGACGTTCTTGGTCTTTTCTGGGCAACACTTGCCCTCCTCTTCCTTCTTCCGACCCCAAATGGGTGTCATTTCCTCTTTCTCTTTGACCGGCGCGCATTGGGGACCCCTGGGAGTGCCCTTGTTGTGTTGCAGGGGCTGATGTGTGCCTCGCACTGCCGATGGGTGTCTTCGGTGTGTCGTCAGAGGCCAGCCACTTCAGTACCAAACTCCTCAACGTACTTTGCTCGTCTTATTGCAGGCAAGTTAAAGTATACGAGCTCACATTCAAAAAGTCCTTGAAAAAAATATATAAACCATTCTTTGACATACCATAAGATCATTAAAGAAAATATAGGTTTTGAATATGTAACTGAGGCTAAAATATCCTAGCACAAACTATTTCAGTTGCATGATAATACTAACTGAGAGTAGTTAAAACAGGTGAGTCACAACGTGCACGTACACGGCGGAAATGCTGTAAATATGGTCTAGAACTGAACAAAACAAAAAATGTCATATGTAAATAGAGCCTAGACCACGTAAGCTAACATACTCAGTGCACAGGGGGAGTTTAGGCGAAGTAAATGTATCAGAGTGCATCTTCTCAATCAACATCAGGCTCCAGCTCGGAGCTCAATAAATTGATTTCTAGCGCCTTTCATTTTGACAGTTCAAGGATACAGTATTTTAAGGAATTCATAGCATTGTTGTTCGAGAATTTTTTCCAGCCACGGTTTATCATAATACCTACGAGTATGGCAAAAAGAAAAATATATGATTGCTTATAAATATATAAAAAAACAATCAAAAATGTTCTAGTTTTAAAAGATCTTACGCGGATGACTTCGATATGATTATTGAAGTATTAAATATTAACTTTTTGTAGCTTAAGCTGTTAACTTCTGAATCGTTGTCTGATGAGACGCATTTCTATTCATTTTTTCAATTTCAAACAACTTGATGAATCATGGATGATGTAACATGGCTCGCTAGCTGACATCTTTAGCTAAAAAATTGCAATTAACTTTTGCACAAATACTACTTTATAAAATTGCAATTTAGTTTTGACATGGGTATGACTCAGCTCTAGGGGAGTAATGGAAATTCGTCAGATAAAAATGTGGAAATGTTGTTATCTATAATATTATAAATGTTTGTTTGTTTGTTTTTTTTGTTTGTGGTTTTGTGGGTGAAATTGAATATGAAATTTTTTTCAAATTTTCAACTTGTACAACACAGGCAAATAAAATCGGCAAAAATTGAAACGTCCTAAGTTTCAATGTTTACATAGAAATGAAAACATAAATTACTTGAATGTCAATGTAATACTAAAATGTGAAATTAAAGAAAAAAAAAGCTGCAACGTGAAGACAGAAACAAAGCGACATAGCGGAAGAAAGTTGTTTTTCAGATAAATGTTACGATTATGAAAATGAATACGGATGGTAGATTTGACAAATCATATTATTTTTTTCAATGTATTAATTTGTTTTTGTAAACAAGCTATAACTTATTATCAGAAACACCCTTTACCTTTTTAACCCATGCGAAGAACGGGTACTTTGGCTAGTATGGTTATAAGAACAGCTGTCAGAAAGAAATGAAAACATTCTCTCGAGACAGATCCATAACATATTTTCCACAAGGAAGTAAATACAATCATTTTTTTAAAAAACCTTTGGAATGTGTTCAGTCTCTTAGTTTTGCTTTAGTAGCGTCTAATAGTACGTCAAGGTAGTAAAGAGCCATGGAAAAACACGAGGAGCAGGTTGATAGTGTAGCTGTAATGCCTGACAAAACGAGTATGGAGTTGCGTCGCCGGTAGTAACAGCGTCTAGATGGATGTCAGTATAAGGATAAGTTGGTAGGGTAGCCGAGAGCCCTGGCAAAATTTGCAGGGAGTTGCGTCGCCGGTAGTAACAGCGTCTAGATGGATGACAGTATAAGGATAAGTTGGTAGGGTAGCCGAGAGCCCTGGCAAAATTTGCAGGGAGTTGCGTCGCCGGTAGTAACAGCGTCTAGATGGATGACAGTATAAGGATAAGTTGGTAGGGTAGCCGAGAGCCCTGGCAAAATTTGCAGGGAGTTGCGTCGCCGGTAGTAACAGCGTCTAGATGGATGACAGTATAAGGATAAGTTGGTAGGGTAGCCGAGAGCCCTGGCAAAATTTGCAGGGAGTTGCGTAGCCGGAAGTAACAGCGTCTAGATGGATGACAGTATAAGGATAAGTTGGTAGGGTAGCCGAGAGCCCTGGCAAAATTTGCAGGGAGTTGCGTCGCCGGTAGTAACAGCGTCTGGCGCGGTTTTATTGCTTGTGTTAAGTGCACCATAAAGTTTGTGCCAATATGGCTTTTGGGAAAAACTTTGCGGTGGGTTTCATACAGGGAGACTAAGATGGATTAATAAAAATGTTTTATTATCTATGCAGAGTTTCTACTCCTGTTGCTATTAAAAATTGATTAATTAATATATTTTGTTTTTTATACTTTGTTCTAATATATTTTCACTACATCAACCATTTCCCTTATCATTTTATGCCACTTTTTTACTTTTGTCTTTATGTTTGTGAACTTCTAATTGTGAATTTTGTGTGTGTTTGTGAATTATGCAATTTTTTTGAAGCTATGTTTGTAAATCTCATATATCTAATGATATCCGAGCACGTATTCAATTTATATCCAAATCAGTTTAATTGATAACCAAGTACCTATACCAAACGAAATTTTACCAATATAAATTGATAACTATTGATATCGTTCGTTCGGTTTCTTTCTTATAGTAAAAAACATATTTCAAAAATAATATTAAAAATCCCTTTGTGTTGAACTCTTGGTCATAAACGATATTTACACAAGTTCATCCATTACGTCCTGTCCAGGTTGCCAACAAGGTCGTGACAATCAGCCTATAACGTCCACAATCACAACAGTCGCAATCTGAGATGAGGTTCGGAATAAGATCCTGATATCCAGGTTCCCATAATAATCAGCAATATATCTTAATAATATATGTCTGGAGTTTGCCCGATAAGGAATAAGAATAAATAATAAACCTACATCATAGTATTACTGTTTTGTAAAAATAGATAGAACGTAATTCATATTAGGAGTAATGCGTAAGATACTGTACAATTTCTTAACTGTACCTTTAACCTATTCTAAAATTAATTTCGTAAACTTTACTTCAACCAAATAACAACTTTTTAAATTTTCTATTTTTAATCTGTAACAATTTTACTATGATGCAGTATTCTATAAACATTTCCTGAGGTCACAGGGCCGATGGTTGTGTGCGCATTGCAAGTTTGCTGCAGCCTCATGTTGTTAGCTCAGCTGCGGATTGTTTGGTTGCGGTTATATGAACGGTCATTGATATGCTTCATCGTGTATTCTCTACGCTTACCCTCAAAACATCAAAACATTACTCTTCAAATGTTTACATCACCAATATCTTTTAAGTTTTTTCAGATATTGCAGAAATTTGATACAATAATGAATATATAGGCCTACTATAGTGTAATACTATTACCAAAGGTAACAGACCTTATCATAAGTGTGTGTATGGTTATATGGAAAATTAAGGATTTTAATAAAATCTATTTGGAATTCGTCTGTACTTGAACTATACGTACACGGGCGAGCCTCGACTTTCCGCATCCTTGGTATTTTATTTCCGTTGTATCCGCACTGAGAGCTAAGAACACCTGTGAGAATCTAATCTAGTCTCACAGTCTGGCTAGAGCACCTCGGGCCGCCAGTTCCCGTGTAGTCGAAGCCGACTACCCTTGAGGGTACATTTTCGTTGATTAAAGGGCAAGGTCATCGTTATAACCTTACAATCAATAATGGTTATGGTAGTCATACTTACTACAAACACTTCCTCTTTAGCTATTTTTATACGGGGATTTATATCACAAAAACAATTCTTAATATCAAGTACCAAAGTAAGAGTAGAAAAATAAAATCCAATTCACTTTCCATTTCAGTTTTTATAAAATAACTGTGGTGTTGGGTTGCTTTGGTTTACTTGATATTTTGTAAAAATATTTAAATGATTTAAAGTAACTTTGTAATCACCCTCTCCCGTTGCTTATTTGAAACATACCTTTCACGTCAAGCATCGCATGGCACGGTTTGCGAGGAAATTGTTGCTTTGACAGGGCTAGTTGTTATAACAAGATCCATTCCCCTGTACGCCTATTGAATTTTACTAAAACAATTTTTACAACAGTTTTATTTAAAAGTGTGAAAAATATGTCCAAGTAAAAAAATATGTACAAGAAACTTACAAGGAACATTTACCAGTCAGTAATTACTACTACACGTGTATTCATGTGACAATCTACTTAGATCTAGGTTGTACAAAAAATCAGCTGCGAAAATATTGTATGAATTAGTTTTTTGACATGGATTTTTTGGTGTACTTAGCTTTGGGGGAGGTGTTAGTAATTTGTGAGACCTATATTTAAAGCAGTGACATATTTTGTCAGTGACGTCATATGGTTAGTGGCGTCATACTTTGGTTATTAGATCAGCTGATTAGATAAACTGAAAAAGTTTTCTTTAGACATATCTATGATTTAACCTATTTCCCACAGAGAATTACAAACAAACATTTTTTAATCGGTGAAAGATTACTGAAAATCTTAAAATCTTAGTGTGGTTTATATCATTTATATAAGTTTTCATTATCATTTTACCATTTATTTCAATATAATAAATAAATGTTATGGATCAATGCATAAATTGATCAAAATATTTCATTGGTTGATGAAAGTATTTCAATATTTGTATAAAACTATTACTATATTTTCACAATACCTATTTTATATAAAAGACAACGTTATGTATTGAATGACGTTTACTTTTTAAATATTTATAATGGGATCTTTGTACGAGAAAATCCTTTCTGGAAAATGTGATTTTAAACCTTCGACGTACTTTTCCTGCCACAAAAATATAATACGAAAAAACCTTAAAGGTCTTAACGTATGCATAATTTAATTCTTGACCCTGAAAACATTATCCATGCGTCCATATATCTTATGAAACAAATTTTATGAAAAAGGGGGAGTCATCCATTAGTAATCCATTTCATTCGAGTAGAAAAGATTATCTAAGTTTGTTGTATCAGGCGGATCAAATTAAAAACCACCCTTAAATTTGTGTTTGACATGGATACAAGCATGCATTTCAAAGCTCTGGAGTGTTCGCGTCATGTTTAAATTGTAATGGAAGTGACGTCATATGGTTATAAAGTCATCTGTTTAGAGGAACTGAAACATTCCCTATATTCATGATCTAACATATTTCCGAAAAGAAAAGAAACACATTTCTACAAGAGCGACGGCTAAAAACATGATATTTCGGATTTCATATTATTCCATTAATTTACTTTTATGGGAGGTGTATTGTTATCGTCAAATGTCAATGAAGCTCCACCTATCTTCTGTCCCCGCAGAACGTGCGAACTCAGGCTCATTGTAGGTCTCATCACGGGACATGGGCATATGAGAAAACATCTTGCTCGCACTGGAGACCCAATCTGCAGGAAGTGTGGGCAGTGCGAGGAGACTGCTGATCAATCACGGATAAAACATGGACTGTATAAAGAAAAAGTTAAATGTTGACCAATAATGAAATAAAAACATTATGGTATTTACTTTTAAAATAATATTGTTAACAAGAACATGTGGTCATTTTATATATAAGAAGGCAGGCTGTATTCTAACATTCTGGTCCCCTTGAAATATAACTCTTGAGCTATGTTTCAACATGTGATACTTCATCATCCTGTATTGGTAGTTAATGTCCACCACTTGGAAATTAATGTTGATATTGATGTGGCTGTCTCTATTCTGAAGACCTCCACTAATTAAAGGTTAATCTCCTTAGTGGCAAGGCAAATGAAAAGTGACAGATAAATGTTTGTGAATTTCACCCTTATGTTGTTACTGGAATGAATGGAAATAGGCCCAAAATAATCTACCCCACAGTAGGAAAAGGGTCTTGTAGTTTGTACTGGGGAAACTAGCGTTTTAAACCCATAATCGGCACGTTTTTGCGCATAAATTCGCATAGGAAAGAAGCTATTACCGTAGGTCTCATGGCAAGAGTTAAGCCCGGGACCCTATTATTTTTTCTTCTTTAGGTGCCCAAAGAAGAAAAACAATAGTCGTTAAAATATATATATATATATATATATGTGTGTGTGTGTGTGTGTGTGTGTGTGTGTGTGTGTGTGTGTGTGTGTGTGTGTGTGTGTAATCTTAAGGAGGATAAGGAAAAATTAATATTTCACTTATCAATCAATATTTTTGGATAAAACTTGATATTTAGCTTCATGTGGTTGAGATCCATCCATTTATGCTTAAAAGTCATAGTATTTCGTCGTTAATAATTCTTACTTATAAAATTCACCTCTTATTATATTACCTCTAGGTCTTGTATTCTCTGCTTCTGCACCTGTTCCTTTTAATCAACTTTGTAAGCAGAAAATTCTCGAAGGAACAAATCATTCTGCAATTGCAGTTTTAGTAGTAGAAATTAGGTTTGTAGTAATTCTTAAATCTTAGCTCTCTTAGAAAAAGTATATACGTGCACATGCACCCAAAACATGCATCACACATGTATCTACATTCTCTTAAGTTCCTATGCCCTTCTTTACTTTTACTCGTATATGTTTTTCAGCTACATATAACTGTTATGACCTAACTAAAACTTACAACAAGAAAATAATTAAAAAAAAGATTGGACGGAATTTCTTACATGTTGCTGAATTATAAGTGTTTTGTTTCTGTACCTATCTAATAAAATATTCCAAGCTACAGTGTAATTATTTGATATCCATTCTAATGATGAAATTACATCATATGCATATGCCTTATTTTTCAAGCATGATTTAAGGTACTGTAGTTTCTGGATGTCAGAAAGAAATGTATTTTCATCCATCGTCACCTTGAACATGTCATTAAATAAGAACCAAAGATCAAATGAACCATCGAATATCAAGTTTAGGTAGTTTTACTAATGATGCCGTACGTTTGATACAATTGTAGGCAGAGGCGTGATTTTGATTGATGAATGATTCTGCGCTACCAAACGTTCTGTAGTAGGTTACCTAAAAATGTTACCTTTCCAGTGATTGAGCTTCGCCGTCATCGTCATTCCTTAGTTCTATTTCTTGCTGAATGTTCTCGAATCTTTCCAGCAGGGTTTCGGTCTTAGGAAGTCGGACAGCCAACTCCTCCAGAAATGAATCAGCCAATGTTGAATTTTCAAAAATAGTTCCATACTTATTGAGCTGAGCCTTGATGGTGTTTCTATTTTGATAATATTATCCATTTATGTTGTCATTGTGGGCACTTGTAGTCATTGAGTTGCAATTAATTGTTATGAAATGATTAAATATAAAAATATAAGAAAAAACACAAAACATGAAGACTGAATCAAACACACATGATTCTGTTATTCTGGTTTAAAAGGAGCTACACTGATTAAAAATGATTAAACATGGACTGTATAAAGAAAAAATTGAATGTTGACCAAGAATGAAATAAAAACGTTATGGTATTTACATTTTAAATAATATGGTTAACAAGAACATATAGTCATTTTTATATATAGGAAGGCAGGCTGTTTTCTAACACATGTTTACCTCAGATATCGGTATTTTATAGATACCAAGAAAGCATTTGCTAACTGGTCGTCGAGTTTCCCCATTAGCAGCAGCGTGACATGGCCGGTGATTAATTGCTAGTATTTCTTGCTGAGTCTTGTTTTATCGGACTAACTTGCTATATAACGCTTTTGTAGCCAACGTCCACCGATACGGTTTATATATGAGTAAACACTCAAACTAGTTTATTATGTAGATCCCTCCAAAGGACATTAGAGAACAATGAGTGACATTTTTATTCATCCGTTTACTAATTGAAATAGTAATGAAGTAGTAGTTAGTACTATAAAACATTAATCGAAGAAAAATATTTTGGGAAATATCCCAAAACCCATGAGGGAAAGTGACGCTTTAGACGGAATCTAAGTTGTAGGACAAGTGTATCCGTACATGTGTATTTCTGTTATGCATTATGGTGCTCTTTTGTTTCTGACAAGGGAATAAATTAGATTGCTATCACACACAAATTAAATACAGATAAACTACGGTAATGTTGTTACATGTTGTACAGATAACTAACACGTTGCTGCGCACAAATTGAGTTTTTTTTAAATAAAATGTTCGGCTATTTAATCAACTATTCTATTTTAATCAGCTTCTATAATGTCGAACTGAAACCAGAAACTTCTAATCTAACGGTGTTCGACTGCATTAAAGTATTATAGCCTGATTTTACTAGTTATTTATAACTAATCATTGGAATTATTGAGCGAAAACACCGATTGAATTGTGCTTTTGTTATAAAATCCTTTTGTTTCAGGGTTAAATCTACTCCCTGGTTGGAAATATTTTCCTCCAATTATTTGCAACTAAACTCTACAATAATTATATTTTATGTCTTTCCAAGTTTTTTTTTCGAGGGGAAATGCTCTTATGCACCATCAGGGAGGAGAACGGTGCACTCCCCGGTGTGTGGGACTTGCAGCCAACTAAAACCCCCGCCTCAGGCTGTTGACCAGTTCGGAATAACCTATTAAGGCATGAACCTCAAAGTGGAGCCTCGTATTTAAAGCACATTGCACTTCAACTCCAATTTAGCCTTCTGAGGGAAGATCCAGGATGTTATGGATCTTCAAGTTTCTTTCTCTTGAGAACTTTCTCCACGAAGGACGTGATGAGAGTCCAGTTCTCAAGAGATGTCACCATTTTCTTTACTGCGGTCTCCGGCGAAAATTCTCCGATCTCCAGCAGAAGCTGCCTCCTTAGAACTGCCCACACTGGTCACACTGGAAGAACGTGTGAAACGCGTCATCGTGGACACCGTCCCCGTAAATACAAGCCGGACTATCCACTTTAGCCATCTTGAGAAGATAGGCTCGGAACAACCCATGTCCGGTGAGGAACTGCGTGATGAGGAAATTTACTTCCCCAAACCCACGATCAACCCACACAGACAGGTACGGAATGAGTCTCCGCGTCCAAGCCGCTCTAGACTCATTTCGCCACCTCTCTTGCCACTGGTGCATGGAGGCTTCCCTGGCCACCCGTGTCGCTTCCCTGGCGCCAATTTCGGACTTGGTGATATACACACTTCTCCTTTCCTGGGTCAACAGGTCGATCGGGACAACACCAGCTACCACCAGTGCAGCCGGCTCCAACAGCGTCCGGTAAGCTGAGGAGATCCTCAACGCGGCTCTTCTTTGCATCGCTCCCACCTGTTTGCGGTAGCACTCCCTCTTGAGAGCGTCCGCCCAAATCTCACTTCCGTAAAGAAGGATTGAGTTTGTGACGGAAAGAAGAAGTTTCCGCTTCTCCGCTGATGGCCGCCAACATTCGCTATAAGACTACTGAGCGCAGTCGTAATCCTTGCCGCCTTTTCTGACACATCCTTGATTTGTTCTCTGAAGGAAAGCTTGGTGTCAAGTCTAACCCCCAGGTACTTCACGGCTGGCTTGGAACGAATATATTCCGTGTTGACACGAAAGTTTACCAAAGTCGGAATCTGACGTCCTGTCATCATGACAATCTCCGTTTTCTCGGTTGCCAAGCTCAGGTGGTGATCCTCCATCCAAGAAGAGACCTATCTCATCGTTTCATTAAGTCTCCACTGGGCGCGCTGGACGTTTCTAGCGACAATAACTGCCGCAATGTCGTCTGCATAACCCACCAGAAAACATCCTTCAGGTAAGTCCAGTCCAAAGATACCATTGTATGCAATGTTCCAAAGATCTGGACCAAGGATGGAACCCTGAGCGGCACCAGCGGTGATAGTCTTCCGACGAGGACCCTCCGACGTCTCAAAGATTAATTCCCTATCCCTCAAATAGCTTCGGATGATCCGAAGCAGATATTCAGGAACGTGGAATATTTCCTCCAAGGAACTCAAAATGACGGACCAACTTGCACTGTTAAACGCGTTTCTCACGTCTAAGGTGACGAGCAACGTGATACAGCGGGAGTAATGATTTCCTCGCTGAGCGTTTCTGGCAGCACCTACAACCTCTTGAATTGCTCCGATGGTAGAACGACCTCTCCTGAATCCGTGCTGCCTGTCTGACAGCCCACCGGCAGGATCGACCGCAGACAACAGACGGGGCTTTATCAGTCTTTCAAGAAGTTTTCCGGCTGTGTCCAACATACACAAGGGTCGAAATGCCGAGGGAGTGCTTGGTGATAGCTCCTTGCCCTTGCTAATCAGTGTCAGGCGTTGGAGCTTCCATCTGCGACAGAAAACTCCCTCGCTAAGACATCCATTGTACATATTCAAAAGAAGAGAAAGGCAGGTACCAGCAACAACCCTGAGCACCTCAGTCGGAACACCATCCGGACCAGGAGCACTGCCAACACGCATTGACTTGACCGCCACGCACAACTCTGCTTCCGTGAACAAAGGAACTTCCGGAATCGCCTCCGCATACTGCTCAACCGCTCTGCAGGGGTGATCGGGAAAGAGGGAATGAACGATGTTTCCCATCGTTGGTGGGTCGAAGACAGGGCACGCTGTTCTGGCACAAAGCTTACGCATAACGAGTCTGTATCCGAGGCCCCAGGGATCAAGGTTAACGTCCTTCCTCAGTTCTTCCCACTTCTCCCTCTTGCTGCGGTGGATAGCTCTGTTCAGGGCAATTCCTGCCTCCCGGAATTCCAGGGCAGCTGGAGCAGCAGCATCGAAGCCTCTCCTCCTGGCTCTGACCAACCTCCGTCTGCAGCGGAGACACGCTCTTCTCAACGTCGCGATCTCGTTCGTCCACCAGTACACTGGCTTTCGTGTCAAACGAGAGGTGTTCTTCCTTGGCATGGAAGAATCACAGGCACGGTGAATGAGGCGCATGGTTGCCTCAGCCAATTTCTCAGCCTGAAAATCGAGCAGTAGCACTCATCTCTCCCTTCATTGATTCTAGCAGCTGCAGCAGCAGCATTGAGTTTGGCGACATTCCATCTCACTGGACGGCTGGGTCGCTCGGGAATGGCGGGATGACGGCCTGAGTTCACATCAAAGAGGATATGCTGATGATCGCTGCCCGTGAAATCTTCGACGACTCTCCAGCCAGATATCGACGCGAGAAGAGCCTCCGAAACGAAGGTAATATCAGGGATTGTTTCTCTGTACGCTGGTCTCCTGAAAGTGGAAGTGGAACCAACATTGGTAACGTGAAGTCCGGTTCTGGAGGCGAGCTCAAGGACTTTTCTGCCTCTGGTGTCGGTTTCTGGCATACCCCACTCAACGGCCCTGGTCTTTCCAAGTTTAGATTATTATTACTTGTTATTATTACTTTGACCCTGGAAACTGCATTGCATTGCGGTATTGGCATGATCGTCTCCATGTTGCCAATACCGTGCTTCAGCTTATCGACAAAAAAGAGTATTTTAATCTCTAGGCAACAAAAAAGTAACATGGTCTCGGCCTTAGGTCTTGCCATGGAACCTACGGTAATATTTTCTTCCCTATAGGATATTCGCTAAAGAGAGTACGGTGTCCCAAATGTTTGATAGTTTAGTAACACTATACATTAAACAGTATGGAAGTGTGGGTATGACACTGTAGAGGCCACTAACTATTATGTTTCATTGATTTTCGTGTTTTACCTAGTACATGTAACGGCCGGGTAGGTCAGTGGTAACTTAACCTGAGGGTCGTCAGTTATGGGCCAAATCCCCAGTTGTGATTAGGCTATTAATTAATATCTAACAAAAGGTTAATGTTAGTTAGTGACAAGACCAGGGAACGTGCGCGTTTGGACCGAAAATAAATTATTAATGACACTATACTAGATTACAATTTAAATGACGACAAATGAAAATTACCATGTAATTCTGTAGTGACATTTTTAGACGCAAAATATAATATTAACTGACACTTGGATATAATGCCGACTTAAAAGTGATTTTTAATAAATTTTTAATATATATATATATATATATATATATTTGTGTGTGTGTGTGTGTGTGTGTGTGTGTGTGTGTGTGTGTGTGTTTGTAAGTCTTTGAAATATTACTTGTAAACGTCATGAGATTTATACTTATTTGGCAAGACCCCGACAGTTTCCTATCCGATATTAATGTTGAGAGACTTTTAGATAAAAGAATATGCGGTAATCCCTCAATTAGTGAGTTGACGAGTGAACGTGGGTGTGATGTGGTGCGAGTGTTGTCCGGCAGACACAGTCTGCTTCTCTCAACACAGAAAATGTGTTCATAAATAATGAGACCAATTTAAATTAATTGTATTAAGTGATATATTTAAAAATAATTTGTAAGCATTTGATTTTTATTGGTTTTTTGGCAAAACTATTTTTGGATTCTTTTAAAACTGAGTTTTAGTTAATTCCTTGTTATAACGACACATGAATTACATACTTAAAAATACATGACTAAATCAGATTTGGGGAAAATAACAATATGGGAATATTTATTCCTTGAGTTTAATAACATAAAACATGTTAAAAATGGTGAATTAAAATAAATGTTAATTACATCTTATATTTAATGTTTAACTGGCATCTTTATAGCTATTTACTATGCGCATATTAATATTTTCACATGATAAACGTAAAGCTAATGAGAAAACTATTGTATACCAATACAAGCTATATATTACTAATAAAATGTACTATATAACAGTTTTCTTTGGTTCTAGCCAAATAACAGGCAGCAAGGACTTAAAATTAATGTTTAGAGGCTGTAAATAAATTTTATCAACAATGATGGGCGAATTTTGGCGAGATATTATGCAGGAGATTTATTTAACTCGTTTACCACGTTTGAGAAATGAATGCTCGGGGAGAGCGATTTATCTGAGCCGGTTCAGGTCAAACAAGGCCGGGCCGGGCTGGGCGCTAGACGTCCTCGTACACTCACACTCCTACACCGCTACACCGCTACTGCTACTGCTTCACTGGTTATGAATTCCATTTAACATTTATCTGACTTTTATCTTCCCGTTCTTTTCAGTAATATAACGTTATTAATAGAATTCTGTAAGATAATTTAATTTGCTCATGCTATAAACGTACTATAAATGTATGTAAAGCTACAGGAATTCACGTTTCTAGTGGGTACTGCAAATATTTAACCTTACCCGAGTTGAAATGTTCTTTACATCTCTACCTTGCCTGATTCACTTGCTCGTCTTATATAAATATACGAAGGAGGAATATGTTGTTTCCCTCAATAATTAAAAAAAATGTTAAGAGTAGAATATGTATTTGAAGCTTCTAGAATTTAAAAATTGTTAAAAATCTGATATCTACCTATCCATCTGCATGTCTAAAGGCCAAGAGATAACACCCATAATTCGATATACTTTAACTATGTTGTCAATATATTCTGGCTAAAAACATTTTATATTTTATTTTTAAGAGTTATTTATGTTGAATTTACCTGCACGTTGTTTTCAATAAGTCAGATCACAGATGACAGATCTAATTTAAGATCAGCTGTCATTGTTTTTGTTACATTTGTTGTCCTCGAATTGTAATGTTCTGAAATATTTTGTAATTTTGCTAAACAGTTTATTTTGCTTTAATTAAAGTATCTAGATTTATAATACTAGAAAGTTCTAGAGGTATGGGCACAGTACGATTATTTTGTAAATCGGTTTAGGAATCTAGGAATCAAGTAATCGAATTCTTCCAGCTCTAAAATGGAATGCGTGAAAGGTATGAAACCACTGAAAGGAGCAGAAGGTTGGCCAACGTGGGAGGATAGAGTTTTAGATATTCTAGAGCTATTTGACACGGTTGACATCGTTGAAGGAACGAAAGTCAACCCTTCTATTTCTGCTTCATGTACTAAAGCTGAGAAAAATGAGCTAAAGAAATTTCTGAAACTCAGGCGTTAATGATCATTTCACAATATGTAAGTGATGAACTTCATCGAAGAATATTGGCTAAGGAAGCGTGGGACATTTTGGTCGAGCAGTTTGACAACAATGCAGAGTATCAGATGTTTCGACAATGTCTAAATACCTTCAGCATGGAATGGAATGACACTAAGGATGCTCCAACGGTGCTGTCACGCTTGGAAAATCAACATTGTGAATTTACTGCTGGACTAAAAAATTCAGACAGTTGAAGATTTCCTTGAGCTCCTATTCGTTTCAAAAGTGTTACAAATTCTTCCTAAGCGTTTTGAATCGTTCAAATTGAGTTATTTACTCATGCAAGCTAACGAGAATAAATAGCTTAAAGAAGTTACGTCTGCATTGATTCTTCATGAACGGAATGTTGCTCCGATTTCAAACTCTGATGACTTTGCATCAAAATCTGACATTCTTACTACAAATAGTGTACAGAAAAAAAGGAACCAAAAATGTGATATGGTTTGCAGGTATTGTTCAGCTAAAGGTCACTTGATCCGCCATTGTGCTAAATGGAAAGCTGATGGCAAACCTTCGAATTCAGCGCGTGCTAGCAATCCCTGGGCTATAAATTCTAATAGAAAGGACAATTCACAAGCTAATTTGAGAGATACTCGTGTTTCCTTGATTTCTATAAGTAGTGACGTGAATATTGTGACAAGGAATGATCAGTGGGGGGTCGACAACGGTGCTACACGGCACATTACGTCACATATGAGCTGGATTACAGACTATACGCCTTTTCCCGAAAATTCAAAAGCTACGGTTAAAGCTGCGGGAAATGAGGTTTTAAAAGCTCTCGGGTGTGGAACGGTTGAAGTTTTAAACTACAAAAAGGGAAATTTGAGAACATTACTCTCAATGACGTTTGGTATGTTCCTGACATATCACGAAACCTTGTGTCTGTACTAGCTGCTCATGATCGGAATCCAAAAAATAGGTTTGAATATACTACTGAATATACTATACTGAATTGAGATTGAATGAGATTGGTCATCAAGGGATGATCTCAAAGACCTGGAGTAGATTATACTGAAACGTTTAGTCCTGTTGCTCGTTTGGAGGTCGTTCGGTCATTACTATCAATCGCAGCTGCTGAAAAGATGATTTTGCGACAATTTGACGTCCCAACAGCCTTTCTCTTTGGAGACGTGGAAGAGGAAATTTACATGAGGCAACCTGAAGGATATGAAGACGAAACAGATTGCGTTTGTCGTCTAACACGAAGTTTTATACGGTCTCAAGCAGGCTCCACGCTGCTGGAATAAGCGGTTTGACGACTTCATGACTGTCTTGGGATTTCGACAAAGACTTGCGTCTACATACGTCTGACTCCTACGGGAAAAGTTATCGTAGCGTTGATGGTTTAGTCACCACTACCATTCAGATCGAAATGAACTTATTCATAGAGTAATCACGATCTCATTTTGAAATTAATTTGAAAATAATTTCAAAATTTGATATGGAATGTTGCAAACCTGTCCTCACGCCAATGGAAAAACTTTCCAATCAAGAACCTGGGGAAGCTTCTTACTTTCCATATTAATAAACTTTTGAAGCCCTGCTTTATGTAGCTAGCTCATGGTACTCGATTTGACATTGCGTTCAGTGTCAGTGTGTTGTCACGTCGACTAGAGAATCCTTCAGAAGAGGATGTTACCCGAGTACAGCGTGTAATTCGATATATAGCATCATAGACTTCAAGTTGGTATACCAATGTAAGCGCTGCTTACAAAATTGGTGTAGACGTCTGGACACACGTCTTCTTGAGTGTTACAGTGATTTACTTCTTCTTTCTTTCTTCTTTCTTTATTGTTACAGTGACGTAACGTCGTGGTTGACGTAACGTCGTTTGATCTAGAAACACATGGGAGGTATTTACTGTGTCTCGTATTGAAACTAGGATTATGTATGGGTTTGGGTTGACGTAACGTCGTTTGATCTAGAAACACATGGGAGGTATTTACTGTGTCTCGTATTGAAACTAGGATTATGTATGGGTTTGGGTTGACGTAACGTCGTTTAATCTAGAAAGACATGGGAGGTATTTACTGTGTCTCGTATTGAAACTAGAATTATGTTTGGGTTTGGGTTGACGTAACGTCGTTGGATCTAGAAACACATGGGAGGTATTTACTGTGTCTCGTATTGAAACTAGGATTATGTATGGGTTGACGTAATGTCGTTGGATCTAGAAACACATGGGAGGTATTTTACCCCCACACGTGTGAATGTTTATCAGTACTATTATTCTTGCGTTATTGCTTTGTAGGCCATACCACGTGCATAATAACCCGATCGGCTCACCCGACGGCATTGACGATGCGATTTCAACAGTTTTGTACATTTAACACCATACATTGCAGGTAGACGAGTTTACTCTTGCTTTATAGTTGTCATTTAGGGCGTAAGTATGAAAGATTTTATCTTTTCTGGGTTTTCTCAGTATTGATATATGAAACTTGTTTTTTTGGATCGGCTTTTAATTGAAATAAATTTAATTGTTAATTAAATTATTTTTTCCCATCAAAACTACGTACATATAATAACAAAATAAGCACTTTGAAAAAAGTCAGGCAATATCCCCACAAAGACTACACAATCTTAATGTGGGGAGAGCCTCAGTCAATCACTCGTGGAAGAAACACCTCTTTGCCTAAATAAAGTACGATAAAAATAAAAGTAAAAGGTGGATAGGTTATTGAAATAAAATACAAAGTAAAATTATGCAGATGCTAATAAAAAACAATTACTGTAAAAACAGGAGAAAAATTCATATTACTAGGCAGCTGAAAAAGGTAGAAAAATGTATATGAAAAAAGGATTCATACTGTCAATAACTACACTATTAACAGTTCATATTAATCAGGCAGCAACTATTACCTCATCAATAATATACATTTTGATAAAATACAACGAAAGTATATATCATTTTGTTTGTTAACACAAAAATAAACGAAAGTTGTATATAATGTGTTGACACAGTGTGACAGGAAAGTATTACACAATCAGTTGATTTATAAATTTACAATTCTGATTTTTAAAGCTTTTTTATTTTCATGATGTAATACCACTTTTACGTCCATTCCATAACACCAAAATGAGAAATTCTGCAAAATGTTTTGCAAAATTCGGTATAGTCATATTAATGTAGTTGATGACCATATTAACATTCAAATACCGGTAAGTGATTAATTCAATGAGGAAGAATATTTAATCTAAACTCGTTTGAATTATGAATATATACGTTTACGTTATCGTATTAGGTGTTTTAGTAATTATTATTTACACATTATTACTTGAAAAACATTTTTGTTTATATGCATATTAATTAATAAGACTGAATTTTTTAATATATTACTTTAAAAGTTACACTAATTCGTGAACTTGAAGAAACGAATACTGAATACTCTGCACTGATGTTAATAATAATACTGAACGAAAAGAAATTTAATCTAAATAATATCTGAGTGGTTGATTCACAATTCTATAAAACTAAAACAATCACACTTTTATAAACAAAGATAATGATATTTTTTATATAAAATAAATATTAAATAAATTATTATTTTATTAACAACGTAAAATATAAACACGTTATTTTTAATCCCCATGAATAAATAAAAATTAAAAATAAAACCGTAATTTTTACATAGACTGATTATTCTACTAAATTGTTATTTCATTTACAGGCACATTGGTTATAAAATGATATTTGTGCATATTTATATTTATATTTTGCTATCTAATAAAACAAGTTGATAACAAAAACTATTTTTTTGTAGAACATTTGTTAGCAAACTTAGTCCCCATAAGATTAACATTAGAAATTTAAAACGCTATAAAATGGAAACTAATTGAATTTATGGAAACTGAACATGCCTAAAGCATGACCGGAGCAGAGAGGAATCCAAAAAAATCAAAGATCATTAAAATCGGTCCAGCGGTTCTCGAGTTATAATGCGTGTAACTAACACGACTTTGTTTTATATATTTAGATGTATATGTTCATTTTAAAATATCTGGAGAATATCTAGATATTTTTCTCATTTTTAAATTTTTATTTTTAAGGGTGGTTCACCCCTAAAAACTAAAAAAACTCATTTCTCAAAAATAGCTCTAAAGATTTTAGTTCAATGGTAGTAGTTTATAGTGCATAGAAATCAACTGTAAAAACAATATTTTTTATTCTGTTTTGCCAATGGCAGACTCAGCTTAAGCTCTGCAGCCTCGAAGTATTGAATTCCTTCTTAATTGAATTCCCATCTAAATTTTCTGGCCATCCCGGCGATTTAACACCGAAGTCCAAGACGCTAACCGTTAGGCTTGCAGATGCCCCACCCCCAAAAAACAATATTACTGTGTCCATTGTACTAATACTGAGGGAATCAGATGGGCAAGAAAAGACAAATAATAAGACACCACCTGTAAACATGACTGTTAAAAAGTAATGGGCTTTTAAATGTATTTTTTTTATTTTTCCCCGAAATCAATAAAGGTAAACTGTAATTTGACTACCAGCTTAAAAACCAGCTTCAAACCAGCTTAAGAATCAACAAATTAGCATTTTGAATAAATTTGTCTACGACTAACGGTTCCAGAAAAAGTTAAATTTACTGTCCTTGGTAAACGCACTACGTTGTCTTCGAGAGCTCAATGTCATTCTAATAGGGAATATTAACAAATCTATTTCTTTCTTGTCACCCATGAAACTTGGAATGCAGCGTAAGTGGGACGGTGGTGACGTCCTGTAATCCAGCTACTTAGAGGTCACGAATTGTGGATAGTTTGTGAGAGATGGTCGGTGGATGTGGTGTTCTCTTGTGTGGATTAACGTCCGCACTATTGAATTCTACGTTAATCCTTAAAGACCATCCTCATAATTAGACTAATTCATAATTCAGAGGCCGTGGTTCGGATTCCACGTTAAACCGTAGGTCCATTAGTTGCCATCGGCTGTTGGGCTATTAATTAACAGTCCTGTCTAAGGAACATGACAGCCTTAGTCAGTAACAAGACTACAAGATCGCGCCACAATGATCCTACATTCATTCCTCATTCATACTTGGCTTAAAATACCTACCTGGGTAGGTCGCCATTTCAGTTAAAAGTATAAAGTAAAGTATAAAAACACTTAAAAAATCTTGGTATTACCGGGGGTCGGGATTTCCCCCCATAACATTCTAATAATGAATGTAACTTTGTTTCTCTTGTTGTTATTTTCAGAAATTAGGTAATTACTTTTCAAAAAATAAATTATTGAAAATTTTAGGAATATGATAGGCTTATTGAAGGTTTTCGTTTTAAAATTTATTTGAGGGAGAAAGTATGTGTCAGTCCACTGATCAAATTATTTCTACTTTAGTTAGATATTGTTGAGGAATATTTATTTATTTTCCATTCAACCAGACCTGATAATGTATTTTCATTACTGTGTAACGAAACCAACTGCTTTCAACGTTAGTTGCGACTACAGAAAGCAATAATTTCCCGGCTTTGTCTGGGTAAATCAGCTTGGATTTTACCCACACTAGTATTTAGTTATGATTTCTGACACTATTCGCGCTCAGCGCAAGTAGCTTTAACAATACTGACAGCGATGGTTTTAAATCTGCTGTGAAAACAATATAACTGTCGCCATTGTACCGGTACTGAGGGAGACAGATTGTCAACTAAACGTCAGTTAGTTTAAAAAATTATATTACTTAATCATTTCTCTGTAATTACAGTGTATTGAAAAATATTGTTCTTACCTCGGTGTTATTCCGTGCCTTGATCGAATTCCACGATCGGCAAAACGCCTCGCTTTTAAACTCGATCACGGCCCGGGAACAACCACTTTCCACTTAATGAAATATATTATTACGTCATACTGCTGCGATGACGACCGTTAATGCCTACTTTGCGGGTCGAGAGTAGAAGGAAAGAGACATCAGCTGACAAATGTTCAAATAAGTTTGTAATATTGTAATTTCAATATGACAATGTAAAATGGATGAAAATACTTACTGTGGCAAATTATTGATAGTTTCGAAAGCTGTTATCAATTATAACTAGCTGACCCGGCGAACTTCGTAACGCCTAACAGTAAATACGTGTCAACTTTTAGATTGGCCATGTTCTTAAGTCGAATATTATTACGACTTCGTTGTGAAAAATTAGATATTCTGGGCTGCGGCATAGTTAATAACAATTCTGAAACGATAAAACATACTAATAACATTCCCACAAAACAAATAAATCTGAGTGGATTTATTCACAATTTTTCTAATCCAACCTACAACAAAATCAAAACCAACAAACAAGATCTAACTGTAATATTGCTTTTATAGGAAAGATATACGACAGCTGATTATTATAAAAAAAGTAATATGTATAAACATTGTAATTTTTTTGCCGACATAATTATAAACACGTGACTTAAAATAAAAATATAAATAGATAATCCCCAAAAATCGTAAACTATTAACGTGGTGAATAAGTCTGATCATTTTGTAAAGTATACATTTACTTCATAGTTTTACATTAATGAATAATTCAGATGGCATTGGATAGTAAACCATATTGCTAATGGAAAATAAAACAACAGCTTTAGCTTAATAAATCAAATGTTTTTATTGTAGAACATTTGTAAACAAACTTAGTCCCCAAAAGTTTAGCATTAGAAATTTAAAACGCTATAAAATGGAAACTAATTGAATTTATGAAAACTGAACATGCCTAAAGCATGACCGGAGCAGAGAGGAATCCAAAAAAATAAAAAATCATTAAAATTGGTCTAGCCGTTCTCGAGTTATAATGCGTGTAACTAACACGACTTTGTTTTATATATTTAGATATAAACAGTAAGTAAAAAGTCAATCATCCGATTTTTTCACAATTGAACGAACAAGATGGAACCAATTTTTTGTAAAATATTTGGTCTTAAAGTAGTTGGCTCATATTTTATGCTGAGTGACAAAACATATAGTAAATAACATGGATCTAGATCGTGTTTGTGTTACTCTCTCTAATTACAACCTTTTTCTAGGAAAACTCACACTAAAGTCATCACTCTGACCCTTGCAATTGAATATGAAAGATAAAAAACCGTATATTCCTTTCATTGTACTGAGTACAGTGAAGTTTAGAGTTTATAAACTATGAACTAGTAGTCTAATATTTGTATTATCTTTGGAACTTTTGCTTAACAAAAATTATATTTTAAGTTTGGCGGTTGTTTTCATTTTAATATATTTTTATTTTCTGTTTCATAAAGGGCTTTAACCAACTGTTACAATTAAATTTCAACGGGTCGTCCACAGAGGCATTTCATGGAGGAAAATAGGTATTTGTTAATCCAGCTATTAAGTATAATATAGTATGTTATTTGTATTATTTATTTCTTTTATCATTGTATTCCAGTGGTTTGAATAGCATCGTTACAACAATAGTATCAACCCTAGTACTGTAATATTGCTTATTTATGTGATGTTATAGCTAATGTCTATTATTTTGTATTGTTAATTAGTACTTGATTTATTTTTTTGTATCTATGAGATTGTGTAATAACATTAATTTGTATGGTTGTGAGAAAAAGGTTATCACTATAAACGTGACATTATCGTAATTTAGAAGTGAATAACTTAAATAATCTAATTTAATTAAACTTTATTTGTAGCCATGTAGTTCAAATTATTATAGAAGTGCGATACAATCACAAAATATTTACGAGTATTAGGCTATAAATGACCGTAAAATGTTTAAAAGCGAGTTGGCCTGGAACAAGTTGATTCCAGCTGGTGCAAACATCACGTGGTCACTGAACCTGCGTCAAATATTCACAAATTGCTCTATAATCAATTGGGGACATGATTTGATACATTTCATTATTTAATACAGTAATAATTATTAATGTTAATTCATTGTTTATCTTCTTTTACCACCATAAAGTAAACCACCACAATTAAACCACAAAGTAAAGTAAATAACCACACCGAAGCTAAATAAGCGTTGTTGTTTAAAATTCTATCAAAAACCAAATTATTTGATGGCTTACATTGATTTGTATCTTAAATTAGTTGTTGTAATGACTTTGAAATAAATGATTTTACAATCAAATTTTTAGTTTTTACCTAGCCATCAGAAGTTACATATTGTTTAACTGAATTTAAAAAGTCTTTCATTTAAATTTAAAAATGTACCTTAAATCTCTCAAATTTGTTCACCCAATCAAAGAACTGAAAATTCAAACGAAATTTAAATAATTGTACCTGAGAGTGTGTGATATTAACAATGATCAAAGTTTTAAGCGTTTAATATTATGTCGATTCTTACTTTGAGCTTGGTGGTCAAAATATTATTATTTTAACACTACAAATGTCAACAAAAAATATATTTTATCAAAAAATAGAGGCGTAAGTGAATTAAGTGTTGAAAATACACTAATCAAATAATTAATTAATGTTGTACGAGCATGGCCTATAGGAAAGCTTTCGTGTTCTATAAGAATATTTTCCAGTTTTTGACATGGATATGTCTTAGTTCTATTGGGGGGGGGGTCTTTGGTGTTTAGATGAAAATTTAAAAACCAATTTCCATAGATACTACCTAGAGCTGTTGAATTGAATTTGTAATATATAAAATACTAACTGACCCGGCGAACTTCGTAACGCCTCAAAGTAAACACATGTTAACTTTAAGATTGGCCATGTTCTGAAGTCGAATAGCAATACGGCTTCATTGTGAAAGGTTATATATCCTGGGTCGCTGCATAGTGAATAACAATACTGAAACGATAAAACATATTAATATCATTCCCATAAAACAAATAAATCTGAGTGGATTAATTCACAATTTTCAAATCCAATCCAAACCCTAACGAAACCTAACTGTAATGCGGCTTTTATAGGAAATATATACAACAGCTGATTATTATAATAAACGTAATAATATAAACATTGTAATTATCATATAAAAACGTGACTTTAATCAGACAGAAAATAAAAATATAAATACATAATCCCCCAAAACCGTAAACTATTAACGTGGTGAATAAAGCTGTTCATTTTTTACAGTACACATTTACTTCATAGTTAAACATTAATGAATGATTCATATGGCATTGGATAGTAAAGCATACGGTATTGCTAATGGAAAGTAAACCAATCAGCTGTAGCTAAGAAATCAAATGTTTTCATTGTAGACAATTTGTAAACAAACTTACTCTCCATAAGGTTAACATTAGAAATTTAAAACGCCATAAAATGGAAACTTATGGGGTTTTCGAAAATATTTTTTCACTAAAACCTTCCCGGACACATATTAGCAACTTCCTAAAATTTCATGGCGATCGGATGAGTAGTTTGGCAACGCATAAAGGACATACATATATACATACATACAAACAGACATACATTCAATTTTATATATAGAGAAAATGTAAAAAACAGCTGTTTCGATGAACTAAAAACATTCCCTTCAGACATATCCATGATCTAACCTATTTCCCAAAGGTAAATAACAACATTTTTGACATGGATATGTCTTAGCTCTGGGGGGATGTTGGTGATTTTCAAAATGGAAAACATGTAACAGGTTTCCATAGAAACTACTAGAACTATTGTATTGAATTTGTAAAAGAATAAGAACATCTGTTTAGATGAACTGAAAGCATTCACTTTAGACATATCCATGATCTAACATATTTCCCACAGTAAAGTAAATACAAGCATTCGTATTTTACTAAAATGTGAAACAATCTAGCCTACCATAGGAAGAATATCATATTTTAATATACAATTTCCAGAAATAGGTTTTCTGGAAAATGTCCTCGATTGTATGAAATATTAGGAACGAAACAAAGCTAACTATAATTTGATTTGATATTTATTTTTTGCCAATTACCATATTCAGGTAATTTACCAATTCGATAAAATGCATTAACCTATTAGTAATTATTTGTAGGTTATCATTATTATGAAAACTAACATTGAAGACTTTATTTTCTGGAGTACTCAAAACAGTTACCTCCGGTTTCAACCAACATTATACGAGTATTATACGAGTAGTATTAATACGATTGGTAAATAATTTTTATTAATAATAATAATGATAATGTAATATAAAGGAGAAAGTAAAGCATTTAACATATCGTATTGCATTTGAGAGTTTTTTAGCAAATTTATTGATTGCAGATGCTATTTCCATGGAAAATAACGAATGAAAGTAGTTACAGTCTATAATCCATAATTCCATAATGTCATTCTAGTTGCAGCAGAACTTTCCAACTGTTCCTAATTTTTATACTAATGAGATTATAATAGTAGTTTATGCAACGTAGGTTATTATGAATGTCCTAAAGCCACGAGTGGGATGTAAGTTAGAACACGAGGTAAGCGAGTGTTCTAAGTATCTCACGAGTCGCTTTAAGTCATAATACAATTATTGTTGTATACACCATTTTATCAACGACCAACAATGTTTAGACTTTGGCGCTTTGTCTTTGGACAATCAATCGAAATACGTTATCAAAATATTTTAGGATAGTTAACACACATTATTTTCACTTTTCCACTTAACTGAAAACTTGTTTTATGTTTTTTCGTGTGCAGCTTTAGATTTTGCAGTTAGTAGGTTGTTAATTACAACATTATCTTTTTTATTTATCCCTTCCGAAGTTATATTGAACCCCTCACTGCTTAAATCACTCATTTTAAATACATTTTTTAATTTTAATTTGTAAATTGTTCAAAACTCACATTTGAGGTTAGCCACTAAAACGCACTATCTTTATGGATAAATCAGCTGATTTTGCATTTCATTATATCCATAATGACATTACCTTCGTCAAATGCTGAGCTCTGATTGGTCTAGAACCTGTATCATTATGAAAACTCCGTATCTTTATGAACTGTAAAATGAAACGGTGTTCAATTTCTATTTATTTATGGCCCTCTTAATGATGTTACTTTCAGTATCTTTATTGGTACTTTTTGCAATGGTCGTAGATAAAAAACTACAACTACCTTTCCTTAAAATTGATAGCCTTCGAATATAAGCTAATTATTATTTTTTTGTACAGTATTCATACAATAATACACTATTTTTGTGATATTGATACAAATAAAAAGTGTAAACCAGCAATAAAGGAGATTAAGTGAGGAGGCGGCCGGTGTGGCCTGTAACTTACACCCCTCTTTCTTTAAATTGGCTTTTAACGAGCCGCAACACTTTAGCGTTTTAATAGTCTCTTGTACGCCGAAGTATATTCAATTCTTGTATACAACACACAACATCACACATAACATGAAATTAAAGAATCGTGATAAAAATTACATGAAAATTCAAGACCGCGTTTTAACCACCTGTTTTGAATTTTTCCTCTGTGAAACTAATTTAGTAAAATTTTGAATAATTATCTGAAAAATTACATGAAAATTCAAGACCACGTTTTAACCACCTGTTTTGAATTTTTCCACTGTGAAACTAATGTAGTAAAATAATTGTTAATTAAGAAATAATTAGTTTTGAGCAGTAGCTTTTATTACTTTTTAGCTATTAATACAGTATTGGTTATACAGTTATATTATTTTTGATTACCTAGAGCTATCATCCACGCAATGATAAAGCATTTTGTTGGTTGCCTTTAGATGTCCATAATATAAGTCACCGACACACTCTGTTGGATGTAAAGCTCAATACTCTGGTATGGGTTTCTGTTTTCTCATACTCATAACAGTTCTAACGGATTCAACGGCATAGTTTTTAGGGGAAATAATTGTGCACAGTCAGGGAGGAAAAACAGCTGTGTGATACTTTC
Organism: Nephotettix cincticeps; assembly: GCA_023375725.1. NCBI lineage: Eukaryota > Metazoa > Arthropoda > Insecta > Hemiptera > Cicadellidae > Nephotettix > Nephotettix cincticeps. Next base: position 103,177,712 of record CM041786.1, on the reverse strand, counting down.
TCCCACTAAACCCCCACTTAGACTGATGCCTACTTTAGGAGAACCTAAAGTAGAAGGTTCGTCTAAGGTAGGCATTGGGTGAAGCCAAATATTCTTATTAACCTTCTCCTGAGGGAAGATAGATGATAACCACGATCTTCTATTTTCTTACTCTTGAAAACATTCTATGGCATAAGCATATTTCCTAGCAGTTCTCATAGACGTTGTCATGAGAGGGACAAGGTTCTCAGGCAAAATGTGCCCCACCTCCAACTCTAAATCTCTTCGCTGGGCTACCTACCTTTCGTTTACCAGAAACATATGGTAAGCATCGTCCCGGGGAGAGCCCTTATCAACAGTCTGCTCTATCGACTCTTCCCATTTTATGGAGGAAGGCGCGAAATAAACCGTGCTCAGTGAGGAGCTGCGTGATAAAGAAGTCGAACTGACTGAATCAGCGCTCGACCCACCACAGACCAGGCGCAAGTGTCATGGCGGTCTACCTGACCACCCGTGCTATCTACCAACGAGCGGATTTGGTATGAAATACCAGTGTCCTTACAGCTCCCGCAACCACCAACCCCGCTGGACTACATGTATATAAGTGCTTATCAGAAAATATATGTATGTATCAATATATGTATATGTATAAATATATGTATGTATGTATATATGTATGTAAATATATGTATGTATGTATAAGTACTTTGTTACTAATAAAACCTAGCTTATTAATTAACTAAAATAATTGACAAACCAATGGTCAAAGGAATCTACTTTTCAATTTGAAATAATTGTAAATTTTTAATAGTGAAATTTGATAGTAATATCTTATCGGTAGATATAATTTTTAATATTTTTATGGATATTTTAAAACACTTATTTACTAAGGAAAAACTAACTATATAAAAATAGTCTAGTTTACATGTTTGCATTAAATGTCTACCAAACTTGAGAGGAACATGTGAAAACCCTTCTTTAAGGACCTGATAACATACAGATACAGACCTCTAAAAGGCTAGGTGTTTAATCAGAATCCTTTAATCTGCCTTTTCCCGTCGAGAAGTACCAGGATGGATGCGTCCAAAATCACCACTTTTAGATTCTACAATGGCGGCTTCACAATTCATATCGCGTTTGCATAGAATAGAGTATAATAGAATATCGTTACAAGTAGAGTGTAGAGCGTGTTAGTGTCCCTATTTCATTTTAGAAAACCCAAAGGAAAAAATCAAAAACACTTTGGGAGACGGTGGGTTTAGTTTGGGTAAACACCGCTTAACGGTGAAGTTATGAACTACATAACCCTCGCAGGAGCGGGGGTACTCATAAAGAGTTACCACCTGCCCCCCCCCCAAAAAAAAGGTGACGGAGTTGGTTAACTGTGACCTTCCTAAAAATAAGGATCAATGATGGAAATATCTTTGTCATCCCGCACCAAACAATAACTTTGACACAGTGGAAATGCAATGATCGAATGGAGTATGTTGCGTGAACGGTATAGATTAGAATTATAATGCATAGATTATCAGAAGAACCTTTAATTAAGTGTAACTATACCATTAGTATATTTGTTTATCGAGGCATTTAAATTTTTAAACTTATTGGATTATTCCTCGTTTGTCCTATGCGGGTATGTTAAAGTAGTTTTACCATGAAAAATGCTTTGGATCAGTATTTGTTTACATTTTGCACATACCTGGTATAGGCGAGAATTTTATTTTGACATGGATATGTCTTAGCTCTGGGGGAGTGTTGGCAATTTTTAAGATAAAAAATTGAAACAGGTTTCCACAGAAACTACCATAGCTATTGTTTTGAATGTTTAATATATAAGAATAAGAACAGCCGTTTATATGACATGAAAAATTCCCTTTAGACTTATCTATGATCTAACCTATTTCCCACAGGGAAGTAAATACAACATTTTTATTAGATTTATTTATTTTAGAATCTGTTAAAAGAATAACATTAAGTAAAACTTATGTAACTGTAATGTAACATCAACCATGTAACACCCATTAGTGACACAAAACTTTTATTGTTAGAGAGAATATCCAGGATCAAACAACGCTTACGTTCAGTCACTGTTTCACTGTTGTCTGTAAGATGAATGTCGTTGAACAGATTAAGATAGGCCTACCAACTTATTTCGGATTTTAAGGGAGAGATAAGTTTTTAATTTCTTTTCTCTGGCGGAAAACCCCCAAAGGAAAAAGAAAGGAAGGGATGAAGGTTTTGTGTTTTTTTTTGTATTGGGGGTTCTAACAACAACGTACTGTTAGTGTATTGTCACCAGTATCTATCTATATCTCAGTGGCTGATTGCGTAGAACACTTATTCAAAATACTAATTATTTTACTACTATTATTTTGAACAGCTATATTTACAGAAAATCGCTTATTATATTATTATTATTTTTAGTTTTGTCTACTATGAATACAAAAACAAATAGGGATAATTATTTAAGTATTTAATGGTGTTGTGATTTGTAATATGTAATTTTTGTTCATAATCCTGTTTGCACATCCATTCTTATATATTTGTAACTTTATATGCTGGTAGTATTTTGATTTGTTTCAAAATTTGAATGAATGAACTATTAAACCATATGTTTTTATGGCCATTTGTTATTGTAAAGTCACAAACAAAATATAAAAGTGCAATACGTAGTTTCAAGATTTCAAGAAATTACATATAAATTTAAAGTGTGATATTTTACTTAAAATTAACGCAAGATGTCTACATCCCCTTCTAAAATTAGTTTTAAACATGATCTCTCCCCATCCTACATCGACTTCTCAAACTACATTCAAGGAACTACAGATGAAATTTTGACTCTATTGGATGGTGTGGAAAAAGAGCTCAACAGTCGTAAAAAGCTTAAAAAATATGGAACACGTGATGCCACAACAAAACTTTTAGAATGCAAAAACAACATCAGTAAAATAGTCTTAAAAGCTGGTGAGCAAAAAGACAAAATTATTCCCAAAGATCGACCGAATATTAGATACACGGGGAATCTTGACTGTGATAAAATGTCGAAAATTGCTGCGGTTCCTAAAAGTATGCATAAACAACTGAAAGAAGAGTTTCTGGTTAAACGGAGTCCATCAATGTTACGTGAAACAAAAGAACCAAACGTAAAAGAAAAGATCCAAAGAGATATCAATGAAAAAATTACAACTGAAATGGGCGATAGTGAAGAATTTTGTTCGTATATAAACTACAGTCTCAGCCACCCTCAAGTAAAGTGGTACAAAGGACAGCTTGACACTTTCCCAAAACGTGCTTCAAAGATTGGTTACACAAAAACAGGGAAATCTCTATACGCTGGTCGCGCTTGGGACGAGAGAAAGTCTTTCTTGATACCGGCCTACGTGGACTTAGAAGAAGGTACGTGCTACTTCGGAAAAGACGGAAGGCTGTGGACATCGAACGACTTCGAAATGATGGAGTGCAAGTACATAGCATGGAATGATGCAAAAGGAACGCCCGTCAGTGAATTGCCAAAGTTCGCATTCAAGGCAGGGTACAACGAGAGAGATGAGCCATTGTACTTCGGCCGAGCCTTCATAGACGGCGCTATCACCCCCGGCTACGTCGAGGAGAGGCATGTCGAGGGTGCGCCCAACAACCGGGCCTTCGCCCTCATCCTACCTTTCCGCGGTAACATCCTACGCATCTTTGACTCCTATGAGATTATGCTTATTATTCCTTCTAACAGAAATTAGATCCAGATAGTCAATCTGGCTTAGACTATTTATATTGTAATGTTTATATAAAAGTACACGATTCACTTAGAGATTGTCGCTTTATACATATGTTTAGATATGGGAAACCTATTTATATGTCAATAAAATACCTGAAAATAAGAAGAGTGCCTATCTGAAGGAGTATTTTGTACAAGGTTGTACTGTAAAATTATTTTAGGTGTAACTTTCTCCAACCCACTTTTGGTTTTTTATATACAGTAGCATCTAGTTAGAAACCGGAACTACAAATTTTGAAGTGCCACAGGGAATATAGACTGTATGTTGCCGTTTGGGTTGATTAAGTATGAGATTGATTATCTTATGAGATTACATTGAAATTGATAGAAGAAACGTTCAAACATAACAACTTAATTTAATCCGATATTTACTGAATATGATTGGCTCAATGAAATTAGATTAAGTGAATACTCTCGTATTTTTAAATTAGTTCAAATGAACATTTCCCTTAAAGCAAACAATCTAATATATACTCGTATATGCCCTTGCTTATACGATTAATATCCACAATATCATTCAGAGTGGGACGGTGTCGTATGAATATGATGTTTTGTTTCTAGAGACCACTAGACCGTTTACCATGAAACTGATGAAGGCTTTTGGTAAATCCATGTTCTCCTAGCTGAAACATGTTTCTTTCCATAGGTCTAAAATTTTACCTATGCTTTATTTTGGTAAAGACATATCTTTTACATAAAATTCTTTTACATCGCAACACATATATACATGTTACATAACATTAAACAACATGTTTTCGACTCCGACTTGATCTGGTGATCTATAAACTTAATATTTTCTTTAATTTTGTCTTGTCTCTGCTATTTTAGTTTCTTTATGGTATGATCTGATTGTAGCATATAGTTATAAAAAAATTAAAGAATCTAAAGAAATGATTAATATGACGAATTACTAAGGTAACAACATTTAGCTTATGAGTGTAAGGGGGGTTACCAAATTCAGTAAAAATATTTAGGTGTATTTTGCGTTCTAAGTATTAATTACCATTGACTACTTTATTAATAATGGGTAATCAAATGTATTATAGTGAACTTCCATGTGTTTTGCATATTATTTTACATTTAAAAACCAGAAAAAATATAAACATGGTGTAATTGGACTCATGTTATATAACAGTGTAAATAAATCATTTAGGGGAAGTTTTATTTTGAATCTATAGTATTGATTTTTAAATATACTCTAGTGAAAGTAGAATACTTATATCCGTCTATACGTTTTTTACTTTCTCCACTTATACATAGTATATCATAAAACATAAACATCGTTTATTCTGAATAAATACATACAAAATGCATATCTCATTTGTTATGCATATCTCAAGCTAAAAACTAACTTAAAAATAAAATAAAATTCAAGTCAATTTGTATAAATCAGTTGGACAGATAGTCCTCTACACTATAAAACTCTTTATTTACCAGGAAGTTTCTCAGCGTTATCTTAAGATTAGTCCCTCTTAGACTTTTTAATCCAGCTGGGAGCTTATTATAAAATACAGGCCCAGTGAAAGATGTAATCCTCTCAGAGAGCGCAAGGCGATGTCTGGGAGTGCGGAGATTTTCGCCATGTCTGGTAGGATACCTGTGGTCTTTACCAATAACTGGAATAGCATCAAGACTATTTACTGTGAACAAAATCACCCTGAAAATAAAAATAGAAGGAAGTGTTAAAATATTTGATGAGCGAAACACTCCTCTACATGAATGTAGTGGGGGAATTCCTTTGATGATCCGGACAGCCCGTTTTTGCGCCAAGAAAACCCTTGAAGAATGAGGAGACCCACCCCACACTTCAATTCCATATGTCATGGCAGATGAGAAGCATCCGTAATAGGGAGAAAGTATTGTAATCGTCAAAATTGTTGAGTTTTAGTTAAAATTTGATATATCCACTTTAGCTCCCTGAATACAAAAAAGTGGTTTCGGACTGATGTATTTCTGTGTGTGTTCCCATGTCCTCACTAATCGTCCGAATTTCTTTAAATTAGGAACACGAAAGAACGTCGCCTGTATATCTAGACTATTTTTTAATTTTTAAGGATAGTTTACCCCTAATAACCCTTACAAATAAAAAACGAATTTCCCATTATCGCTCTCTGAAAAGATAATTTTTCAAAATATTTTTTTAATTTTCTGTCAAAGCAAAAATTTGTTTAATGGTTCCACTACCTTCATTATACCCAACTCTAAGAGCTTAACAAATAAGTATTTTCAATAATTCGTCTACAGCTAAAAGTTTCTGGGAAAAGGTAAATTAACTGTTCGTGGTAATAAACACATGACGTTATCTGAGAGCGTCAAATGATATTCTTAAGAAGAATATAAAAAACCTATTTCTTCCTTCTTCCTCGATCGTTTTCCATGCAACTGGGTATACAGTGTATGGTCACACTACCAAAAACAACATTCAACGATTTTGGTATTAGTGTGGAGGTAGGGTTACGTCCCAAAAACTTACAATCAACTAGTTTTCTCTTGTTCCTAGTTAAAGAAATTGGATGATTATTTTTGAGAAATGTTTGAATGATATTTAACTAATCGTTAAAGAATATGACAGGATCATTAAAGGTATTTTTCTTTTTATTTACTTAAGGGATGAAGCATGTGTTATTGATACAGTTTTTATCATGTGTTTGGATATTATAAGCCAAAATGGCAGTATTCTGCAGACATTTTTCCATTTTTGAACTTTGTCAGTAATGAGTATAATTCCACAGTAGCTGAGGATTTCACTGTCGGTTTACGAATATTTATCAGAGGAGTCAGAGAAAACCATTTATTACTGGAGTTTCAGAATCATTTATAAACGACGGATTTTGGGCTTTGACGTGGTTCTAACTGCACCTCCGTTACGGAGGTTGGAATATACTGGGAATATTATAATTATATATATATTCTTCATAAGTGCCAAATGACTTTTATAGTACTTTAAAAATTGTATATTTGTGTACTGAATGAATGAGTGTTGGTTTTGCAAATTTTCGTTTTAATTATAAAAAACGTTTTCAAGCAAATAGAAATAGTGACTGTGTATAACATGAAAACACAATAAAACATAAATAAATTCAAGGAAAAGTTTACAATAAAAATTTTAAAATCATATGGTTTTAGGCAGTTGAGTTGAATCATTTTAGCGAATTTCCCATAGGGAAGAAGCTATTACCGTAGGTCTCATGGTAAGACTTAAGCCGGGGACCATGTTATTTTTTCTTCTTTAGGTGCCTAGAGACCAAAAACAATAGTCGTTAAAATTTATATATATATATATATGTATATATATATATATATATATATATATATATATATGTGTGTCTGTGAACACGATAACTCTCGTAAAAATGGTCCGATCGAGACCAAATTTGGTAGAGACGTGTATTCCTACAAATGCTTGGACGAGTTCGTAAACCAGACATATCGGTCAATGGGAACGGGTAGTTTGGGGGGTTTTGTACCCCAAAATGGGGTTTTTTGCGTTTTTCACATGTAATTTTTAAAAGTTTCTAATTTTATATTTCACCATTGGAATCAACTTAGAAAACTACTCAATTAAGTTTCTTAAAGTTTTTTTCTATCTACAACGGTTACCGAGATATTAAAAAATCTAAACACAGTACGTTGTATTGTGGGGCTCCAATCCAATCCAATACTATAATACGAGCAAGGTTTGTATATATATATTTTCACACGGATCTCGAAAACGGCACCGAGGAATTTCTTTAAATTTTGGAAATAACTAATTTCCGAGTAGAAAATAAGTTCTAGATAGGTCTAATGTCCAGGAAAATTCGTGTTTTACTGTAATATTAAGTTTAAAATCTAAAAATTTAACATTACGCTTATGGAGAATAAAATGTAAACAATACAAACCAAAACAGCTGTTTATAACCGTTTGACAGTTCTTGATTGAAGACTGCGGGGAACAATATAGAGGTTATGCATTAATATTTATTTTATGAATTAAATAAATGCAAAATTATCAGGTTACTAAACAATTTGTAAAAACTTAAGGATAACATAGCTGTGCGAAATAAAAGCAGAAAAAAGTATTTTCAAAATCTTCCGTGTTTTGATAGAAAACGTATTCGTTGCATTGCTTGAAGCCACTGTAACAAACCAATTAATTGATGTAAATTAAATTACTCTTTTTCTTTTCAATCCTCATTCCGTTTATAACAAAATAGTTGATCACAGGCTAATAATAACGGTATGGATAATTAAACAGTAAATGATCGGCTTTGGCTAAAAGACGTTAAACGGCATCGCTCAATTGACTAACGTCGTAGCCGAGTTGTAGCGTGTCGGCCTCAAGAACTATAGTCCGCGAGTTCCATCCCCACCAGGGGCAATACTTTTTGTTCAGTGCTATATTAATTATGGTTTATTAAATCGGTTTTATTTCAACCACATAAATGTTTTCATTGGGCAGTAAATTTGTTTTAATTATGCAAATTAACTTTTAAAAACATGTCTTATTCTATCCGAGCAAAGCTCGGTCACCAGGTACTGTTTATCTTATGGAGGATAGGGAAAAACTAATATTTCCCATACTAATCAATATTTTTGGATAAAACTTGATATTTAGCTTCATTTAGTTGAGATCTATTCATTTATGCTTAAAAATCATAGTTTATGTGTTTATCATGGCAGCAAACCTGCATACTCTTTTTCCATGTTAATCATATAGGGAATAGGCAAAGTCATTTATTTGTGGACAGATGTTGATGAAAGTTGGTATAAATGTTAAAAATAAAAATTGTTTATGGTAGAAATGCCTACTTTCAGTGTTCCTCACAGCAGCGAACCTGCACACTCTTTCCCATGTTAATCTTATGGAGAATAGGCAAATAATTCTCACGTTTATTGACAGATTTTTATAAAAATTGTCAAATATTATTATTATTATTATATTATTGATTTGGAAATTCGCTGAGTACGCAGGTCTGCTGCGACGGGGGTATTTTTATATTTTTATATTAGTAATAACCTATCTGAGATTTAATCTTGTAGGAAATTTTGATTTTAAAACCAAATGGTGTGCCAATTCTGAATTTCTGAAAATAAGTTGGTTTCTTTTAAGGTTTTGATGTGGTGGAATTTTGTGGAGGGCTTTAAGTTCATAACAGCCCTCAAAATTTTGGTTGTGGTGAGCTGCATGATTGAAAATTGGCTTTCTTAAATCTTTATGAACCACATCAAAACGGTGGCCTGTCATTCTAACTCGTAAGGAGTTAGATGTTTGACCTATATATTCTTTTTGACAATGTTTGCACTATTGTCAATGTTTGCAAAGATTTTTTTGGCATACGTGGGAAACGTGTCACAAGGAAGCTGCAAGTGATCAGGAGGGCTTTATGGCAGCCGGTGCCTTGACTTTCGTTTTCTTAGTCCAAGGTGATCGAATTATTAACAATCTAGTGGCCTCTTCACTAGAGTCCGATGGAGAACCTCAACTCTCAAGGTGGCGCATCCGAATGAAATCTTTGATTGGACCGATTATGTTGCGTCGTCATAGACCGGGCTCATCCCCCGCCTTGAAAGAAAAGAAGGAAAAATTAAGCCTCCCATATTTATGGCTGGGTTCACCTTGAAGATGTGACTTGTGAGTTGTGATTTATGATGTATCTGCACGCACTTTTTTTACGACATTTGAACGAATGACATGAAGATGATTTGGACTCATGCTTGGCAGTACCCATGTTCTATGTCACAGGTCGCGGAATATTTTGTAATAATGTTCGAATATTCCGGAACATTGTCTATATAGTAACTGTAATGATATTCTCTGGGTTATTTCAGGTTTTCTCTGGTGCTGAGGATCTGTTGGCTTGTTTCTTGGTGGAGACGATGTGTAGATGTGTAGACATGGCGGCGATCTGGAACTGCTTAGGTGACTTTTTATTGGTTAGCGGGACGAAGTAGACAAGGCTGTTTCCCCTCGGACGGTGCTGACCCAGTGGTCATGCATCAAGATACTGAAGAGACGACTGAAGAGATGTTTGAAGACTGATACCGGGGAAGCACAAGCATTGAGGCTGGTTGGGACTGAAGCTGACGTTGATGGTGGCTGGTGTGACCCATGAGTGGCTGTAACTGGGTCAGATGTAACAGTGAATCTTAAAAGTTTCTGAAGTGTATCCGTTGAACACTATTTCTGAATTTGTAAGATAAGCTCTAAATTTTTTTATAATAGTGCAGATAACATAATGTTAATTCAGGATTTATTCTTTTTTCTGCACAGATATCCTGATATCTATATTTGAAATAGCTGAAAACGGGATTATCCTAGTCCAGGATATGACGACACCATTTATTTTTGGGTAATTGACTGGGCGAGGTCAACCGGTCTAAGGCTTATGCACTATGCACAATGGAGCTTGGGTTGGATTCAGTGAAACATTAACCGATTAGTTCCAATGTATGTGATTATGTTGTCGGTGCAGATATGGAAAGTATAGGTTAGCCACACGCTTTAAAAACAATTTATTTTAAATTTGATTTTTGACCGCAATTGGGTAACAAACGTGATTTTACGGTCGCCCTCGATTCATAAAAAAACTTATCGTAAACAAAATATTATAAACTAAAAGTTTTATCCCTGCATATCTTGGATACTAACGACAATAATAAATTTCAACAATAACTAAATAACAAATCACAAATCAAATAAATAAACAAATAACCAAATAACACTTGAGTACAAATCGTAGCGATTTGTACTCAAGTGTTATTTGTTTATTTATACGACTTAAACTATTTGATACATAATTTGTGCTTTTATCGTAATTTTCTGCTAGGTAAAAAACATTCAATTTTAATTTAAAATCTAACGATACTTTGCTGAGCGAAATCTGTATACGGATAAGCGACAAAATGCACTGTTAATGCGCAATCGCTGCACGGTTGTCGTGAAATAGCGGCGGCGGAACGTTTTTTCGCCACGGCCGCGCGGTGATGGCGCATTAAAAGTGCATTTTGTCGCTTATCGGTGGACAGATTTCGCACAACAAAGTATTGTTAGATTTTAAATTAAAATTAATATATTTTTTATACTTTTTTAAATTTTATAATGTTAATGGTTTTGTTCTTATTTAAGAAACTATTTTTAATCATCGCATAAAATGATACTTAATTTTGCTCTTTAGTCAATTAACATGTGAGCAAAGTTTGGTTTCTGTATCTTAAATAGTTCTTGAGATATAACGATTTTTGTAACAAATACACGATGGCGGCTAGCGGCTAAACGAAGGATTTTTTGACATATGTTTATAGGGCATTTTTTGTTTATTTTTATGAGTTCTATCACCTTCCAAAGTTTGTCCCCGACTTTAATGAGCACCCTTAATATTTCAAATTTCACGCTATCAAAGGCTTGGTTTGGGGCTGTGTGGCCACGATCGGGCTCTAGGTAATATTCCAAGCACTTTCCATTTAGCTTCCATCATAGGCCTAGTACGATATTCAATTAAACTATAGGGCAGTATCCATAATATTAATCCACGTATACTAACATCAAACGCAGACTTTGGTTTCCAGAATATTTATTAACCTATATACACTTTGACACTTAGACATTTTGATACAGCATAATCCTTCCACTCACTTCTTTTGTATACACATCATACACAATAAATAGCAACCTATCTTCCAATATTAAAATACACCCCCACCATATTACAAGGCTTACGTTTCAAATGTTTTCACTAAATTTCACTTATTCGTTGCACTCAATCCACAAATACCTACAAATAAAAATTTCAAAAAATTGTGAATCGTGTTTGTGTTTGAATTAAAAGTATTTCATATTATGCCAACAATTGGGATTCTTCCCGCCATTTTTGAAACATAAATAACCATTTTTCGATATATTGCAAATAACATTACATATGTATAAATAAATAAATTGATGAGAGGTATGTTTGTTTATATTAATTATTTGATTTATGGATAGGCTAAACATGATTTTGTAATTATTGAATGAAAATATTTTAATAGGAATTATATAGATGAATAAATATTGTATTAGATGATAATATTGACTTACTGGGGAAGGGTGATGAAATGACATTTAAGGTAAAACGCCATGATTTTGTAAATCTGGGTCTGACAAAATTTCTATTACATTGGTATCTGTTTTTATGACATAGAAACACAAAGCAATGAATATTAGGGAGTCAGGAGACCTCCTACATTTGTTTATAAAAACATATTGTTCCCAATTAATGGGTTATCTGAATTATATTGGTGCATGCAAAATGCAGTAAGCATTATGAACTTCATACTTCCATTAAATGTTAACAATATTGGGTGAAAGAGGTGTGATGGTACGACTTATCTTGATAAGGTCAAATCCTTACTCAATACTCGCAATTATAGCTCTTAAAAATTTTAGAAAGCAATAGGGTTTAATCTGTATATTTGTGACTTCGGAGAGGAGTTTAGTGGGTGATCCTTTCTGATCATTCCCGATGTAGGCCTACCCCACACCACTCCCCTCCTCTAGAGATGTTATGAACTCCTTAATACGTAAACACTAGCTTTTAGTAGTCCTTATTTTATAAAAAAAATACTTACTTCCCTGTAATAAAGAAATAGGTTATATCATGGATATGGATAACAGTTGTTCTTATTCTTATTAAAAATTCGATACAATAGCACTGGTAGTTTCTATGGAAACCTGTTTAAAATTTTCATCTTACAGATCGCCAACACCCCCCCTCCAGAGCTAAGACATATCCATGTCAAAAAATAATCGTATTACTGATTTATTTTGTATTCTGAATTTTACGAGACTCTTTTCTTCGACGAGGTATAAGTGAGTCTAAATTGGATCAGCAGAAAATGAGAAAAGGTTTATCTTCCCTCCACTCATCTTCTGCCAAATGCAGAGATATCTATTACTGCCTCACTATAGGTGTTAGAGATTTCGTTCAAAAACTGGCAGGATTTTTATTGGTTAATACTCAGCTCTAAGTACCTTACATAGTTTTATTCAGTAATTCCTTTTTCACAGATGAAATTATTTTGATAAACAATTTTTAATAAACTTTTCGAATCTTTGACAGATTAGACTTTGTAATGACGAACCTGAGTGACTATTATAAGTAGTAATGTTCAGAAAATAAATCGAATTCATACGAGTAGTAGCAATAGGTTGATCCTGACCCAGAATCCCATGTTATTCTTATGGGGATTATTTTTTGGACAGATTGAACAATTCGTAAAACCTCGACCCTTATTCATATCCAATCTACTGACTGATATCATACAACATCATTTTGATGAAAATAAAACAAAACTTCACAAAGCACGCACCGATTCAGGATTCGAAATTCTAGGCCCCGCGCATTGATTCATGGATGGCACTACCCCACTGCGCGTCCTCACACAACTTTTTGAAACGGACTTTTTTTAAAAACGGTTCACCAGCGTGATAACATAAAGGTGAAAACATATACATGTGAAAATTAGAGTAGTGGCAATAGCTTGATTTAACTTCAGAATCGGCCCGCTTTTCCCACGTTATTCTTATGGGGAGTATTTTTGCACAGAACAAACAATTAAAAAACGCTTATATATATCCTATCTACTGTCTGATATTATAAAAACATCATTTTTGTGAAAATAAAACCAACTTTCCAAAGCATGCTCCTTACAGGATTCGAGAAACCTTAAGGAGGTTATACACATGTGTAAATTGGTCAATAAGTACTTGTTTTCAAAGCATATGTATTTCACCCCTATCGGTTTAAATTGCACCTTAGGACAAACTGAGACTATAGAACATCTATTCTGGATATGACCAAAATATGATACCTGGAGTAATACTTGTCTCATAGAAACATTCAAATTGTATAAAACAAATATAGTAGCAGCATTGAAGTCTAATGAAAAAATGTTTATAGAGAAATAAATCATTTTCGAAGGAGTCCAAAAGAAATATAAAAAACCGATACACACACAACTTGTGCACATTTTTGTTATCCATTCCTAGGTTTCTTCATCTGCGCCCCTCTCCCACTTCTAGGGAGTTAGGTCAGCCAGATGGGTCCCTGGCAAAGAAGATACCTTCCCATCCGTCCACTAATTCTCAGGAACCTTAGGTATCCTTCTTTCAAACATTGATAGGAAAATGTAAATGTAAAAGTGTCACTAGTACGAATCAGCCAACTAATAAAATTCCGTAAATTAAATATCAACGTATATGTTCGTTGTGACTAACCAAATCAATAATACCAGATAAAAACCGTGGACGATTCCAAGAAAAGTGTACTGCGAGGCTGCATGGTTTTCAAACCCTAGCATAAAAGAAGAAAAAAAATATTTTCATAATGCGTGGGTCAGTTTAAAGTAAACAAAAACCTTCTTCAACAGGGAAAGAAGAAGGAAAATAAGTTCGATAGCTGTGGATGCTCTCGTTTTCACGGGGAAGACTAACGCATCTGTGTTCGTCTTCTCCGAACAAAGCTATTGTTTTTCGCTAAAGTTATTGTTTTCTGTTTACATTAAACAAGGCATCTGCCTTATTTAGTGTTACAGAAAACAATAATTGAGAAAATACCCATTTCCTTTTTTTCGGGGTATAAAACATAGAAATAATAAAAAATATCATAGGTCCAAGCAATGTACAGACAACACTCTAATTTTATTTATATAGATTATTTAATTCCTTCCACGTTTATCAACCCAGTGTGCAGGTTATAGATATATCACCCAATAAATTAACTCAATATACGCTGCTTACCCTGGTTATGAGTAAAAGGATATCCTTCTAATACTTGATACTTTTTGAAGTCTGTACGAGACATATGGTAAATGGGAAAACACATTATATTTTTTTCTGTTTGACGTTTGCGTAAACTTCGAAGTCAGGAACAGGTCCAAACTGAGTACTATGGAGGGTGATCAATATGTCAAAAGGTTTGGTGTTCATAGCACTATCACAAACGAGATCAGAGAGCAGTAATTGATTCGAACATTTGAGCATACAAACACGCCATCGCTCGCCGTGTGTACTAACACGCCATAACCAGCCATCGCTCGTCGTGTGTACTAACACGCCATAACCAGCCATCGCTCGTCGTGTGTACTAACACGCCATAATCAGCCAGCCATCATCGTCGTGTGTGTACTAACACGCCATACCAGCCATCTATCGTGTGTACTATCGCCACAGCCATCGTCGTCATTTACACACTAACCAGCCATCGCTCGTCGTGTGTACTAACACACCATAACCAGCCATCGCCATACTAACACGCATACAGCCATCGCTCGCCGTGAGTACTAACACGCCATAACCAGCCATCACTCGTCGTGTGTACTAACACGCCATAACAAGCCATCGCTCGTCGTGTGTACTAACACGCCATAACCAGCCATCGCTCGTCGTGTGTACTAACACGCCATAACCAGCCATCACTCGTCGTGTGTACTAACACGCCATAACCAGCCATCGCTCGCGGTCAGTACTAACACGCCATAACAGGCCATCGCTCGTCGTGTGTACTAACACGCCATAACCAGCCATCACTCGTCGTGTGTACTAACACGCCATAACCAGCCATCGCTCGTCGTGTGTACTAACACGCCATAACCAGCCATCGCTCATCGTGTGCACTAACACGCCATAACAGGCCATCACTCGTCGTGTGTACTAACACGCCATAACCAGCCATCGCTCGTCGTGTGTACTAACACGCCATAACCAGCCATCGCTCGTCGTGTGTACTAACACGCCATAATCAGCCATCGCTCGTCGTGTGTACTAACACGCCATAACCAGCCATCGCTCGTCGTGTGTACTAACACGCCATAACCAGCCATCGCTCGTCGTGTGTACTAACACGCCATAACCAGCCATCGCTCGTCGTGTGTACTAACACGCCATAACCAGCCATCACTCGTCGTGTGTACTAACACGCCATAACCAGCCATCGCTCGTCGTGTGTACTAACACGCCATAACCAGCCATCGCTCGTCGTGTGTACTAACACGCCATAACGACCATTACTCGTCGTATGTACTAACACGCTATGATCAGCCATCACTCGTCGTGTGTACTAACACGTCATAACCAGCCATCACTCGTCGTGTGTACTAACACGCCATAACCAACCATCGCTCGTCGTGTGTACTAACACGCCATAACCAGCCATCACTCGTCGTGTGTACTAACACGCCATAACCAGCCATCGCTCGTCGTGTGTACTAACACGCCATAACCAGCCATCGCTCGTCGTGTACTAACACGCCATAACCAGCCATCACTCGTCGTGTGTACTAACACGCCATAATCAGCCATCGCTCGTCGTGTGTACTAACACGCCATAACCAGCCATCGCTCATCGTGTGTACTAACACGCCATAACCAGCCATCACTCGCCGTGAGTACTAACACGCCATAACCAGCCATCACTCGTCGTGTGTACTAACACGCCATAACCAGCCATCGCTCGTCGTGTGTACTAACACGCCATAACCAGCCATCGCTCGTCGTGTGTACTAACACGCCATAATCAGCCATCGCTCGTCGTATTTACGAACACGCCATAACCAGCCATCGCTCATCGTGTGTACTAACACGCCATAACCAGCCATCACTCGTCGTGTGTACTAACACGCCATAACACGTCGCCATCCCGTCGTGTGTACTAAACACGCTGTACTTAACAACACCATAACGCTCGCGTGACTAACACCACGCCACCAGCCATCTCGTGTGTACTAACACCATAACAGCCATCACTCGTCGTATTTACACGATCGTGTACTAACACTAAACAGCCATCACTCGTCGTGTGTACTACTAACATAACCTCGCTCTCGTCGTAAACGCCATAACGCCATACGCAATCGCTGTGAGTACTAACACGCCATAACCAGCCATCGCGTCGTGTGTACTACACGCCATATCCAGCCATCTCGTCGTGTACTAACACGCCATAACCAGAGTGAGTAACGCTAACTCAGCCATTACTCGTCGTGTGTACTAACACGCCGTAACCAGCCATCACTCGTCGTGTGTACTAACACGCCATAACCAACCATCGCTCGTCGTGTGTACTAACACGCCATAACCAGCCATCACTCGTCGTGTGTACTAACACGCCATAACCAGCCATCACTCGTCGTGTGTACTAACACGCCATAACCAACCATCGCTCGTATTACTAACACCATATAAACGCCATCCATCACGTCGTGTGTACTAACCATACGCCAGCTCGTCGTGTGTACTACAAACCAGCCATCCAGATGATGCTCGTGTACTAACACGCCATAACCAGCCACTCGTCGTGTACATAACTCGCTCGTCGTGTTACTAACACGCCAACCAGCCATCACTCGTCGTGTGTATTAACACGCCATAATCAGCCATCGCTCGTCGTGTGTACTAACACGCCATAACCAGGCATCGCTCGTGTGTACTAACACGCTATAACCAGCCATCGCTCGTCGTGTATAATAACACGCCATAACCAGCCATCACTCGTCGTGTGTACTAACACGCCATAATCAGCCATCGCTCGTCGTGTGTACTAACACGCCATAACCAGCCATCGCTCGCCGTGTGTACTAACACGCCATAACCAGCCATCACTCGTCGTGTGTACTAACACGCCATAACGACCATTACTCGTCGTATGTACTAACACACTATGATCAGCCATCACTCGTTGTGTGTACTAACACGCCATAACCAGCCATCACTCGTCGTGTGTACTAACACGCCATAACCAGCCATCGCTCGTCGTGTGTACTAACACGCCATAACCAGCCATCACTCGTCGTGTGTACTAACACGCCATAATCAGCCATCGCTCGTCGTGTGTACTAACACGCAATAACCAGCCATCGCTCTTCGTGTGTACTAACACGCCATAATCAGCCATGACTCGTCGTGTGTACTAACACGCAATAACCAGCCATCACTCGTCGTGTGTACTAACACGCCATAACCAGCCATCGCTCGTCGTGTGTACTAACACGCCATAATCAGCCATCGCTCGTCGTGTGTACTAACACGCAATAACCAGCCATCGCTCGTCGTGTATAATAGCATGCCATAACGGTCATCGCTCGCCGTGTGTACTAAAATGCCACAACCAGTCATCGCTCGGCATGCGTATTAACATGCCATAACCAGGCATCGCTCGTTTGTGTACTAGCACGCCATGATCAGCTATCGCTCGCCGTGTGTACTAACATTCCATAACGACCATAGCTCGTCGTTTATAACAGCGTGTCATAATGACCATCGCTCGCCATTTGTACTAACATGCCATAAACGGTCATCGCACGCGGTTTATACTGACATGCCATAACTGCCATCGCTTACAGTTTTGTACTAACATGCCACAAACGGTTATCACTTGCCGTTTGTACTAAAATGCCACAAACGATGATCGCTTGTCGTTTGTACTCACATGCCATACGCCAATCGGTTCCCGTATCACAAGAGGAAAAAATAAACGTTATTTTAGCCGACACAAACAATCCTAAATAATTTAATCGCTCTATAACGTAGCCGTTTTGGTGCCTTTTACCTATTACTGTATTTTTCTTTACAACGCACTGTTGGGATGCTTAGGCACGTTGAAGGCTGCTATAATACTGCTATAATAAACTGCTATAATTGTCGAAATTCCTACTAAGTTAAATCATTCTTTCTCTGACTATTAATAATCATACTGTGACAGCTTTTGAAATCTCCTTGTAAGGAATAGTCACTTTAATTTTTGGAAGTATATTAATTTGGTGAATTAATCAAATATTTTTTTATTAATAGCTATATTTTTATATATTTATCTGATAAACAATTATCAGAGTCCACAAAACATTAAGTTTTATAAGGAAATTTCAGCCAGAATATAGAGAAAGTGAAGAAAGTTGAAGCAAAGTCGTGAACGTAAGTTGAAGCCACAACTGGATCCGTGGCTCAGCCGCTTGACACGAGTACGGTCTACTCTACAATAGGCCTACTGCACTCTCTCTGTCACTGGCGGGTATATCCATGGATATATCCATGTCTTCATGCCAAGCGTGCATTTTACTCATGATTTAAATTTGACTATTGGTAATATATTTATGAATATAAAGACCATTTATGACTTACGTTGATGATCACCTTTATAAATTTCATTATAATTAATTACAATATTAATATTTCGTCAATCTAATTGATGATTTCAATCAATTTGTTTTATGTATAACATTATTTTAAATACTACAGTATTTTACAACGAATATTAACAGCCATAGTAAGAATTATTATAATTATGATTACAATTTAATAAGTATGCAAGAAAAAAATTTAATAAATATTTTGAATTATGAACTTAGGCATCCAAGGGAAATCTCTGTAATTTCCCTTAGCAATATTAAAACAAGAATAGTTGTGCTAGTTTGTGATAAAAAAAAATCTTGTACGGCTATTTCATTTATTAAGAATGGATTAAATTGAACAGCATTACTTGTTTTCAAAGTAACTCTAATTTCGTTTACATACAATGTATTAATTTCATATTTTAATATATATTCAAATCTTGGATTAGTTTCTATATTTAAATAATCCGAATAAACATACAAAAAACTCAAAATATTAAAATACTCGTAAAGCTAATAAAGATTTATTGGAGGTTTCGCTCTGCTTAACCTTATTTTAAAAAGATTTTCCCATGGTGCGAAATATTCTCATACGGGTTGCTAGCTAGATATTTATAAAACCCTTAACAAGTCTGTACTGTTAATTATATAGTTTTTCTTCACAAGCTAATATTGGACAACTGAAGTTTTCTTTGTAAATGAGAAACGCGAGACAAGAAATTCTTTTAATAAGTCTTGAATCAACAGTCTGGTAGCTTATTTATTTGTCTCATAAAACGTTTTTATGTTTAAGGTAAAACAGGTTACATGTAAAAAGTCTCACGTGAATAAAACTGAGAGATCTGCACATTTCTTATATCTTATTTACTCATTTATTCATCAAATAATATTCTTAACTTTATCTGAAAATCACGATCATTGTTTTATGTTCTAAATTATTATGAACATTACTTCCAAAGTTTATGTAATTGCTCATTGTATCAGTCCCACAACTGTTTGAATATGTGAATATGTGTAGAATATGTGTTTTCTTTTACCCAAACATACCTTATAAAAATACATTCTGTTCTGATCTTAAATCTGTTACCCTACCCATAATAGCTATTAACATTGCATTTGTTAAGAGTTGGCATTTTTTAACTTCATTTAAAACAATCTTAAATTCAAACAATAAAATGTATTGTTATTTTTTACCAAAACAATAATAATACAGAAAATAGTTATGTCCAACGATCTATTTGGAAATAACTTCAAAGTTTTCATTTAGTCCTTGGGTACATAATATAATTTCGCTAAATATTTTCTCCACAAAGATTATTATGACACATTCCAAAATTAGCTAATAAAGTTTACGAGTAAATCATGCACCGTTGATAATTATTTATCTTTATTATAGTCGCCTGGTTTCAAACTATACCATTGTGTATCTTACCTTTGAAATCCATGTTCAAAGAGAGATTTTTCTTTCAGAGTAATTTTTTATTTTACTCTTGCGTGTATAAAAATCTTAAATGATGAAGATGTTATGCAGACCCTTGATACAATTTACTTGCTGGGTGGTGTAGTGGTTAATGTACCCGCCTTCAAAACTGAAAGTCGCAGGATCGAATCCCACAAGGGTCGAATCTGGACCCAGTCGCCATTTGTCATTGGGCTATTAATTAATGATGAATCCTAACAAAAGGTCACCCGCCGTTAGGTAGTAACAAGACCGGGGTTTGGACCGTTCCTCATCAAAACGCAAAAAAATGCCTCTGGTGTAGAAATACACAAAATAAAATAAAATTGAATAATACCCAAATTGTTAGAGGAAAAAGATAAAGAAACTGTAAAATTTTACAATTTTCATCAAAATTCAGATTTCACATAGGTATGTGAAACATACAGAACAAAATTATAAACAGTGGATTAAAATCTACGTTTCTGAAGTTTTGAATTAGCAAAGAAAATAATTGTCTCTTAGGCGAAAAATGAGATGGATAAATATCGCTGTTGAAGTAAATCGAGTAACGAATAAAAGGTTTAACGAGGAGGAAGTTGTGAGCTATTGGAATTGGATATTGAAGTGGAAACCGAATTTAACTTTTTTGCTTCATTGTTGACTCAAGACTTGTTACGACTCTTATAAAGTCTTCACCGGTTTCGTAATTGTAAATATTTATTCACCCAAAACAAAACAGTCTTTATTTCCACACCTGATGAGTTAACATTTTAGCTACAGGTTATGCAGACGATTACAGGTTATTATTATTTTAGGTTATGCAGACGACATTGCGGCTGTTATTGTCGCAAGAAACGTCCAGCGTGCCCAGTGGAGACTTAATGAAACGATGAGATATGTCTCTTCTTGGATGGAGGATCACCACCTGAGCTTGGCAACCGAGAAAACGGAGATTGTCATGATGACAGGGCGTCAGATTCCGACTTTGGTAGACTTTCGTGTTATCACGGAATATATTCGTTCCAAGCCAGCCGTGAAGTACCTGGGGGTTAGACTTGACACCAAGCTTTCCTTCAGAGAACAAATCAAGTATGTGTCAGAGAAGGCGGCAAGGATTACGACCGCGCTCAGTCGTCTTATGGCGAATGTTGGCGGCCCATCAGCGGAGAAGCGGAAACTTCTTCTGTCCGTCACAAATTCAATCCTTCTTTACGGAAGTGAGATTTGGGCGGACGCTCTCAAGAGGGAGTGCTACCGCAAACAGGTGGGAGCGGTGCAAAGGAGAGCCGCGTTGAGGATCTCCTCAGCTTACCGGACGGTGTCGGAGCCGGCTGCACTGGTGGTAGCTGGTGTTGTCCCGATCGACCTGTTGGCCCAGGAAAGGAGAAGTGTGTACATCACCAAGTCCGAACTTGGCGCCAGGGAAGCGACACGGGTGGCCAGGGAGGCCTCCATACACCAGTGGCAAGAGAGGTGGCGAAATGAGTCTAGAGCGGCTTGGACGCGGAGACTCATTCCGGACCTGTCTGTGTGGGTTGATCGTGGGTTTGGGGAAATAAATTTCCTCATCACGCAGTTCCTCACCGGACATGGGTTGTTCCGAGCCTATCTTCACAAGATGGCCAAAGTGGACAGTCCGGCTTGTATTTACGGGGACGGTGTTCACGATGACGCTTTTCATACGTTCTTCCAGTGTGACCGGTGGGCAGTTCTAAGGAGGCAGCTTCTGCTGGAGATCGGTGAATTTACGCCGGAGACCGCAGTAGAAAAAATGGTGACATCTCTTGAGAACTGGACTCTCATCACGTCCTTCGTGGAGAAAGTTCTCAAGAGAAGGAAACTTGAAGATCCGTAACATCCTGGATCTTCCCTCAGAAGGCTAAATCGGAGTTGAAGTTCATTGAGCTTTAAATACGAGGCTCCACTTTGAGGTTCATGCCTTAATAGGTTATTCCGAAGTGGTCAACAGGCTGAGGCGGGGGTTCTAGTTGGGTGCGAATCCCACACACCGGGGAGTGCACCGTTCTCCTCCCTGATGGTGCATAAGAGCATTTACCCTCGAGAAAATATATATATATATAGTTCATATAAGTAGTATAACTCTTATTATGTAGTTTTTCCATTCATTTTTTCTTATAGTTATTTTAATGATTTACGTTTATTTAAAAGTTACAGTTATCGTTCAGTTAAAAGCTAAAGTGTTTCCTACTCTTAAATTGTAAACTATTTTATAGCTAACTTCCTCATAAAAACTAAATGAATTTTCCCTATATAAACCCCATAAACGGATTAATTTTTTAAATTAGAATAATCAATCATGACTTAATTTATCTTTCAACTTATAACGTCTTAAAAAATTTTATAAATTCAATTAAGCACATTTGATTATATATATTTTCTCTAAATTTATATTTCTTTATTTTATAACTGCACTTTACAGTTTTTTTTCGTGGGGGTAACCATTTAATTCTATTTATTTGAAAAAAACCATGGTAAACCAATATTTACTTGACACCATTAATTCTGATAAAGAGGAAGCAAAACTAAGTTACTTCTCTATGTTCTCAGCTGATTGGAAGCTTCTCGACCGTATAACCGGATCAGCTGATTACTACACTGCAACAGACTTGCCAACTCATTCGACATTAAAGTCGGATTTTTTATTCTACGACATGATCACATAATTAGTTTTTAAAAATTACCTACGACTATTGCTGAAATTCGTGAATAATCTTATAAATTAAACTTAAGTGTAAAAAATTTCGGAAATAATAAGAACCAGTTAATTACTACTATCACTATTAGACTCCCTCAGGGTTTGTCGGCTTTCAATTACATGGGAGGTCTCTCCTTTCGGGGAGGCTGTCAACCCCAATCTGTACCCTACCCAATCTTCGAAATTGTGTGTCTAACTCACAGTGCTTCCTCCTTTTAAAGCGACGGGGTTTTCTCTTTTTTTGGGCCTTAGCTCGCAATCTTTATTCTGTTCTGGCCTAACCTTGTCCAACCTCTTCCTCTCTTTTATCCCACTTTTCGCGTGTTTATTCTTTTTTCTTTCGACCGGCACGCACAAGAGCACCCTTGGAGTGTTCCTGTTGTCTTACAGGGCTGCTGTGTTTCACGCACCGCCGATGGGTTTCTCTGGTGTGCAGCCAGGAGCCAGCCTCCTCAGGACCTGGTCAGGGAGTACGGTATGGATGCAGAGGTCGGGCTCTGCGTTGTCACAGGTGACCCCCGGCAGCTGTAAAATCCGGTGCTGGGCAAACGGAGGTCAGGCCTCAGGGAACTGGGGTAGGGGATTCTTAGCATGGAAGACAAAACTTTCCAATTAGCCTTGGGCTACCCAGCCCAAAATCTGGAGTGGATGTGAATCCATTTGAGAGACGATCGCGCCTCTCGCGATCTCTAGTTGGGAAATCGACCCCGGTAACGATGGCAGAGACAGAACTGAAGATTGTGGCTCCCCCAGGGCACCCCGCCCTGCGAAACCCCCACGACTGAGGTGGAGTTGCCTTTTGATGCCGTAATCTCTCTGGCAAGGCAAGAAGGACCTCTTGCTGAAGTGTATGAAGACGGTCACAGTCATGAAGGCAGTGATAAACGCCAGAAAAACATCAGTAAGGAAGTAAAGACGGAGATTCTCATCCTTGAGATGAACCTGAAATATCCTAAATCTGAGGACGTTGTGGTAGTCATGCGAGAAGGCACCCTTCTCCTCCTCCACTCAGACCACGCCACCGTGAATGTTTTCCTCAGTGTCCCCAGAACACACATTCCTCAGAATGTCATCCCAGCGAGCCGCTGCGAGCCCTGCAGAGCCGGAGTCCAGGAAGAAGAATAAGACGGATGAGACCAAGGACGTCCATGCTGGATGAGTGGACCAAAGTGGTAAAGAAGACAGATAAACATAAGAGCCAATGAAAATTGTTTTCACCCAGACTTGTGAAAAGAAGAAGTACAAGGTCAAAACTAAGGGCAAACCCAAAAAGGTGAGAGGGCCGAGACAACGCCCAGAAGCCATCCTTATAAAACCATCAGCCGGGAAGTCCTACACTGATGTGCTTGGATTCGACAGGAGGCAAAGGCGGAGGAAAAGGGAGCCTTTATAAAGGCCTCCGGAAGACAGGAGACGGGGACCTTCTCGTTGAGCTTGGCCAGTCGTCTGTGAATGAATACCACCTATGTGACCTTCGCACCGACCTTCATTCTGGAGGTGTGCGACCTAGATGAACTTACAACTGAGGACGAGGTCGCGACAACCGTCGAGTCCGTGCTAGGTGCTGCAGCCGAGATGAAGGTTTTCGTCTCTAAGGCAAACTCGCCTGGGCAAAAAGTGGCAGTCCTCACACTGGGAGCTAAAGAGGGGACCAAACCTTTGGCGGAGGGAGTCCTGAAGATAGGATGGGTCTGGTGTCAGAGTGGGCAAAAAGCTCGTTGTCCAACGATGTTTTAAATGTCTGGGGTTCGGGCATCTGGCCAACCACTGCACTGACCCCAATCGGTGCAAACTATGCTTCAAATGCAGCAGTCTGGAACACAAGTCCGGTGGTTGCACCTCCACCGAGTCGAGTCGTCGTGTGTTCCATGCGCGGATGCGGTTCTGAAGGTTAATTTCGCAAGCATGCTGGCGAAATTAACTGGGTCCAATGCTGGGTTAATGCTGGGTCCAAAAAATCTCTCGAGAAAACTATATCTTCTCGGAAATGATTCGGGTGTTCCAGCTAAACATGTAGCGAAGCAAGACAGCTGAAAACCTTCTATACCGGCATGCCATGTAGCAAGGAGCTGACATCCTTTTGCTCAGCGAACAGTACCGAGACCAACAGACACTTCATTGGATGACGGATAACACGAATACCGCGGCGATTTGGATCTTCGACGCCGGAAAGATTCCTACTTTGGCCTCTGGATTGGGCAATGGCTTTGTATGGGTGAAGAGTAGGGTGATGTATTTTTTCCTCCTACCTTACGCCAAACCAGCCAACCGCTGATTTTCGCCTAATGATCGATGCCCTCGAGGATTAAATTCTGAACGGCTCCGGTTTAGTCGTCGTGAGAGGCGACTTCAACGCCAGAACGGAGGAGTGGGGCATGCCCGCAACAAACACGTGGGTCGGTTTATCCTCGATATGGCCGCTTGGACAGATCTCCATATCCTTAATGTGAGCGATATTTCCACCTTCCTTCGCTAGGGTCATTCGACTGTTGACGTCATCCAGGGGGTCGTTGAGGCAGTGCGGAGGGTGGAGAACTACAACTGCTGGCGCAGCGTGGTTCTCATTGTGACACTTGACGTCAAGAAAGCATTTAACTCGGCCAGGTGGAATAACATTCTGCGCTTGAGCATACATCCCACGTCCCAGTGTACCTTCTGCGAATGATCCGTTCGTACCTTTCAAACCGTGCTCTGTTGTACGACACACTCGAGGGTCAGTGCAGAGTCGCCGTCACATCCGGTGCAGCACAGGGATCAATCCCTGGACTCGACCTCTGGAACGTGTCATACGACAGTCTGTTGAGGCTCAATATGTCTGATGAAACTCTCCTTGTTGGCTATGAGGACGATATCACTGCCCCAATCTCAGTGAGAAGAATTGAAATTTCCACAGCTCAAGCTGTATCTGGTGATGCGAATGATCAACAATTGGATGCGGGATTACGGCTTATCGCTTGCACTCGGCAAGACGGATATCGTGGCAAGAGACCCGGGGGTCTGCGTCGTGGGGCCGATGGACCGCGAGGCTCCGCGACGCAATCCCGACTGTTCGGCCATGGATTGACAGTAAGAGGACACGGAGAGGTGGGGTATTACGTGACTCAATTTCACTGCCTTTACTGTCCCGATGTCACCGATACCGGAGAGCATAGCATCTTCTCCTGCGGCTGGTGGCACAATAGCAAGTCTCTATAGTGTTCGAGGTTGGGCCTCTAAGCCATGAGTCCTTCATGGATTCTTTCCCTGAAGGACAATGAAACGTGAACAATGTCATGAAACAATGCTCCGTTCTAAAGAGAACTGGAACCGAATCGCCAGTTTTGCTGATTATATATATTAAAGGCCAAGAAGTCCGATTTGGATCGGCTTCATTGAAGTTTAGCTGTAGAAGTAGTCACTAACGGGCCAGATACAACGGGATTTGCCTTGATAATGTGAAAAATAGTTTCAAGCTATTCCGTTGGAGATGAGTGCGAGTTTTTAGTGGACATGAGTCCCACTGTCCCAGTAACTGCCGGTGTGTGCTAAGAATTTAAACGCCCTCGAAAAAACACTATTAAATTAATACAACGCTGCTTATGGTTTAAATATTTGAAACATTCGCCACCGTTTCAACAACAAAACGAAAAAATAACGAAAACCCATTTATAAATAATTTTAGCCTATTACAATTAAGTTTTAATTTAGAATTACTAAATTAATTTCTTCTTTCCGGAAATAGACTCGTTCTTCGTAGAAACCCTTGCAACTTTTTAGTGAAGTTAGATTTAAGCTCGACCTTTATAACATCTCAGCAACATAGGTGACTCCTCTATGTTTTAAAAGTGCCACCAACTACAACGTAAGACTCATAAAACCGGATTAACACAAGTTTTATATAAAAAGTTGTGTTAGTAATTTAATTTGAAAAAATATATATATGTGTGTAAACAAAACCGCAATCTTTATTCAAATTCTGCATTGGGCCATTTAAGGATTAGTCATTGTTCGGAACACGTTTCTTTTTAAACTTAACTAAACAATTTACTTTGTTATAAAAAATCTTATATATTATTGAAGAGGGTTTGTGATAGTCTAATTTCGATCAAATTAGATTGGCAAATACGTCCCATTTTAGTTCTTAAATAACCAACCCTTAACAGTCGCCCGAACGTAGCGTCCCAGCCGCGATGGAGCTCATGAATATGTAGATCCGTCTTTCACAAGTTGGCAATCCTGGCGACGATTGAGCCTTGACAAAACTCAACCAACCAAATGAGATTTCTTTTCTTTGAATCCTTCATTCCCTTTATTTCAAGTTAATGGGAGCCGTTCTATACAACTATTTTGTATAGAACGATAATCATTGACCGATGTATCGCTACATATAATTTTAAAGACAGCAAACCTACCAACATATTTCAAGGAAAGACTTTAAAATTTAACTTTTATGTATTATTTAAATCTCAATTAAATATATTTCGATTAGTATTATAATTGTGGTGAGTATATTCAAAGAGTTATAGTAGATATATATATTTTTTTAAATTTGTCGCTAGATTAACAACCGTTGTAAATTATTTACGACACAGATCATTTTTGATGTATTATTTATTACTATAACAAAGAATAGTTTGAGGAGATAAAAAATAAATTGTTTCGCCAAAATGATAGCTTTTCATGAGATAAAACTCTTAAAATTTATATTTTTCATTGTCTTTAAATAATTAATATTAAAAACATAATATTCGCCAAACTTTTTTATTTAATTCACATGTTAAATTACAATAGTTCTTGAGTTTTATTTAGTTATAATATAATGAATCATGGAGTGAAATGGTGAGTTGAGTCATGGACGTATAATAGCTTTATTTGTATTACTTAAAATAGTTTATCATCTAATACTTTTTCGTATGAATTGTAAAATTTTAAATTTTATATACTGGACATTACGTTTTCATAGTTTTGAAAACTAAAAATTTGGGTAAATTTTTAACACCTTTGTGTCGTTTAATGTCTTGTAACCGTATGTTTTACATATGACTGTAGCAAATTCTAGAATGGGATTGTTTGGACTTCGTTGTTTTATAAGATTCATGAGTTTTTTTAAATTTTTGTATAGGACATTTTTGTGTAAATTATCAGTTACCTTTTCTATATATATACATACATACATATATATATATATTTATCTTTAAATAAGTCAACCGAGTACCCTTAGAAAACATTTTAATTATTTCTTCGACATGTTTCGGGATTCATCCCATATTATATATATATATATATATATATATATATATATATATATATATATATATATATATATATTTGATTTGAGTTTAAAGAAATCTGATAAGATTTTGTTGTGTGAATAGTGGGTTTATAAGTGTGTGTTTATGCCGATGTAAGGATTTAACCAAAAGGATTTGTTGAATGGAATTACTCTGTGAACTTTTTCTAGTATTAAACCCATGGATAGAGCTTGTTGTAAAGTCTTATAATGTATGACATAATGTTTTCTGTCTTGAAAAGCAGATGTTAAAGATCCGTTAACGGGGTGAGGACATGGGGGATAGTCTTTATGGTTTTTATTGAGCGGGTATTAAAATATATTTATAAAATGAAACCTTTACTTTATTGGAGCTGGACAGTGGTAATGTCGACTGGTTCGTCATGGTATTGGCTATCGTATATCCATTTCAAATCGTTAAGTTGGAGTGGATATTGTGACATCATGGTGGCGTGAAAACTGGTTCTTTCGTATCAATGTATTAACGTCTATTTTTACGGTCTCTAGGGGGTAAATCATCATAGTCCCCGTCAAGTTTAATAACGCTACCTACCGTAATAGTTTTTTTCCATGTGGAAAGTTCGCTAAACACTAGCTATATGTACATCTATATATAATAATAGGCTATATAACTGAACCAATTGGTTGAGAACATATTTTCTTTAAAAATGAAAATATAAAGTCTATTTACTTTTTTACCTGTACATCAATAGGGGTATCAATATTTGATAGCCCTTGAATATACAACACATAGTGGCAAAGTGTGTATCAGGTACATCACCTACACCGGGATCTACAGAAAAAGTTAAATTAACGCCAAATATAAACAATTTTCGAAGCTGGATAGCATATGATGTTATGAACAAATAAAAGTTTTTATTTGAACTATAACAAAATATTTTAAAACAATATAAAAGCAAAATATGCATAGCATGCACACACAAAATTATAGACAGTGTAAAGAAAATTCTTTAAAACCGTTGACTCGAAAAGTGCGGAATGTACCTATCCCTTCGCGAATCTCTTGAGATTCATTCGTAAATGTATGAACAGTTCAACAAGGACTTCAATATAACGCCTTTCCGTGACACTGCTGAGACCCGAAGGGAATCTTATAGAATCTTGAAACTTCAGGACAACACCTTTGAGATATCCTCTAAAATATTTCTCTTCCTATAATATCAATATTTTTACATATAATTCATATTAGAGAAACTGATGAAATGGAAAAAAATAATTACTAACGTGACTTTTAAAGAGTAAAACTAGTGTATACATACGACTATTATTTTAATATTAAAAATCTATATACTTGTTGATTTTGTGATTAAATAAAAGAACGGAATATGTTATATTTTCAATACCGTACTTGGGAGTTTGTAAGGTTTTAAGTCACTCCCTCAGTTCCCACTAAAACCATAGTTCCCAGTTTTAAATCACCCTTTTTTTATTATAAACATTCGGTTTGAAACTGACAGCGTAGTATTTTACGGAGGGATTACATGCTTCATGCACGAACCCCGGAGAGGGGACAGGCTGGTATTCTCTACGTCTCGATGGAAGCTATCCTCTGAAAAACCCTTCGTATTTCCGTTATTCTAGACGGGATGACTATTGGAGTAATGGTTAGTGTAGGGGGTTTCGAGCATAGACAGTATAGAGTGCAAAATAACATTAATTGAATCACAGACACAGCACAGAATAGTATTGTTGCAATTTTGGTTAAATATAAAGGTAAGTGAGTGGTTACAAGTGTATTTATTTATTAGATCCACACCGGGCTGATTTTTCAAATAGTTTATAATAAACTTATATTCAGGAAATATGTAGGTAGTACAGAGTGTTTATATGTATTCTTTTAATGTTAATGTTACACGTGCTTAAACATTTCATGTATAAACAATATCACAGCAATTTATGCGAGAAATAACTAAGTTCGGAAAATATTTTAGAAAATTACGACCTGCTATCATTTTTTTTATTTTAAAATACTGACTTTATAACTTACTTTCATAAAATGCCGTTAGTTTTCTTTTCCAAACCGAGTATGCTCCGGTGTGATTGATGTGTAGCCTTCTCGAATGCCCTCAAGGCCTTGGTCTGAGTTTGACAGGTAATTTCTCGTCAGGCTACTCGCATTTTGCTTATTATATTTAAGGCTTTCGTCCTGTCAAAATATAATAATACTTCGATGAACATATTTTTAAATGACATGAATGTTTAATTTACGATGTATAATTTATCTATACCCCATTTATTTTTAAATATTTACTTTTTTAAACTAATAATAAACTCCTCTATTTGTACTTAGGCTGATTTCCAATTTATTTACTTAAGTACTTGTTTTCAAGGAGTTTTCAGGATGTTTTCAACGCCACAGAGCCGCTGTATGCAAGTAAGTAGGGAGAAGGCAAATGAATAAAACAAAACCAATTGTGAATATTTTTTTAGTTATACATTTTAAATTTGGTTCTTAAATTGTGCTCTTTACGATATAATTTTTTCTGTAATTTATAAAAGTGCACAAATATATATTAAATTTTTAGTTGAGTCTTTTATATACGTAATACTGAGGTTAGTCGTGTAATAGAACCTATTATAATTTAGCGCAAAAATGTTTTACCTATCCTTACCTATTATCCTGCAAAATATTTCTCACCCATCAGTTTTGTTGGACAGGTCCAAGGAAAATGATCTTTCCCTAGATCGGATAGTCAGCACGTTATTAAACAGTACTAGTAATAGGAGACAGGCCGTCGCCGACGTTCAAGGTCTTGGCTAGGTTGTCGACATCCTACTCATCCTCCGGTAGTCTCATAGGCTATGCGTGTTACTATAGAATGATTTGATAACTCATATTATTGTCAAGCGTCAATTTTTGAACATGTCTAAGGAGTGTAAGCAGTTAGTGACAAAACAACACAGTTTCAAATCATGAATTTCAGCTTAAACATAATAGTTTATTGGTAAAAAATAATTTGAAGGTTTTATCGAAACACATGGCGAAGGAGGGTTCTTATTGCTGGGCCAGGCGGAAACGCTTCCTTCGCTTCGACTCACACTTCACAGCTCTTGGCTCTGTGTTCACTTCCGTATACTGAGATGATGTATTACCGTCATATAAAATAAGTTACCAGGTCGTAGCCGCATTGTTGTGCCAGAATAAGTTTGCACTTCTAGTATGTTTCTTATTGTCATTGTAATTATCAAAATAATTTACTTAATAAAGACTTGATACTGGGTATTTTTATCAAATATAGTCAATAAAAACACTTTTAAATAAAGCTTTAATTTTAAGAGGCGTAGCTCAGAACTAAATCGCCTTAGCTGCTTATTCTTGTTTTACTCCGTCTTCTAAGATATATGGAATGGTTCAAACCAGAGATCTTATGCATATTTAACTTGACATCTGGCTTATAAACATTAGTCAGTCTCTTTGCCAACGTAAAGTCCAAGTGCTACTACGTACAGCAATATAAAGTAACCACCAGTAAAACGTTTGATTTAATTATTCAAAACTCCGTAGTTAATCGTAACTGAAACTTGCTAACTTTAGTAATAAGTCCTAATAACGACCTGAATATGATCTTTAGTGAAAATAGTTTCAATACTACTGAATTTTAGTCGTCATAAATATGACAGAGAAAGGTGATCTGGTTGTACTTATTTAGCCCTATTCCTAGTGCTTACAAAACATTACATATGGTATTATTTGACCTCGCCTAAAAATAGTTTAGTCCATCTCACTATTTTTAAATTCAAAGATATAAACGATTCTTTGTAAAATATCTACGCAATTATGGGTCTAAAAATCAAAATCAAAATCTACGGGTTTTTTGGGTGATTTAACCTCACGCTTCTTACGAAGTTTCATGGAAAACCGTTGGAAAATAAGGAAGCAATTTAGTTTTAAATTCTGCTGATTTCTATGTGCCAGTCAAGATACACTTTACTTTTATAGTTTTCTCTGAAAATTTAAAAATTCGATTTTTTTCACATTCTATAACGTTTGAACCGTAATTTTTACAGACATTAAGGTATCGTCAAATTATTTAGAGCTCTGTGCACTATAAACTATCAAATTTGAATCAAAATCGTTAGAGCCGTTTTAGAGAAATTTGAATCCGTCAAGTTTTAAGGGATTTTAAGGGTGAACTACCCTTGAAAATCAAAAATTCAAAAAAATGAAAAAATGCCTGGAGATACGGTGAATATATACATACATGATACATGCCAAATTTCATATAAATCGGACCAACGGCTGTGGTAGGCTGTGGTCTGTACACATCAGAAAAACACATACATACACACACACACACACACACACACACACACACACACACACACACACACACACACACACACACACACACGCACACACACACAGCCACACGGACGGACAGACATCACGTCGAAACCCACTTTTTTTATTCAGGGGACCCTAAAATGGATATATCCACTCTCAACTCAAATTCAAAAATTTTGACGAGAACTGTATAAGGGGAGAAAGTAAAATGTACGTTAGTACAATGTTAACTAACAATTTTATTAAAATGTTACCAAATTTCAAATTTGATTTTTAAACTAAAAAATTGGACTGCAATTTATTTTACTTTTGTTTATTTATTATATTTCTTTTTTAATTTCAGATAAATATACAGGGTGTTCATTTAAGTCGGGGACAAACTTCGAGGGGTGATAGTACTCATCAAAATAAACAAAAAAATTATAATAAACATATGTCGAAAAATCCTTCGTTTAGCCGCTAACCACCATTTTGTATTTTATAAAAAAAACGTTATATGTAAATAATTATTTAAGATACAGAAACCAAACTTCGCACACATATTTAATGGTTAAAGAAAAAAATATTCTGAAATTATCATTAAGTTTGCTTTTATATTTTCAAAATGACGGCGGTTGAAAATATTTTAAGTTAAATAACAAAAAAACCATTAACTTTAAGAACCGCCGCCATTTTGAAAATATAAAAGCAAACTCAAAGATGCTTTGAGAAAATTTCCTCTTTGGCCAATAAATATGTGTGCAAAGTTTGGTTACTATATCTTATAACTTTATATATAAAGTTTTTTGTATAAAATACAAAATGGCGGCTAACGGCTAAACGAAGGATTTTTCGACATATGTTTATAGGAAGTTTTTTGTTTATTTTGATGAGTACTATAACCCCTCGAAGTTTGTCCCCAACTTTAATGAACACCCTGTATAGTCATAATATAAAGTATCTTGTACCGCACTAAGGACGTTATAATTGCTAATAATACTGGGTTCTGACAATTTCCCAAAAAGCGTTTCTCTAACGGACTCGATTATAAAATGCCTCTGGTTTAGAAAGAACCAAAAAGAAAGACGATTCATACTTATTTGTACATCAAAAAATTTTAATGCTACATTAATTTAATGACCATTTTAGTTTTAATTAAAAAAAATGTTTAAATGTGTGTTGTGTGTGATGTTTTTACATTGATCTATTGAAGTTGTTTCGTCACAGGTTTTTTTATGTTCATGCCATGAAAATACCAAGCCAATGTTGCAGATTAAATTAAGGAAATTAGCATTAACTTTAAAAATGCGTTTCCTTCGTCCATTCTTTTACGCTTTTTAGTTTATTAATTTTTATTTTGTGGAAAATTAACAAAAACCATTGCAGCGGACATGCGTACTCAGTGAATCCCTAAATCAATTATATGCATGGTAATATTAAAATGAATCACAAATTTCGAAACACTTTGGTACTGTTTTCTAAAGTAGAATAACTTGTGATAAATTATGTAGGAAAGGAATGTGCAGGATTGCTGCCATGAGGAGCATTAAAATGTTGCATTTTAAATGTAAATTATTTTACTACGGTCAGTTGAAGCTATATGACAAATTGTATCAATATCTGTCAATAAATAAGAACTTTTGGCTATTCTTCGTAGTATTAACATGGGGAAGAGTATGCAGGTTTGCTGCTGTGAGCAGCATATATGTATACATGATCCATGTGCTCGTATATAGAACGCATTTGATACAACAAAACGTACAGTATTTTAAACTTCCATAAAATAACAATGTCAAGGAAAACCATGACAACCGAAAATGAATAATTTATTTATTACTTCAAAATTATGCCGTGTAATCGATTATCAATTCAAAATTATTCTTAAAACATTAATGCAATTAGACAAGAAGAAATTGAAGGTGTGTAAATATGGAATTTCTGTTGTCATTGTTCCAAATTCCTATTGGCATCGTCGCGATGGAATCTCCGACCATGAAACCCAAATTCCTATTGGCATCGTCGCGATGGAATCTCCGACCATGAAACCCAAATTCCTAGTGGCATCGTCGCGATGGAATCTCCGACCATGATCAAATTCAATTGGCATCGTCGCGATGGAATCTCTGACCATGAAACCCAAATTCCTAGTTGGCATCGTCGCGATGGAATCTCCGACCATGAAACCCAAATTCCTAGTGGCATCGTCGCGATGGAATCTCCGACCATGAAACCCAAATTCCTATTGGCATCGTCGCGATGGAATCTCCGACCATGAAACCCAAATTCCTATTGGCATCGTCGCGATGGAATCTCCGACCATGAAACCCAAATTCCTATTGGCATCGTCGCGATGGAATCTCCGACCATGAAACCCAAATTCCTATTGGCATCGTCGCGATGGAATCTCCGACCATGAAACCCAAATTCCTAGTGGCATCGTCGCGATGGAATCTCCGACCATGAAACCCAAATTCCTATTGGCATAGTCGCGATGGAATCTCCGACCATGAAACCCAAATTCCTAATGGCATCGTCGCGATGGAATCTCCGACCATGAAACTCAAATTCCTAGTGGCATCGTTGCGGCGATATCACAATTCCAAGACGTTTATCAACACAATTGCATTCGGATTTGTTTTTCAACATCATTTTATTAATTTAAACTTTAAATTTTAAGGAAAGAATTGTTAAATTAGGTTGAATAAACTTAAAATGAAAAACAATAACATCTTTAGCTATTTTTTTGAATTTATACATGACAATTTATTTTGTAATGTGATATATCTTTATAAATATATAATACACACAAATCAATTGTGATATGTCAGTTACTCTTTTACTTCATTATTTAATATTTAACAAATCATATGATTATTTGCATTGTCATTATGTGTTGTTTTACAATGTGTAAGTTAGTTGATTAAATGGTTAATTACAAGAACCTATTTAATTATTTAAGTATTAAATAGTGGCGACGAAGGAGAAAAATATCAATACAATGTTAACTCTGAGTGACTAGAAAAAGCTTAGAGGTACAATTAAAGTACAATTCACTAAACTTCATCAAACATGAGATTGATCAAGATCAGATTGAAGATAGATTACAACATTTAGAGACAACTTGGACCAAGTTTCTTTCAATACAGGAGAACATTGAACTACTAACAGATGAAAATGACATTGAAGATTTTAGAAGAAATTACAGACTAGAAGTTGAAGATAGTTACATGAAACTAAAAACTTTGATGAGAAAATTAAGACCAACTGAATTGACTTCAAACGAAAACGAAGATCCTAGTATTATGTTTACAGGTAATACCACTGATAACCAATATGCGACAGCACACATTTCTTTTGTGCCATTCAATGAAGAGGAGACCTTTGATAATTTCACTAAAAGACTTGAAGTTTTTATGACTTTAAAAAATGTATCTGGAGAATCTACAAAAACTTTAACATTATTGAACGTCCTACCACCATCTCTACATCAGAAGTTATATAACATTTGTGCGCCTGAAAATCCACTCAAGAAAAGCTACGATGAACTTGTCTTATTATTACGTCAGTACCTAGATCCACAGCCTAGTGTATGGGCTAGGCAA
This sequence comes from Nephotettix cincticeps, assembly GCA_023375725.1. Taxonomy (NCBI): domain Eukaryota; kingdom Metazoa; phylum Arthropoda; class Insecta; order Hemiptera; family Cicadellidae; genus Nephotettix; species Nephotettix cincticeps. The sequence continues at coordinate 103,141,528 of CM041786.1, read as the reverse complement.
CACAACTTCATTACAAGAGAAAAAGAGCTGGTGAGACTATCTCCGATTTTTCAATCGAACTAAGACTGGTGAAACAGCAATTTATGTCTCTCGAGGAGTGAAATTTCATCGAAATCGGACCAACGGGCTAGGCTGTGGCTTTGTTCACATCCAGACACACACACACACACACACACACATATATATAACCTCTTGACTACAGGCCCAGAACAGCAAATGTAAAACAAGCAATTCTAATTTAAGTACATTAATCGGAGAATACATGTAAGATGAAATACCCCCGTCGCAGCTGACCTGCGTACTCAGCGAATTTCCAAACCAATAACATACCGTAATAATAATTATGCCAAGTTTTATAAAAATCTGTCCATAAACATGAGAATTATTTGCCTATTGTCCATAAGATTAACATGGGAAAGAGTATGCAGGTTTGCTGCTGCGAGGAACGCTGAAAGAAGGTGTTTCTAGCGTAAAAAATTTATATTTTGACAATTTATAGCAAGTTTCATCAACATCTGTTCACAAATAAAGGAGTTTACCTAAACTCTGTATGATTAACATAGGAAAAGAGTATTCAGGTTAGGTGCCATAATAAACACATAAACTATGATGTTTAAGCATAAACGGGTGGGTATCAACAACATAAAGATAAATACCAAGTTTAATTAAAAAATATTGATTGATATGAGACATTTTAATTTTTCCTTATCCTCCATAAGATTAACATTGGAGCCTCAAAATACAACGTACCGTGTTTATATTTTTTAATATCTCGGTAACCGTTGGAGATACAGAAAAACTGTAAGGACCTAGATTGTTTAATCTTTTAAGCTGGTTCTAATCGTGAAAGATAAAATTTGAAATTTTTTAAATACTACATGGGAAAAACGCAATAACCCCATTTTTGGGGTGACAAACCTCCCCAAACTACCCGTTCCGATATGTCTGTTTAAGAACTCGTACATATACATTTTTACAACTATTGTTTTTGGTCTCTAGGCACTTAAAGAAGAAAAAATAACATGGTCCCGGGCTTAAGCCTTACCATAAGACATACGGTAATAGCTTCTTCACTATGGGAAATTCGCTTAAAACGCGCAATACAATTAATTCATATTTTATAAAGTTATTATATTATATGACTAAACTATGAAAATATATATTTTTTTATCAGATAAAAATATAAAGGTAACGAAGCCATCAAACCACGCAGCCAACCATGAGATTGAGCGTGATCGCAGCGCGTAGCTTATCACTGTGTCGTGTGACTAGTCCAAGTGAGGAAAGGAGAGCCGAGTGTCAGGCCCAGGCCCACGCTTTAGTGTGTGTCTACTTGGATACTTTATACTTTATACTTTTAACTGAAATGGCGACCTACCCAGGTAGGTATTTTAAGCCAAGTATGAATGAGGAATGAATGTAGGATGATTGTGGCGCGATCTTGTAGTCTTGTTACTGACTAAGGCCGACATGTTCCTTAGACAGGACTGTATATATTTTTTTATAGCCCAACAGCCGATAAAAATATAGGTAAACGAAGCCATCAATCCGAACACACCCTCTGAATACGAATTGGTCTAATTATGAGGATGGTCTTTGCGTTAACGTAGTATCACTGTGTCGTGTGACGTTAATCAACAGTGAGAAAACAACCAGCCGAATCTCTCATATCCACAGTGCCTCCACGCTGGATTAGAGTGTCGGCCACCATCCCAGTCTGTTAGTAGTAGCCTTATGGCTCTGTAAGCCGCAAAAGGTGGAGATATTGTTGAAGGGGAGCTTAATTTTTTAATCCAATTCAATAAAGAATTACTTTTTCCTTATTTAACTTAAATAAAATATAAACCTTCAATAAAACTATTTTTAATATATGTTTGATGACCATCTGTGTTTACACCTGCTCATCTGCCATTGAAAACAAACTTTAGAAATGTTAAGCTTATTGGGAGTAATTACGAGTATTAGTGAATATAACTTACACTTAGTAAACAATTATTGCTTTAAAAAAAGCTAAATCGTAAAACAGGAAAATGTTGTTAGATCGTCTTACTTACCTTAAGTGCAAACTTGAAATGCAGTATGTTTAATATTTTACACACGAAACAACACGAACCACACTTAGTGAAACGCGCTTGAAAGGTAAGCCTAACAGTTTATCAGTTTTAGCGAATTTACCACAGGGAAGAAGCTATTACTGTAGGTATCATGGTAAGACTTAAGCCCGGGACCATGTTATTTTTTCGTCTTTAGGTGCCCAGAGGACAAAAACAATAGTCCTTTGGGGTGACAAACCTCCCCAAACTACCCGTTCCGATATGTCTGTTTAAGAACTCGTACATATACATTTTTACAACTATTGTTTTTGGTCTCTAGGCACTTAAAGAAGAAAAAATAACATGGTCCCGGGCTTAAGCCTTACCATAAGACATACGGTAATAGCTTCTTCACTATGGGAAATTCGCTTAAAACGCGCAATACAATTAATTCATATTTTATAAAGTTATTATATTATATGACTAAACTATGAAAATATATATTTTTTTATCAGATAAAAATATAAAGGTAACGAAGCCATCAAACCACGCAGCCAACCATGAGATTGAGCGTGATGGCAGCGCGTAGCTTATCACTGTGTCGTGTGACTAGTCCAAGTGAGGAAAGGAGAGCCGAGTGTCAGGCCCAGGCCCACGCTTTAGTGTGTGTCTACTTGGATAGTAGCCTTATGGCCTCTGTAAGCCGCAAAAGGTGGAGATATTGTTGAAGGGGAGCTTAATTTTTTAATCCAATTCAATAAAGAATTACTTTTTCCTTATTTAACTTAAATAAAATATAAACCTTCAATAAAACTATTTTTAATATATGTTTGATGACCATCTGTGTTTACACCTGCTCATCTGCCATTGAAAACAAACTTTAGAACTGTTAAGCTTATTGGGAGTAATTACGAGTATTAGTGAATATAACTTACACTTAGTAAACAATTATTGCTTTAATAAAAGCTAAATCGTAAAACAGGAAAATGTTGTTAGATCTTCTTACTTACCTGAAGTGCAAACTTGAAATGCAGTAGGTTTAATATTTTACCAACACGAACCACACTTAGTGAAACGCGCTTGAAAGGTAAGCTTAACAGTTCAACAGTTTTAGCGAATTTACCACAGGGAAGAAGCTATTACTGTAGGTATCATGGTAAGACTTAAGCCCGGGACCATGTTATTTTTTCGTCTTTAGGTGCCCAGAGGACAAAAACAATAGTCCTTAAAATTTATATATATATATATATATATATATATATATATATATATATATGTGTGTGTGTGTGTGTGTGTGTGTGTGTGTGTGTGTGTGTGTGCGTGTCTGTGAACAATGATAACTCTCGTAAAAATGGTCCGATTTAGACCAAATTTGGTACAGACGCGTATTTATACATTTGTTTGGACGAGTTTGTAAACCAGATATATGGGTCAATCGTAACAGGTAGTTTGGGGGGATGTTGTACCCCAAAAATGGGTTTTTAACGTTTTTCCATGTAATTTTTAAAATATTTGAATTTTGTCTTAAATATCCCTTACCAATCAATAGTTTTGGATTAAACTTTGTATTTAGCTTCATGGGGTTAGGATCCATACGTTTATGCTAAAAAACATTGTTTATGTGTTCCTCACAACAGCAAACCTGCATACTCTTTCCCATGTTAATCTTATGGAGAATAGGTAAACCCCTTTATTCATGTTTAGATAATGATATATGTTTAGATTAAAAATAGTTTATGGTAAAAATGCCTACATTTACTGTACCTCAAAGCAGCAAACCTGCACACGCTTTCCCATGCTAATGCTACAGAGGCAAATACTCTAATTTATCAACAGGTATTGATTGATCAATCTTGTCACATTCCTTACTATTATTGTCATATTATTGATTTGAAAATTCGCTGAGTACGCAGGTCTGCTGCGACGGGGGTATTTTATACTGTTGAAGATTTAAATTGATCAATTGTTTAAATGACATAGATCGTGTTCATAAAGTTTTATTTTAAATATTAAATAATTTTCATTAAATAAGAGTGATACTTTCTCTTTTAATTAAATAATTTGGTAATATATTTTATAATATTATGATACTAGTTGACCCGGCGAACTTCGTATCGCCTGTCAGTAAATACATGTTAACTTTAAGATTAGCCATGTTCTGAAGTCGAATAGCAAAACGGCTTCTTTGTGAAAGGTTATATATAATCAGACGGAAAATAAAAATATAAATACATAATCCCCCAAAACCGTAAACTATTTACGTGGCAAATAAAGCTGTTCATTTTGTACAGCACATATTTACTTCATAGTTTTACATTAATGAATGATTCAGATGGCATTGGATAGCAAAGCATATTGCTAATGGAGAGTAAACCAAACAGCTGTTGCTTAAGAAATCAAATGTTTTAATTGTAGAGAATTTGTAAACAAACTTACTCTCATAAGGTTAACATTAGACATTTAAAAAGCCATGAAATGGAAACTTATGGAGTTTTCGAAAATATTTTTTCACTAAAACCTTCCCGGACACACATAGAGCAACTTCTTAAAATTTCATGGCAACCAATGAGTAGTCTGGCAACGCATAAAGGACATACATACATACATATATACATACATATATTCATTCATTTTCATATATAGAGATAAGAGTTATAGTTTTTGTGCCAAAAAGAATACGAATGGTGGTATTGACTTTTATGCTTCACGACTTATTACTAACACGATTTATTTAACTAAACCTGCAAATTTCGCAATACTCTTCAGGAATATTGTAAAATACAATATTGAAATATCTTATTACTATTATTTAACGATTTAAAGCAAAGTACATTTGTATATCCACCCAAACTTAAAAAATGCAATTCTTCCAATAAAGCATGTTTTCTAATCTATATATGGACTGAACCTCGACGCATTAAATAAGATTTTGATTCAAATACTATCCATAAAATAGCGGCGTCAAAAGTGGGCAGTGATTTTTCAATGAGAACATCCCATATATTATAAAAATATCAAAGAGAGACAGACAAAGACTCATTATACCCAGACAAAGCTTTCTCGTATCCAAAAGGGTCTCAAGCCTTTGTTTAACTTTCATCAACACCGGTTCCTATGGCGGACGCTCTCAAACCTAAGTTTTTCTCTTTGTTACAAATAAATAAAACTATTTTATTCAGCATTATTAGTACCTTTGTGATAAAATGTTTAAAATTAAAGTTTATTTAAGAAATAGATTCAATTAAGTTAGTTTCAGCCTCTACATATGATATGCATTTTAGCGTAGAATAAATAATGGATTTAATAATAAAAACGTAATTAATTATAAAGATTTAATCATACTAAAACAACTCTACTCAATGTAGTTGAACATACTATAAATATATTATATAAAATATACGTTTTTACACATTCCGTAAATAAGCATGGCTGCTTATGCTGCTTTGTTATGGCTTTAGAATGTGCGTAGGCTCGTCACCAACATTTTAGACCGAAGAAACATATTGTTCTTCAGATTTATAGACAATTATCATGGTTGAACAAAACAATTAATGAATTACAAAGGCAATTTATTAATAATAAAACCACTCGTATGTTGTTTAGAGGGGAGCCTTTATTGGTCGCCACTTTCGGCGTCGCTTGACGCAAAAAATTCACATTTAAAATTTTCTCCATTTATTTATTCACTTTATGAGCTACATCTACACATATATAACAATTACATTTAACACATTCAGTAAAGAAAATTTAACTCAGTCATGTATATTAAAGATGAAGGGCACAATGCAATAATTCACATTCTGTTGTATTCAGATTTATAACAGAGAACAAAATAAATAAAACTGAACAGTCAATATTATACGAGAAAACAATAAGAACGATTGTAATATAATTTGAAATTTAACTAACTCCTATATTATTCTTGTTCATAATTTGGTAAAACTATCGTGTAAACAAAAAAATCAAATGAAAGTATCATCTTATTAAATTAATTACTTATTTAAATACTTAAGTAACCGAGGGTTGAATATTCATATAACGTCTAACACGGAGTATTAACATTAGGTAACAACAAATAAGTTATTTGATCCCACTTGAAAATCTTATTCACTAAACTTATTAGTTTTGGATGTGGAGATGTGAAACGGATTCAAGGTAAGAGGGAAGAGAGCGAAAGAGATGAAAAGAGAGTAATGAGAACTTATTTTCGATTCCACTACTCGATGAATCACCATTATGCTACAGTGAAGAAGTGCTAGGACGAACGACTTCATCACCAACAATTATTGTAAAACGTATCCTAAATGAAGTAAATTAAACTTTCATACATATGATATATAACATTATTATTTATTATATATCTTAACAAATTCAAACACCCTCTAAATAATTTTACAGTCGCAATAGTATTTTTAGTTGTAATATAAAACAATTCTTAAGGCTTTGGAACTTACTTAAGTAGACAGAGGTTTAAGGAAAATTGCAGGTTATATCTGAAAGCAATAAGTGTGTACGAGACTATTCCATTTTTACTCAATTTAAAACATTAAAAATATAATAATAAGTTAACGAGGTACCTGTTACAATCGTGCAAAGTCTTAGATATATCCAAAACTATGTTATTTGAATTAAAAAAAAAACAAGAAAGGACAAATCTTACACCTTTGACAAACCTTTTTGTCAGGCATCCCAAACTTATTAAATAGACCTATAACAATCGATCACTTATCGTAACACACAAATAATCCAAAAGAAAAACAATTATTACGACTAATCATTCTATTTAAGTTGTAGCTCTAATATGAATTATAGTCCGGTGTTTAATACGTCTGAACAAAAATAATTAATTCCAAAGCAATGAAGAGGTAAATCTAGTAGTACGTCAAGATCACGGGTTATAGCGACACCTGCTCTAACGTCAATCTCGTGGCCTAAATTCTAAACATAAATCTGTCGACTAGAGGGTTCCTCGCACTACACCTGCTCTAACGTCAATCTCGTGGCCTAAATTCTAAACTTCCACTACACCTGCCCTCCCGTCAATCTAGTAGCGTAAGGGCCAAACATAAATCTGTCGGCTAGAGGGTTCCTCGCACTATACCTGCCCTCACGTCAATCTAGTGCCATAAGTGCCAAACATAAATCTGTCGGCTAGAGGGTTCTTCCCACTAAAACAGCCCTCCCGTCAATCTAGTAGCCTAAGTGCCAAACATAAATCTGTCGGCTAGAGGGTTCCTCGCAATACACCAGACCCACCGTCAATCTAGTAGCCTAAGTGCCAAACATAAATCTGGCGTCTAGAGGGTTCCTTCCACTACACCTGCCCTCCCGTTAATCTAGTGCCATAAGTGCCAAACATAAATCTGTTGGCTAGAAGATACGCCAAACCAACATATTCTCTGCTGTCTGCCATGTGTTCTTAGTATCCCAAATCAATTTTTGCTAGAAGAATCCCAGACACCACAACTCCTCTGCTATCAGTCATGTCGTGTCAGTATCTAATGTCAATCTGAGAACAAGAGGATGCTCCACTGCTACATCTTCATTGGTGTCAGTTTATCGTTGGGTAAACGGTATGTTTAAAATTTGATTAAATACAATGATATTGTTCGTATCATAATAAGATATTTATTTTATAAATTTGAATTAATTATGTTTGTACTTCAATACAAATTTCTATTTTCTACTTTCTCGACCCCTATGAAAGAAGCAGGACTAAGTTAACTGATATAATTTGGACTGTGAATGGCAAATAACACTTATGTTCTTATTAAGAGCCATCATTGTAGAGCATATGATACAACTTTATGTAACACAGTATCCCTTACTGAAGGCCTCTATATCACAATGTTTTAAAGGTAGCTGCAACGTGTAGGGGTATAAAGTTAGTGTGGGTGTTATACCTTGCTGTTTCAATCAGATAAAACTCATATCGTTTTAAATTATATTTGATATACTTATTTATTTACATTATTCCTTTTTTATTTAGTTAAAATGAAAAATTTTCAACTGGCGTTTGTAAAACACACCACTACACTGGTAAATATTAATAAAATGATAAACACAACCGAGTAATTAGTTTTTGTTTGTGATAGTAAAATATAAAATATAAAATCAGTAGTTATGGGATGAGTGGGTTATATGGTTATTTGACACATTTAAAGTTATTTGAAAATTTTGTCTGATTTGTATAGGGGGCGTAGACTAATTCCTATAATGGCACATGAAATTATTTGTCTTAAATTTATATGGGGCTTATTATAATTCTTATATTGGCACATGAAAATAATTTTTGTCTTAAATTGTATAATTCCTATAATGTGACATGAAATTGTACATGAGGGCGTAGAATAATTAATTCCTATAATAGTTTATTTGACTTGTAAGTGGGACGTATATAACTGATATAGCAGCTTTACTTTGTACTAGCTGACCCGGCGAACTTTGTACCGATAATAATAAACATTTTATTTTTAATCATAAAACATAATCACTAAAATTCGTTCTGAGAAATATTATATCTATACAGTAATTAGATACCATTGAGTTGATACTATTTTATGCTTGCTTCTTTGGCTTGCTCAATGGTTCAAATCAAAACAGCTGCTGTTTATATCTTAAAAGGTAAGATACATACATAAGATACACCTTAAGAGTTAAGACAATATATATTGGAATCCAAAACAAAATTATTTACCCATAAGATTAACTTAGGAACTTTGAAGGCGTATAGGGTAGCGACTTATGGGAAAATCGTCAGAAAAACTATCAGACTTTCCTATTTTAGGCCTAAAGAATCAAATATCGAGTTTCAGCCTCCTAGGTAATCGGGAAGTGGGAGAATTAGTGATGAGTGAGTGAGTGAGGTCTTTGAATTTATATATTAAGAAGATTACTTGATATAGTTTCTTATCATCTAATACTCTTTCATATGAGTTGTAAGATTTTAAATCGTATATAGTGGACATTACGTTTTTAAAGTTTTGAAAACTAAAAGATTTTGGTAAATTTTTAAACACTTTCGTATGGTTTAATGTCTTGTAACCGTATGTTTTAAATCTGACTGTAGAAAATTCAAGAATGGGATTGTTTGGACTTCTTTAAAGAGACCTAGACCTGAACTGTGAATGAAATCTTGTTTGGTGAATGTGTTTTTGCCAAATATATGTGTAATGCGAATGAATCGTTGTCTGTGTAAATCAAATCGAAAGGTGGGAAATGTTTCTGTAGCTTATAATAGTAGCCCTACCTGTCGTACATATAGCTTTTACTTAGATCTAGTATTGCAAATCCTAAATATAATGGCTTTCTACAGTGGACTTTTCTTTTTATATGATAATTTAAAATTTTACTGCATTTAACTGGGTGGAGTGTGTTAGCATTTATTATTTCTTATTATTATGCTATCACACTCCACCAAGTTAGATACAGTAAAATTTAAAATTATCATTTGATACTTATTTACATTTCCAAATTAATATTATCAAATTAGGTTAAACATTTACACTTCTTGATAATGGGATTATACTCGAAACATATAGAAGAAATAAAATGTTTTCTAAGGGTACTTGGTTCACTTATTTCAGTATAATTACTTTATACTTTACTTTATACTTTTAACTGAAATGGTGACCTACCCAGGTAGGTATTTTAAGCCAAGTATGAATGAGGAATAAATGTAGGATGATTGTGGCGCGATATTGTAGTCTTGTTACTGACTAAGGCTGACATGCTCCTTATATTAATAGCCCTATATGATGAAATAATAACGACTATTGTTTTTGGTCTCTATGCACATAAAGACGAAAAACATGGTCCCGGGCTTAAGTTCATGAGACCTACGGTAATAGCTACATGCTTCTTCGGAAATTCGCTAAAAGAAGACAAACACTACCAGTTCTCTTTTAATATCTGACATCGTAACAAGGACTGACCTTACTTGATGAGGACTGACCAAGTAAGATCATTGGCTAGCGCTTTATAAAATCACTGTTCATCGAAATAAATAATTGTATAAATGCAGTTTTATAAATTTAACTGATTTGTTATTTTAAACATATCTGGCTATGTTTGAAAAATTTCGTGCACTGTAAAATTATGGTTTAAGATTAATTAATTAAGTAGTTAAGTTGTCACCGTACAATGGATGATAGGTATTTCCTTGACGTCTATGTTAACAATCGTACCTCAGCCATAGATATGTAAACAATATTTACTAAAATAAACCAGAAAGTTAAATGTCTCATTTAAGATAACTTTCTTCTATTAAAAATTTGCTTAAGGTATACTTCTATGTTAGAGGACTTCCTATAACTAATCAATTGTAGTGATACAATTCGTATAAATACTTGTGCATAGTTATTAATTTTCATAACGCTGATAATAATTACAATCAGTATTGAATTTTTTTTAAATCGATGCCAGTGAAATAATATTTTATGTTTTATAACATATTTCATTTACATATAGAGAGAGTATAGCTTTAGATAGCTATACTCTCACTATATAATATAATGGCTAATAGATAGCCATTTACGTGAGAAAGGTTTTTTGTGGCCTTTCATGTGTAAATGTATACCTTGGTAATTTACAATACAAGTACTGCCCTGTTATGCTGAACAGTATATATCCGTACCTAACTTTAATGATACATTGGTACAGTGACTTGTTTTTAGCCTAAGCCCATGTCAGTGATTATCCGGAATATATTTCCCAAAGCCTGTTTTTAGTTGGAGAGTTGTTTACGGGGAACAAGCCCTACCATTAAAGAGCCTCTCTGGTATTTATTACACTGTTAGAGGATTTACAGCCACCAACAAAGCGCCCTCTGCACGGTCTAGTATTTCTCTCTTAAAGACAGTTATTATTTTTTTCATGAATGAAAACTAGGCTCTGTAAATCTAATATACAAATGCAATTCTTGGTATTTGATTTTACGTATTTAATTTTCTATTTGGTTTCCCTACTATCTATTAAAACAAAAGCAAAATTCAAGTCCACTCGTTTAAATAGTTTTTTTTAATTTGGAACTAATTTCATTTCAATAAAACTATCAAATAGCTGTATACAAAAAAAAATATTTTCAGTATATTTTTGTTTGTTTTTTCACAAATACCCAGGTGAAACACAAAGTGTGATTGTAAATGCAATAATATTAAAATTAGGGAAGGAAATACATTTATGAATACCGATATTGTGAGTTAATAGAGTACTTGTCTTAGTGATCCAATTAAAACTAAACACGTAAACAATAAAATTTTTTTTTCATATTTTAACTTATTTCAGTCCGTCGTCAGTCAATTACCGTTAAATAATCTTGATTTGATAACAATCACCTGGTTAAAACAAATAGGATCTAGTCATTCATTTCTTTTGGAAATAATACATTTTGTATCAGGTAAAATAGTTTTATCTTAGTTTTATATTACACCGGGCGCAACCCAGTTTCAACCTATAGTTTTGTATTATTATTACAAAAAAAGGTCTAAGTATTACACAGGTGAAAGATAAAAGAAATCATGTTTCACTTATTTAAGCCCCTTTTTCATAGATCAGATATTTTGGTGGTAAGAATAGTATATACTCGTGTACAAATATATTAACTTATTTAATTTATGATTTAAAGTTTTATTCATATTGGTTCTTGTATTATAAATTAACAACCTTCATATTGCCACAGCAATGAAAATTTTATTCATCATTCTACAGTTGTTTGATACTAATTTTTTGGTAAATTTAATGAAAGACTCTTTCAATATCCCAGTATCGCTCCTATATCCATTGTGCAGGGATTTACAGAACTTCAAAAGCTTGGGTAGCTTTGTGCTTTTGATACACAAACGGTTCCGGTGAGCGCGTCAAGTCCTCAAAGCTTATCATCCACATTCCATTCTATATAATCCATTCGATTTGATGGCAAGGTCTTTCTACTGTTAAAAAAGGGTTTGCCCAAAAAATTAGCAAATAACCTTAAATTATATCTAAATTACATTAAACCCATTTTCGGGAGTTTGAGCTACACCTGTATCTTCAGTCAAATAGTAAATTGGACTGTAAAATAGTCTAATTCTAGAAGTATTTATATCGCATATTATGTCATAATATTCATAACATAATTTCGGGAATGAAGTGGTTAGGACCTATAAATATGATACAACATTATTAATTAAGTATACCAATCGTTTAATAACACCCTTAAACCCATGTTTGCCCTACGTCTAAGAAAATCTTTGTCAAGATGTGATTGACATAGGCCTACTACTCACCATAAGAATTATAGGTCATGCTAAATATTGACTTGAACGATTGAGCTAGTGTCATTTAATGACATTTAGACATCCACATTTTAAGAATGAACAGATATTGTTTGTAAATATTAATTGGACCAATCACATTTCTAATACCAACATTTAAATCACTAGAATATCTTTACTGTAATAAATACCCCGTGTACTATATTGCCAATGAAACAATGGAAATTACATTATTATTAGGGTTAAAAAACCTAATTTGAATCCGTACAATGTAAATATTATAACTTTTAAACTTGAATGTAAACCTGATTTCGTTTGGCTAATTCCTAATGAAATTTGTGCAAAGCGATGAATGTCAGCAATTTCACAAACTTGGAAGAGAATTCTTCCCTAAAACATTTTCCACTTCATTAGCCAAGGTACTTTTAAGTTTCAAGGAAATTTATATAACGGCTATTTAATGTCGTAATTGTATTTGAAAAGTTGTATGAATTTCTATATAATAAATAATTAGTGATTATGAAACACAGAGCCTAAATATATAGACACATAGACTAAATATCATTGCTTAGACTCACTATTCTTATTGGTGGTTCGGCTTGGCCATACAACACTTTATTGCACTTAATTGGTGGTTCGGCTTGGTCATACAACACTTTATTGCACTTAATTGGTGGTTCGGCTTGGCCATACTTCGCTTATTGGTGGTTCGGCTTGGCCATACTTCGCTTATTGGTGGTTCGGCTTGGCCATACTTCGCTTATTGGTGGTTCGGCTTGACCATATAACACTTTATTGCACTTAATTAGTGGTTCGGCTTGGCCATACTTCGCTCATTGGTGGTTCGGCTTGGCCATACTTCGCTCATTGGTGGTTCGGCTTGACCATATAACACTTTATTGCACTTAATTGGTGGTTCGGCTTGGCCATACTTCGCTCATTGGTGGTTCGGCTTGGCCATACTTCGCTCATTGGTGGTTCGGCTTGGCCATACTTCGCTCATTGGTGGTTCGGCTTGACCATATAACACTTTATTGCACTTAATTGGTGGTTCGGCTTGGTCATACAACACTTTATAGCACTTAATTGGTGGTTCAGCTTGGCCATACTTCGCTTATTGGTGGTTCGGCTTGGCCATACTTCGCTTATTGGTGGTTCGGCTTGGCCATACTTCGCTTATTGGTGGTTCGGCTTGACCATATAACACTTTATTGCACTTAATTGGTGGTTCGGCTTGGCCATACTTCGCTCATTGGTGGTTCGGCTTGACCATATAACACTTTATTGCACTTAATTGGTGGTTCGGCTTGGCCATACTTCGCTTATTGGTGGTTCGGCTTGACCATATAACACTTTATTGCACTTAATTAGTGGTTCGGCTTGGCCATACTTCGCTCATTGGTGGTTCGGCTTGGCCATACAACACTTTATTGCACTTAATTGGTGGTTCGGCTTGGCCATACTTCGCTCATTGGTGGTTCGGCTTGGCCATACAACACTTTATTGCACTTAATTGGTGGTTCGGCTTGGCCATACTTCGCTCATTGGTGGTTCGGCTTGGCCATACAACACTTTATTGCACTTAATTGGTGGTTCGGCTTGGCCATACTTCGCTCATTGGTGGTTCGGCTTGGCCATACAACACTTTATTGCACTTAATTGGTGGTTCGGCTTGGCCATACTTCGCTTATTGGTGGTTCGGCTTGACCATATAACACTTTATTGCACTTAATTAGTGGTTCGGCTTGGCCATACTTCGCTCATTGGTGGTTCGGCTTGGCCATACTTCGCTTATTGGTGGTTCGGCTTGACCATATAACACTTTATTGCACTTAATTAGTGGTTCGGCTTGGCCATACTTCGCTCATTGGTGGTTCGGCTTAACCATACAACACTTGAATTCACTTAATTATTGGTTCGGCTTGGCCATACTTCGCTTATTGGTGGTTCGGCTTGACCATACAACACTTTATTGGTGGTGGTACCAGTCAGATGTTTTAATGCTTGTGGATGTTTACCTGTATTTTTATACATTTTGAATTCATTGTTTACATTAACCGAGGTTTTTGGGCGTTGAATAGATTTCGGACCATTTATACGATCTATTTGTTGGATATAGAATCTTTACTGTGATAGTAAAAAATCTGAATCCAAAGAAATGTTGGATGTTAGATTTATCAAAGCAGAAGACCTTACATCACTTATCAAATAATTTCACACAAACGTAATTACAGTAGTAAATATTAGTGCTTATCATAGAACCTAAAGATCATAACCCTGACATGATCTTTGACTGGGTGACATACTATAAATGAAGCACCATGTTGTGGCAAAGAATACAAGACCATACACAGACGTATGACAACATGACACAGCCACGCAAGACCACATGTATATCTGAAAATAAAATTTGTGTTTACAATGGAGCTACGAGGTTGAAAGGACATACTTATTAAAATAACGTAATTTTGTTTTAGATACACCTCTTAAGATTGCCGTTGTACCATTTAATTTGGTTTCATAAGCTCTACGATAATTAGCAACTGCAATGGCTCTGAACTCTACCAATGTCATGAATTTTGATCTCTATATATAAAATTGAATGTATGTATTTATGTCTGTATGTCCTTTATGCGTTGCCAAACTACTCATCCGATCGCCATGAAATTTTAGGAAGTTGCTCTATATGTGTCCGGGAAGGTTTTAGTGAAAAAATATTTTCGAAAACCCCATAGGTTTCCATTTTATGGTGTTTAAAATTTCTAATATTAACCTTATGGAGGGTAAGTTTTTTTACCAATTTTCTACAATGAAAACATTTGATTTCTTAGCTACAGCTGATTGGTTTACTTTCAATTAGCAATACGCTCCAATGCCATCTGAATAATTCATTAATGTAAAACTATGTAAATATGTGCTGTACAAAATGAGCCACGTTAATAGTTTACGGTTTTGGGGTATTATGTATTTATATTTTTATTTTCTGTCTGATTAAAAGTCATGTGTTAATATGTTGGCCAAATAAAGAATAATTGCAATGTTTATATATATATATATATATATACAGAAGACAAAAATATAAATACATAATACCCCAAAAGCGTAAACTATTAACGTGGCTCATTTTGTACAGCACATATTTACATAGTTTTACATTAATGAATGTTTCAGATGGCATTGGATAGTAAATGTTATATATATATATATATTAGATTTGGTTTGGGTTTGGATTGGATTGGATTTGAAAATCGTGAATTAATCCAATCAGATTTATTTGTTTTATGGGAATGTTATTAATATGTCTTATGGTTTTATTCGTGTTATTCATTATGTCGCGACCCAAAACATATAACATTTCACAATGAAGTCATAATTCGACTTCAATATTTTGAAGGAATTATGTAGGCCAAACGACGAGTCCGAGCAACTGAAAACATAAGAATATTTATCTAGAACAGTATTGCGGCCAAATTCAAAAACTTGGCCGCATGTGAACTATAAGCGTAGGGTTTAAATTGGTTTTAAAACTTTGGATGAAAGAGGTATGTTAAATTTCACGGGCCTGTATAAACTCTTGTTGTTTATTACTAGACAAAACAACATGCGTTTGCATGTAACATGCAGGGTAAATGTTTATAAATTGTGTCTATAAACGTTATGTTTTAATTTATATTGATTTTTTAAAATTTATTCCCTGATAATGGAGCAGAAAATTGCACTGAGACGTAAGCGGTTGTGAAGGAATGTCATATGAGTATATTTCATATGTATGTGTGTGTGTTTTAGAATTCTAATACCAACGTTTAAGGCCATTATATACTTGTTATATTATTGTATACATTAAGTTGCAATGAATTACACTTCGTGAGCTAGCTTTTTTAAATAGGATAAAGATTTAGTAAATATTGTGTGTTCTCGCATAACTGAACAGTTTTTTATACTATTTGAGCTGAATTAATTGAACGTTCCATAAAAAGATTACCTTCAACACAAAACAAAAGAGGCTGTATGTTGACTTAGCGGGGAATGCTGAGTCTTTGGTATTGAAAGCTCTTATTACCAGGCATATTACAACATTAATCTGCATTCCTGGAACTGACTCTGATTAATGTTAAACCTCTGATTTAGTTTAATAATATTTGATTTAGTTTAATCTCTGATTGAATCTTCTATTTTTAGACGAAAAATAGAATTTATAAAAAATGTAATATTAATTATCAGCTTCTATACTTTGTTGTTACATTATAAATGGCAGCATTTAAAACTATTTAAATCGTAAACTATATGCAGTTTATATTTCATTATAGCCTAGTTATTATAGTTTTCTAATTGTTAAAAATATTGTATGAGTTGTAAACCCAAAACAGTTTAGGCCTCCTCGTAAAGTGAGTTCTGTAATTAAAAATATATAAAAAATAAAAATACTTTCTGTGGCTAGATTTTGAAAGCCCATTGCAGTATATCCGTAAAGTGATGGCTGGTAGTTAAAACCTTTTTACAAACAAATAATGATACTGTTTGCACATAATTATTGTTTCATGATTTACCGTAGAAATATAAAATTCAATAACGTTATATTTATTTTTCACTATGTGCAAAACAGTATGAAATATCCCAAGATTTATTTTCAGATTCATTTTAATTTTATTTAATATTCTTTGACCATTCAACCACATTTAAATTTATGAAAGGAATTATTATTCTAATTAAAAAAGTTGATGACACTAAGGAATAGTTTTAACGTGGTTTAAACATTATTTTTACTTTATAATTGTTAGTACTGTATTTTAACAAAAATGCATAATAACCTATTTAAAAAATAAATATAATAATTTGTTACTACTACTATTATGGTCGATTAACATATAGATACAAACCTCAACTATATTAACTCTCAACTATGCATTATAATTCAGTTCTCAGTTAGAACAAATTCACTTCTTTCTTTAAGTGATGAGTTCATCAGATCTTCAGGGAATCAGGGTTTATTAGGGGCCTTCAAATAAAAAAAAATCGGTCTAAAAATTAGTCATGTATTAGTTAAATAGCGTTAGTAACGTTAAAGCTAGGTTGAACGCAAGTCCACAATGTTTATCATACAACGTGTGCGGTTGCGTGGATGCTTTTGCCTATGGGATGAGTAATGTAAATTAAATCCCCTCGTAGTATAATTGAATCTAAATGATATCCTGAAGTAATCATGGCTAAGACTGAGCAACTCAAGATTTAAAAACTTATTTTAGCTAGACCATTTTTTTTTAAATTACGACCACTTTTGTGCGAAACCCTTTATAAGAATTGTTTGAAAGCATTGTCTGAAAAAGATTAGAATATTTACAGTAATATATTAGACTAGAATATAGATAGAATATAGATACAATCTTGACTACACATTTATTTATGATTTTTTTTACTATTACGATATTTATAAATTATCTAACGATTTTAAGCCTTTTAAAATATTCTGCTCTTCATAAGAAATTTATGTTTTAAACACTATTGAAGAACACAATAATTATTCAAAGAACCTATCATTAATATAAAGGTTACTTATATTAGCATGATTTTTCTTAAAATATATGATTAAATGCTTTAAATATTTAATTTATATTAATAATAATAAGCACGGCTATCACTTTTTAAAAATTGTCTGGGACAGGTATATTTATGAATAACTGAGATTGAGAAAGAAGCCTAATTTAAAAGTCTTGCTTGGATGTAAACTTGAGTTCGTTTTCTCTCTGACGACAAGGTTTCTCCATCACTAACATTATAATGATTTACTGTCGACAAAATTGGCAATAACCTTTTCTGTACTTCCTTTTGATCACTTATACAATTCAATTACATTCCTCTGTGTCTATTTTGATTCCGGTTAAAATACTAGCCGATGCTGTATACTATATACTATTACAAAACGTACAAAAACGAGTAAAAAATTTGAATCATTAACAAATAGTAAATATTTCGTAAAAAATAGTGAATCAAACATTTTTACTTAGTTCCTAAACTCTCACAATTGTATATATGGAAGCTTAACGAATGAAATAACGAAAAATATTACTTTCCTAACGACGAAAATTGAAAGTAAACTAAGAACCAAATAAACGGTATCAGTGGACTGACACATAATTTCACGCTTAAATATTTTTTAAAACGACAATCTATATAAATAAAATTAGAGCTATGTCTGAACATTGTTCAGAATGATTAATTTTTTAGTTATTTTTACTTTTCGTGTGTTAGAGTAACCGAAACCGGTCAAATCTCAATTTTTGTCTGTTTGTCCAGGAGGCATTTTTGCCGTCTTCTCCTAAGAAACGGGAGAACTGATAACAATGAAACTTATTTCATACATCCTCTACATTCTATAGAAAGTTTTTAAAGTCCTTAAAGTGTCCGCTGACCCTTGAAAAGTAAATAACGAGCATTTAAAAACCCACTTTTTACGCGATATTGGTCGCATTTTGCTTCGGTTTTAAATGAATAACCTTCTGGCAATAATCAGCTGTATTTGTAGTTTAACGACTTAATATAAATGAAAACAAACAGCAGTTTAATCAATATTAATTAGTTTATATTAGTAATTGATTTAAACCCATTTCGAAATCATACTATATATTAAAAAGTTATTTTAACGTATAACTAATAATAATAATGGTATAAATGTTTTAATCTATTTAAATATAAAGTAATGCTAAATAATAAAGCTGGGTATTCATTTACTTTCTTTGTATTGATTTGCTTAGGATTTCAGGTTTACATTTTGGTATGATGATCTTTCTTCTTCAAACTGAGTCCTACAACTCGTACAAAGGACGGGCTTACAGCTAGTCTGTAATATAGCTGTAATATTATTGAAGGTCCAGCGAAATATCAATTAATAAACGCTTGTTTCTAAAATAATACTCCAATAATCCATTTCTGAAAATAACAAGAAGAGGAACAAAGATAAATTAATTACTAGAATTTTATGGGGTACCCCCACGCACGGTTATACCAAGCTTATGTGTGGGGTTTGTTGGGTGATGTGATTATAAGCTGTATACCAAGTTTCATGGAAAACGGTTCGGAAATAAGGAAGAAATCTATTTTTTAATATTCTCTATAGGAATAAAAATGGGTGATCTCGGACAACGTTCTGCGTTTCCCATGGTCATTAAATTTAACTGTTCTCTGGAACATAGTCAAATAATGAACTTATAATAAAAAAAAATCAACTTACAACGATATAAAAAACAAAACGGGAACGAATAACAATTAATTAGTTCAAAAAACTAATTTCTTTAATTTTTTATGCTGGTTGTAATGGTAGACTAGTAATCAATTTTAACTTTCTTGTTTTCACAGAAAACTTAAAAAAATGAAAAGCCTGGAGATAATGTGAGTTTATACATAAATACAAAATTTCATCGAAATCGGACCAATAGGGTAGGCTGATTATAATTCTGTAATTCACAAGGTCCCAACAGCCGACGCTTTTATTTTATTTAATATTTAATGGTGGATTTGTCGATGCGATGCCAAATAGTAGTCGGTTATATCGAAATAGAATAGCTAAATTTCAGTTTTTAGAATTCAAAATGAAGAGAAGACATAAATTATTTTTTTATTGAAATTTTTTTACAAAATAAAAAATTACGGCAAAATCAGTGTAGTTTTCTCTCGAATTGCAGATCTCCCTTTCAAGGTTATAGTTACCGAAAAAGTAGTTCTCGCAGAACGATTATATTCAAAGATAATATTGTTTGTTTCCCGATACACAATGTTTCCATCAATGACGTCATGTTTTGTGACCGTAATATTTCGAACTAAAAATAGTGACTACTACTATCGTGACACATTTTATCAATGGATGATATAATAACAAAATTATACGACTACTTTGTACCGGTGAAGCATTCTGCCGTTTCATCAGAATGTAATTAAAATAAGTTTTTCATGAGCAGACCAGGATTTGTTGTTAGCAATTACCTTAACATATTACGATTTGATAAATTATATTAAGTATCCGGATGCTTTATTCCCCTCTCATATCCCGATGTTTCACTATCCGGATGCTTTATTCCCCTCTCATATCCCGATGTTTCACTATCCGGATGCTTTATTCCCCTCTCATATCTCATCATATAAATATAAATTTTATATACATTACTTTTCACATATTTTTATTACATTGAATTTTCTATCATATTTTATATTTGTATATCTCCACCACAAGTCATATAAATATAAATATTATCTTGTAATGGGGCTTGTGGATTTTAATCACAGCTACCGATGTGGTTCAAATATTTTTCTTAATTTTGCCTCATGAAAAATATTCATAAAAACTAGACAATTTAACATAAACAAAAATAAAACATTACTAAAACATTAAATTATATAATTATAACAATTCCCACCCACACTTTTCACATAATTTTCGGTTTTACAAAAAAATTGAAATTTCTATATTCGTTCATTTGTTCTTTGTATATTTGATTTACACTCCACCATCAAGTAAACGATTATAAATATAAATATAAAATTACCAGTTCTGTTGTACCCGCTGTGGCTTCGCTTGGTTTTAATCACAGCTACCGGAATGTGGACATCGTTTTCGCTTGGATTTATTGCCTCAAGAAAAATTTTAATAGTTATTTTAGTGACATACAACTTACGTTAAAACACTGAATGCACTTAATAACAGTCATATATAGTTTACACTACACAAAACTGTGAGGACATAATATAGTAACAATGATTGTGTTTATTTCTCTGTGGGAAGTAGGTTAAATAATAGACATGTTTCAGTTCCTCTAAATAGCTGTCATTATAACCATAACAACCAACGTAACAAATTCTGGTCTGACGGATTGTCAATACGCTCCAGAGCTAAGACATTGTGAGGTGACGACTTCATATGGTTATGAGATAAGCTGATTAGAGGAATTGAAAACATTCTCTTTGGCCATATCTATTATCTAATTTATTTCCCTAAACTATAACCTATTACGGAAGTAAATACTATTTAGTTTTGTAACAGGAATAAGTCAAAGAATATTTTTATTGAGTTATTGACCATGACCAATATATCCATGTCAAAACATGTTTAGTAAGTATAGAAATATGTTGTCCCACACATTATAGGGTTTAAAACTTTGTTAAATTAATTTGATAATGAAGAATGTTTTGGGAATAGAACAAAAACAAATTGTTATATACAGGTATAACGTTATTAGTTGGAAACCTCGGCCTTCTAGGAAATAACCCGTAGCCCCACTCTATCGCCTCACCTGACGCACCGGTCACACTGAGTGAGGTCTGGCCTTCAGTAGGCCTACTGGCGCGTCAGTCTTATAGCCGCGTGTGGTAGTGTCTCTGGACCCTTTCAATGTGCTTTAATCACTCAGTGTTTATGTAAGTGAATTAAAGATATTTGGTTAATTCTCTAATTTAATTTTCATATCTTATTACTTTCGTTATTATCCTAATTAATTATTATTGGTAAATTAGTATCCTACATATACGGAACGAGACTGGTAAATACATGTTAGTAACGAAAAGTTAGTAGTTTTATAAACTATTACTATCTAACTAAATGATCAAATAGTTTTTTTTTCAATTAAATACTATATAAATTGAAAACACTACACCTATATCTGCCACTCCACGTGTTACGTAATTATTGAGGTTACGTAAACATTGTAACCACTAGTTTTTTGTTTATATGACTTAATAAAACACTAAACTTGTATATCGATCATGAAACCTACAGCACTATGAAAAATTTAACATTGCTCTACAGAAATAAAATTGTTATCGTAGGTATATGCTATGAATATAAGAGAAAGGGTGGACAAGTCGTTATATTGCAGTGATAAGAGGGAAAGAAAAGAATAATAATTTACTACGCGAAGTCAAAGGGTGTCTTAAATATTCCCTTATCAAAGAAAGATGTCCAGGTCTTTTTCACCCTTATCGCCTTATACACTTTATGACTTGGATTCTCCTTAAAACACTACGTAGGAATTTATGGTAAAAATTGAATGAGAATAAACCATTCTCCAAAAGCTTATTGCAAACCTTTAATTATATTAATATGTAATTAGCCTATTTTTTAGCACTTAATGTATGGATATAATATACCGTAAATATGTTTTTCCATTTTTAGCATATTATACGCAGGTTGCTGGATAAAATTATGGTTATATCCAATTAATTAGCTTTGATCAAACATTTCACCAATTAATCACCTTAATCTTATAAATTATGAACATTTTTTTAACTATGTAGATCTTAGAATCATCAGTTAGGTTAGGTTAGGATCAGTTAGGTTTGGCTTTATTAAATAAAGAATTTTTTAAATTATATGTGACGTGTTATGCTTTAAAGTGTGTATTTGCATCATAAATGGATCAATTTAATACTTTTCCATAAATACTAGATGATATAATTGAGATTCGTTAAAGTAGAAAGTCATCTTATATAAAAAAAGTAATATGAGTGGATTAACACACACCTCCCTTAAATGTTTTAAGCCTACATAAAGTAGAAGCTGTATAAAAATGTAATAACTTTAACATAGTCGATGCTATGAAATTTCATGAGAATATTCATCATGCCAATATGCTCATAAAATGAATACCGTACCTTAAAACATTTTATGTTACCATGACCGTTGTTGCCATGGTTTAGTGTTATACTTACGATTGTCACATTAGTTTTATTGAGTACTAGCTGACCCGGCGAACTTCGAAACACTTAACAGTAAATGAATGTTAACTTTAGCCAGGTCGAATAGCATTACGGCTTCGTTGTGAAAGATTAAATATTATAAAGATTACAAACCCAAACCAAGCCTAACTGTAATACGGCTTTTATAGAAAAGACCTGGACAAAACGAAAAAAAAACTAATAATTACATTAGGACAAACAAAACCAAACATTTTTTATTCATTTTTAAACAATCACAAACATTCGCTGAAAATTACGCACAATGACGTTAGCTGTCGACTGGTGAAAATAAAGCAACACAAAATCAGCTGTTAGTAAAATATTCACATTAAAATGATAAATTGATTATCAAAATGCATCACGTCTTTTTCTCTTATGTTTAACACATACAAACTTGATAGGGCAGTAGGGCATAGCCCTTAGATTTAAAAAAAACTGAACATTGCAATAGCCTACTCGGAGAAAAGACGAATCCAAAAAATCAATTATCATTAAAATCCGTCCATCCGTTTTCGAGTAACTAACACGACTTTGTTTTACATATTTAAGCTGATTATTATAATAAACGTAATATGTATAAACATTTGACTATTTTGACATGGATAATTATTAGCTCTGGGGGCGGTGTTGGTGATTTTTAAGATGGTATTTTCCATCTGTAACAGGTTTCCATAGAAACTACCAGTATTGAATTTTCAATTTAACAGAATAAAAAAGCTATTTAGATATACTGAAAACGTTGCCTAACCTATTTCCCACAGGGAAGTCAATACAAACATTTTATTTGGCCAACATATAAACACGTGATTTTTAATCAGACAGAAAATAACAAATATGGATACTTAATTCTCAAAACCCGTAAACTATTAACGTGGCGAATAAAACTGTTCATTTTGTACAGCACAGATTTACCTCATAGTTTTACATTAATGAATAATTCAGATGGTATTGGATAGTAATGCATATTGTTAATGGAAAGTAGACGTATTACAGTATTACAGCTGTAGCTTAAGTAATAAAATGTTTTAATTGTAGAAACTTATTATAAATTTAAAACGCCATAAATTGGAAACGTATGGAGTTTTTTCTAATTGTTTTAACTAAAATCTTCCCTGACCAATAGATAGTCTAAAACACCTAAAATAACTTCCTAAAATTTCATGGCAATCGGATGAGTAGTTTGGGATTAACGCATCAAGGACATACATATGTACTTTCATTTTTATAGAGATACCATAAAAGTATATTTGAGTGTATTTCATTGGTAAATGAAACCATAATAATTGTAAAATAAAAAAGAAATTTTAGTTTCTGTGCAACCACAATTATTATTCATTGTGATGACCTGAAAATTGAATACTTACGATTGTATTATATTTACA
The DNA here is from genome assembly GCA_023375725.1 of Nephotettix cincticeps. NCBI lineage: Eukaryota > Metazoa > Arthropoda > Insecta > Hemiptera > Cicadellidae > Nephotettix > Nephotettix cincticeps. The sequence continues at coordinate 103,117,141 of CM041786.1, read as the reverse complement.
CATTCTCATTATTTTTACTTAATATGAGAGTTTTTAAGTCTAAAAAAGTCAATTTACCATTATATCAAAAATAACCTGTTAACCATTGTATTCCATTTTTCCAAGATGTACAATTTTATTTGGAGGGCTGTAAAACTTCATAATCAAAAATAAGTTTTTATATTATGCATTTTCTAGCTTTTTATAAGTGTTGGTGATAAAATGAAAATTTTTATGGTAACTGAATAGTTAATACAAATAAAACTATCAGCCCAAGCCTTTTTTTATCAAGAGTCCTTAAAACGGATATATACTTCCTGGTCAGATTTGGAAATAATACAATACTTTCTCTAAATACGCGTGCTAACACAACGAAAATGTGGTCTCAAAGTATATAATATATATTGTAGGTAATTTAGCCAATGCAATTAATTGTTATTACAAGTTTAGGCTCAATCCCATTTCTATCACTTGAAAAATAATTGTAAAAGTGTGTTGTCAATTTTAGTCCAAGGTTGGCAGTATTGCAGTATGTCCACATTGAAACGAAGTCTGAAGTTTAAAATCTGTAGTAGCACTAGCTGAGCATGGATAAGGGACTTTTAAGACAATACTTGGCTGCTTTTGTAGGTGAGTGTTATTATTATTCCTGGTAAAATGGATTTTTTATCTATTTAATTTAATTTTTGTTCATTTACATTAATTTTAAAATTTTTATTATTTTAAAATTGAAATATTATTTCTTATGGCTCCTGTTTGTGAAATATAAATCTATATAGATAAAATTACAATTACATATTAGTCGTGTTGCAATATTGTAATAATTTGATGAGGCTGATAATTTCTATAAGTCTTCTGATAAGTCTATAAATAGCTACAGGTACACTATTGGTGTGAGCTTCAGGTACACCAGCGCTATGTAACACTAATGTACATCTACAGGTACACTATTGTTGTGAGCTTCAGGTACACGAGTGTTATTAACACTGATGTACAGCAACATATACACTATTGTTGTGAGCTTCAAGTACACCAGAACTATGTAACACTAATGTTCAGCTACAGGTACACTATTGTTGTGAGCTTCAGATACACTAGTGTTATGGAAAACTAACGTACAGGTACAGGTACACTATTGTTGTGAGCTTCAGGTACACGAGTGCTATTTAACACTAATGTACAGCTACAGATACATTATTGGTGTGAGCTTCAGGTACACGACTGTTATGTAACACTAACGTATAGCTACAGGTACATTAGTGTTGTGCCATACCGTGTATCCGGCTGCAAAATACTGATTTCAGTAGCTAATTCGGGAAATGTGATTCGAAGTATGGGCTTGACACATTTCGTACATTTAATTCAAGGAGTACTAATAAACGTGAGGTTTATATGTACATTTAAATTTTTACAGGAAGTATTACCATAATCTTTTGTTTTTTAAGAAAGTGCATACGTGTTGTGAGCCTTTCTTTAATTTCCTAGACGACCTGAGATAAGTGAGTTTCATTAACTCATTTCATTGAGTATGAATTAATATAATAAGTAGCATATCAATGATGAGTCCTAAAAATATTTTACATTTTGTGAATAATATAGCAGTCTACTTATTTAGGAACTTGAAACTTGCAGCCTAATGATTTTTAATAATATGTAGATAAACGACTCGTGTTGAATAATGTTTTTTCCTCTCGCGTGTGTATTCCTAAATACAGTCAGTTTGATTAAGTTTAAAGTAAGCTAAGGAACCTATCCCTATTTAGATGCGATGTTAACCTAATTAACCCACCGACAAGTTGTTCTTTACTTGGTGGGCTGAGATCATATATGTGTTTGATAAATAAAGGAAATTAATAAACTCTAATTAAGTCTGGTGAAATTATTATTAGATACTTTAGATGTGTATTGTTCTACCTGTTGTCTATTGTCCCCAGCGTCGCTGTCCGTCATGGCGGCCGGCTGCAGCTACGGGTGGGTCACTCCACTCCTCGCCACGTTCCACTCTTCAGACTCCCCTTTGCCTCTAAACCACTCACAGAGCTCCTGGGTCGTAGCTCTCATCGAGTTCGGCAACCTCTTTACGTCCATCCCTGCTGGCGTATTGGTAAATGTTATTTTATTTTGTATGCGTACATATTTTTTACATATATCTTGTACTATAGATCTATTTACCAAAACATTAAACCTAACATGCATAAAGAAATATATAAACATATAATACGACTAGCGAATGTGCCCATCCGTTATACAGATGTTACGGCTCTGAGTTAAGGATAAAAGTATCTTTTAGCGAATTTCCCATAGGGAAGAAGCTATTACCGTAGGTCTCATGGCGAGACTTAAGCCCGGGACCATGTTATTTTTTCATGTTTAGGTGCCCAGAGACCAAAAACAATAGTCGTTAATATATATATATATATATATATATATATATATATTCTGTATATATGTGTGTGTGTCTGTGAACACGATAACTCTCGTAAAAATGGTCCGATCGAGACCAAATTTGGTAGAAACGTGTATTCTTACAATTGCTCGGACGAGTTCGTAATCCAGACATATCGGTCAATCGGAAGGGGTAGTTTGGGAGGGGGGGTTTGTACCCCAAAAATGTTTTTTTTGCATTTTTGCCATGTAATTTTTAAAAATTTCAAATTTTATCTTTCACCATTAGAATCAGCTTAAAAACTGCACAATTAAGTTTCTTAAAGTTTTTCTCTATCTCCAACGGTTACCGAGATATTAAAAAATCTAAACACAGTACGTTGTATTTTGGGGCTCCAATGTTAATGTTATGGATGATAAGGAAAAATTAAGATTTCCCATATCAATCAATATTTTTAAATTAAACTTGGTATTTACCTTTCTGTTGTTGATACCCACCCGTTTAAGCGTAAAAATCATAGTTTATGTGTTTATTATGGCAGCAAACCTGCATACTCTTTTCCCATGTTAATCATATAGGGAATAGGCAAACTCCTTTATTTATGGACAGATGTTGATGAAAGTTGGTATAAATGTTAAAAATAAAATTGTTTATGGTAGAAATGCCTACTTTCAGTGTTCCTCACAGCAACAAACCTGCACACTCTTTCCCATGTTAATCTTATGGAGAATAGGCAAATAATTCTCATGTTTATGGACACATTTTTATAAAACTTGTCATATATTATTATTATTATATTATTGATTTGGAAATTCGCTGAGTACGCAGGTCTGCTGCGATGGGGGTATTATTATGATCCCATATTAACCTGAAATCATGTATGGAGAAAGTATACGTATTATTTCTTGATATGCATAGTAATAATTTTTCACATACATTTGCAAATTTTATAAAGAAGTGAATTCACCAAGAAAATTTAATATTTTTTTATTTTTAACGTAGGCGGAAAGCTTTATACGAACCTTGGAGAGGGGACAGTGAGGGACTCCTCTCTAGGCAGGTGGAAGTTACGCACCTACTAACCACTGCCACCCTAGACGCAACCTCTTGAAAAAGATTACTTCATTTGGCTGGGCTGGCTATTTAAATGACACATTCAAGGTTTGAGTACTCTTCCCTTTTATTCTCGTAAAACAGTGTCTCAGCGTAAACTGAGACAGACCGACACCTGTCTCCAGACACCAACATGGCCTCCATGAACCCACGACTAATTCCGAATCAATAAAACCCGATAGCAGAAGTGTCTTTATCTTGAACAATATAAACAAATTAACGGTGGTTTTCAGAAGGTACTTATAATAATAGCATGTTTTTCTCGTTGTTAAATCACTTAAATAGATCACAGTTTCTACCAAAATTGTCCAGTAAATTGTGTCTAATTAGACAACAAACTGGACTTTTTAAGAATTTATAAATTTACTTTCAAAGGTCTTCAGGATTCAGTTTCAGGTATAAAACCCTTTATCAAAATGAATAGGGAAATGTAAATCATTCCACCATAAAGGTTCTTTTTATAAAAGGTTCTTTCGGAGTCGGACACATACGAAACTAATACGTCTTTCCTGGTGTATGATTTAAAATAGACAAATTAAACCATGATGCCTTGGAATGTACATACTTAATTAACAATAGTTTTATTTCATTTTAATATTGAACCTATTTCGTTGATAATGATGGTTTTATTTTCCTATATCTTCTAGGTGGACCGGTGGGGCAGGAAGCCCTTCCTCCTAGCGACAGGTCCTGTTTACATCGCTTCTTGGCTCTTGATAGTAGCAACTAAGTCCGTCCCTATCCTCTACTTCACAAGAACCATTCAAGGGCTGGCTATGGGTGTCATATACACAGTTCTTCCCGTATACCTAGTGGAGATAGGGTCACTGAAGGTACGCGGGGCGTTGACTACATTTTTTGAGGCAATGTTTTACGCAGGAATACTTATGGAGTATATTTTAGGGCCTTACCTATCATTTACTGCTTTCACATTGGTTACATCTGTTATCCCTACAGTATTTATTCTTACATTTATTTGGATACCTGAATCTCCGTACTATCTTGTTATGCGGGAAAATGAAAGTGGAGCGGCTAATTCATTAAAGTGGTTAAGAGGAACGGAAAAGATCGAAGAAGAGTTGTGTTGTATTAAAATGACCATAAGTGAAGAACAAAAGACGAAAAGATCATGGAAAGATTTGGTTGCGACAAGTGGTGATGTGAAAGGCCTGTTCATTGTTGAGGTAGTAGTATTGACCAAGTTCATGAGTGGGATAGCTGCGGTATTGTCGTATTCCTCTGATATGTTTGCCTCTGCAGGGCTTACAATGCTTAGTGCAGACAGTCTCACTATTGTCATGGGAGTCCTGCTCCTTGTCACTACCTGTGTCGCGGGTGCGCTTGTGGACAATGCTGGACGACGTCCTCTGTTGCTGATATCATGCCTCGGCTGTGCCATCACCGAGTTCATTGCAGGCCTCTTCTGTTTCCACCAGTCTCAGTTGTCTATGGATATATCGTCGTACAGCTGGGTCTTCATGACCTCTATTATGCTCTACTGTGTTATTTTGTCATTGGGACTTGGTCCTCTAGTAAATACCCTCAAAGGGGAGATATTCCCGACCTCCTCCAGAGGGCTTGGTTCAGGCCTGACTACAATGACAGACACCATTTCCTGTTTTATTTGTCTTAAAATGTACCAAGTTGTGACTGACAAGTTTGGTGTTTTCGTAAACTTTTGGATATTTTCTTCTTTTAGTTTTCTCGGTTTTGTTTTGATTTATTTTTTAGTTCCTGAGACAAAAGGCAAATCCTTCTCAGAAATCCAGAAATGTTTGAACGGTGAAAAATATTCAATGGTAAACCAGCGGGAGGATGACGTTGACTCCCAAACAGTATTCTCAAAGTAAGAAGTGCATTCGAGCTTGCGTTGAAATAAAACACACACACACAAACAAATACAAACACGCACACACACATGCGAGCATATATATATATATACAGAGAGAGGGATATAAAAAAAGAGAGAAGGAGAGAGATCAAAGAAACTTTTATTTCTTAACTAGTTTATTAACAAGTTTATTTTTAACTTTATGAAATCCTTTAGGAACAAAATAAAATTCAAGTATTTTTTATTCTCAGTCTTAAAAAAATATAAGTTGAGTAATACTTAAGATTATTTAATAAACTAAAACCTATCTAAAACCTAAAACTATCTGTTTAAGGTCAACGGCTGCCTCAGGCAGAGATCATAACATTCTTAAAGGACTTTTAATCTATATTAGTTTTGTTTGTGATATACAAAAACCCTGTTTTAACCTTATTAATATTTTTATTTAGTGCCATTTTATGGTAAGAAAACCTCTTAATTAAAATAAGTAATAAAAATAAAATGGATGAAAGTGGAAATGTATAGATTAGTATATACTGTATAATATTTAACCTAAAATGTCTATATAAGTGTACTTCTATCATATTGTATGTAAATGTCTTTGACGTACTTATTAAAAGGGTTTAAATAGAGCATGAAATACTTTGTGGAAATTGCCATAATCATTGTATGAAGTTTTTTTAATAATAGCTCCTATTGAATATTAAATATTTAGATATTAAATTATCCTTTGTTTCTAGATTAAACAGCATATTTATATTGCCACTTATTGAATTCTAACATGTACAACGAAGTTCTGTATCCTATATGTATTTCATTTTCAAAACAATTACAGTGAAAATATTCCTTCATTCTTTTACTGGATTTTTAAATGTAAAATTTACATTTCATGTGGCAAATAGACCTACTAGATTAATGGCATTAAGATAAATACAGTTGCAACAAATATCAGCCGCGACAAAGTCGAGTGTTTGATATTCTACCTTATGCAAATGTAGCAATTACATCTTAATTTTATCTCTCAGTCTGAGTTTGCTGTATGTAGAATGTGCGCGTCTCCATGTTCTGAACGTTCTGGTACTGACCTAGAATCTTCGGTTTATGGTCTATATAAGTTTGCTCTGGTGATATATCGCATAGTGCATGGTTCATAAATACAAAATCAACTATTTATTAACAAGATACGTAAAGCTCAGTAAATATTGGCAATTTAAATACCCCCGTCGCAGCAGACCTGCGTACTCAGCGAATTTCCAAATCAATAATTTAATATGACAAGTTTTATAAAAATAAGTCCAAAAACATAAGAATTATTTGTCTATTATCCATAAGATTAACATAGGAAAGAGTGTGCAGGTTAGCTGCTGTGAGGAACACTGAAAGAAGTCATTTCTACCATGAATAATTTATATCTTAACATTTATACCAACTTTCATCAACATCTGTCCATAAATAAAGGAGTTTTCCTATTCCCTATATGATTAATATGGGAAAAGAGTATGCAGGTTTGCTGCCATGATAAACACATAAACTATGATTTTTAAGCATAAATGGATAGATCTCAACCACATAAAGCTAAATATCAAGTTTTATCCAAAAATATTGATTAATATGGGAAATATTAATTTTTCCCTATCCTCCATAAGATTAACATTGGAGCCCCACAATACAATGTACTGTGTTTAGATTTTATAATATCTCGGTAACCGTTGAAGATAGAGAAAAACTTTAAGGAACTTAATTGTGTAGTTTTTTAAGCTGATTCCAATGGTGAAATATAAAATTAGAAATTTTTAAAAATTACATGTGAAAAACGCAAAAAACCCCATTTTGGGGTACAAAACCCCCCCAAACTACCCGTTCCCATTGACCGGTATGTCTGGTTTACGAACTCGTCTGAACAGTTGTAGGAATACACCTCTCTACCAAATTTGGTCTCGATCGGACCATTTTTACGAGAGTTATCGTGCTAACAGACACACACACACACACACACACACACACACACACATATATATATATATATATATATATATATATATATATATATATATATATATATATATATATATATATATATATGTATATATATACATATATATATGTATATATATATATATATATATATATATAAATTTTAACGACTATTGTTTTTGGACTCTGGGCACCTAAAGACGAAAAAATAACATGGTCTCGGGCTTAAGTCTTCCCATGAGACCTACGGTAATAGCTTCTTCCCTATGGGAAATTCGCTGAAAGTAAAATTATGTTAATTTTGGCTGCATGTTTTATTCCACTCTTAGTTGATGTAATTAAAGTAAAACCTTAATTAGGGTACAGATGAATATTATTTTAAGAACAAATCTGCACTTAATACAGGGCCTTTAAAAAATATGGACTTGGTTTGGGATTTTGTACCTGGAAAAGTATAAATCAGAAACAAATAAGTTCCACATTGTTAGAGAATTTTAAAGATTGATTTACATTGATTAAAAATGCTCAATGTACCCCCGTGAGCTGTACGGCAAACAGCTGAGCGATGTCTTAATTCGTCCTTCCCGCGAGGCAGTATCTCTTGTGTGCTGCAGTGACACGGATCCACTAGTGGGAAGAGGTGGAACGTAAACGGATTCTCTGACACAACCCCACAAGAAGAAGAAACAAGGGGCGAAATCGAGAGATCTCGTTGGCTAAATATTGTAATACAGATATGTTTTTTCTGTATAAAAACCTCAACTGGCCATTAGCATAGGCTTAGGGCCTGTGTGGTGAATTAAAGACATCGAGGTACAGTACCAGCATTAGTCAAATAGGCTAGACTAATGTCACATAGGACCGCTAATGGTCTGACAGGAGTCGCCGGCTGCTGGTTTCGATCCAGCAACCTTTGACTTACTGGGCAGAGCGTCACCCCTGAGCTATCATGTCGGTATATCTTTACCTCCTTTGCGATCTATCCACACTGAGGAACGGATTCGTTAAAAATTGACGCCTCTAGGTACTAATGAGGTGAATTTCCACCCTGTTGGAAAATAATTACCTCGTAATGAGTTGAGTTTAAAATAAGCCATTCTTCCAGTATTTCCAGGTATGCGATCCCACTTGGAGTTCGTTCTATAACAGATAATGATCCATAAATGTTTGTTCGGGATACGGCACAGAATAAGACGTTTATCTTATCTTATTTTACAATGCTGCGCGTGGATTTTGCAGACCCCATTAACTTTCCCACCAAGACGGAACATAGCTTCAATGCTGAAAATGAGGCGCCCTTGAAACGCGTCTTACTCCATCACTTCTAACATTCCATTACAACATTCAACGTTTTGGCTTTGCCTTTAAGTAATCTTTTGTCTTTAACTGCTCAAGTTGTATTTGGTAGAGTTTATAGAGCAAACTTCGTCTCCATTCAGTAGTTTGGGTTATACCAGGTTATCTAATGTATTTGACGATGGATATTTTTGGACCGTGAATGAAATTGTCTACTATTCTCGTCATTCAATATCTACTTGTGCACAAGGGTTTGTCTGTTTTCTTTTACTCACACTTCCAATTTCCTTAAAATCCCCAAACCAACAAGTTACACATTTTTCTAGTCGGTGGTTCAATACCAAATTTTTAGTTTATGTGAAAAACTAACTTCACTTTAATAGGAGATTCTGTTTTAACAAACTCTGTCACACAGGAAACCTTATGTTCCATGGTAACCATCCTACTAATTTTACTGCCCATAGAGCTTGAGCCCTTTACAAAACTATGGTCTAAAAGTTTAGAAAAATGTCTTTTTTAATGGTATTAGGTTCGGACAAAGGATTCGACTATTCTACTTCAGACAGTGCTATTCGACTTCAGAACATGGCCAAACTTAAAGTTAACAAGTCAACTGTCAGGCGTTACGAAGTTCGCCGGGTCAGCTAGTAATTATTAAAGTAGTGTCTTTATCAGTAGCAAAATATTGGTGTTTTGCATAAGAATGATGTTTATTTGGTGCTTTGGTATTAGCCAGATGCCACTGTTGCGTTACATCGTAATATACGGGATATTGCCGACATACAGCGCTCTGCGGAGCTATGTTAGGTTATTTATTTATATTTGTATCTAGTTTGATATAAAGGAGTACTCCAAAATATGGTCATCCAAAATATGACTTTGTACAGTGGACAGACTACAGTCTGTCCGATTAATACTTTTGGATTTACTGTACAAAGTCATATTTTGGATATGTCATAAGTTTGGTCATGTTCTGAAGTCGAATAGCATTACTGCTTCATTGTGAACGGTTGTATATTCTGGGTCGTGGTAGTTAATAACAATACTGAAACGATAAGACATAATAATAACATTCCCATAAAACAAAAAAATCTGAGTGGATTAACTCACAATTTTCAAATCCATTCCAAACCCAAACCAAACCTAACTGTAATACGGCTGTTATAGGAAAGATATACAACGGCTGATTATTATAATAAACATAATATTATAACATTGTAATTATTTTTTATTTGGCAAACATATAAACAATGACTTTTAATCAGACAGAAAATAAAAATAAAAATACATAAACCCCAAAACCGTAAATTATTAACGTGGCGAATAAAGCTATTCATTTTGAACAGCACATATTTACTTCATCTCTATAAAATTGAATGTATGTATGTCTGTCTGTATGTCCTTTATGCGTTGCCAAACTACTCATCCAAACGCCGTGAAATTTTAGGAAGTTGCTCTATATGTGTCCGGAAAGGTTTTAGTGAAAAAATATTTTCGAAAACCTCCTAAGTATCCATTTATGGCGTTTTAAATTTCTAAAGTTAACCTTATGGAGAGTAAGTATGTTTACAAAATGTCTACAATGAAAACATTTGATTTCTTAGCTACAGCTGATTGGTTTACTCTCCATTAGCAATATGCTTTACTATCCAATGCCATCTGAATCATTCATTGATGTAACATTATGAAGTAAATGTGTACTGTAAAAAATGAACAGCTTTGTTAACCACGTTAATAGTTTACGGTTTTGAGGGATTATGTATAATTGCATTGCAGTATACTCTACAAATGTTGTAGCATTGACATAGACCTACTTGCAGTTTGGTATTTTAATCACGTAGAGTTATTGAACTTAAGTGGAAATGTTTTTACAAACAAACTCCTATTAATTAGTATGAAAATATCAGTCAAAGTGGAGCTTGATTGGTGAAAAGGTCTGTGATTGCGGATCGCGAACCAATTTACTGCAGGGTTTACAGTAAAATGAGCAGCTCACTTATAATCTTTTAACATGAAATTCAATTAAAACGATCGTTAATGATAGATAGCTCAAAATAATAATTATTATTTTAATTTAATTTTAAAAATAGTATTTTATTCCACCTTTCATAATCAAACGTTTACAACACTTCAACTGAACAGCAATACTTTATACCATTACTTATAATTACTTTTCTCTTATATAATAATGCTATATGGTAGACTTTACACGGCGTTATGGCAGTTTTTTGTTTTAAAAAGACTTTTGACTCTCACTTGGTATCAAAGTTACATTCCTGGTCGTTCCCAGATTGTTAAGAGTCTTTCAAGTTACTACTGATAACAACGTTTATTGATACAGAGTTATTTAAGGAAGCATTTTTGGGCCACTTTTATTATTAATCTATATTTAAATTTATCCAATTTAAATTTTTGTGGAAAATCTACCTTTTTCCTGATGACACAAAGAACGAAGTGGTTGGATGTATGGAAATTAATGATCTTTGTTTGTCAAACATGGCTAGACTGAAACAATCGTTCCTAAACGTTAGTAAAACAAAATTTCTTCCGACTTCACTTTGCTATAATACTTATTACGATATGAGGAAACTTCATATTAATGCGATAACTTTAATACGCAACTTTCATTCTCCTCATTCGTTCCTCTCAAAATTTGAATAATAATCTAAATTTGTTTACATAATTTTAAATTTTCCTCTATTGAGCCTCATGATATAGTACAGAGAGCGGTTTGAGAGATGGTTTTACGTAAAGCCGAAGGTACTCCACTGAAACTTATTTTCGTGAGACAAATAATAACATTAGGACATGTAACAGTGTTTAAAAGTTCTGTTAGTCCACAAGTCAAACATTTTCAATTAAATTTTCACACAAGCTAATCACCAACATTTGATTAGATATTAACAAAACATTGGAGTTTATGTCTTACATTGGTCATTGGTATCATTAAATAGCCCTCTCAATGTATCACATTATGTTGTTCAAAGCTTAAGCCAGCACATTAGAATAGTAGAATCACGGGCGTAGTTAGAGGTCATTTGTTGGGGGAATAACATCCGGGGGATGTAAGTGTGGATGTGGAGTATTCTGTTGTTGAAGAGGGTTTTTAAAAAATATAAAAAGCGTTTTATGTTATTGCAAACTCATGTTTACTCAAGAGGTAAAGAAGAAAACGTACGACTTAGTAGATTACGATTTAGGGTCCTGTAACAACTGTGACGTAGATATTGAAGCGGCAGCGACATTAATGCGGTATATTGCTCTAAATGTAATTTGTATTTAGTTTGTATACCAGACAAAGCTTTTGCTTGATTATCGGTAGCTATTAACGATAAAAATATAAACATTTACCAAAAGGCATGGGAGGCAATGACGCCACATTCCCCTTAACTCCACCCATGAGCGAGTAGATATCAGATATAGTAGTTTTTTTGACTTGCCATTACTCTCATAATTTAAAAAATCAAGTCTTCTGCTTTTGCACTCTATTGAAGTGGAGGAGGTTAAGAAGAACCCCAGCCTCCTAAGGTATTAACGATAAAGAACATTAGGCCCAACAACACCAGGCACAGCCGTTTACGAGCCTTCCACCTTAACCATTTTTTAACCATACTAAAATTTATTGTAACGTCAAAGGGTTGTTACCATCGAAGGGTCGAGAAGATATAACACTATAAATCACAATTATTATGCACCGCATTGCAATAAAAACACAGTACAAAAAATAGAATCAACGAATTCTTAATTCGTTAAAAAGCTCAATAATTCTTATCATGCCATAGGCTACTAATTAAAAATTTTAATTCCAAAGTGAACATTTTGAACTACAACACTAGTTTTTTGCATTTTCTCCTTAAAACTTAATTTGTCAATTCTAATCTGATAACAGATGCGGTCTACGCACGGACATTGCACATATAGACCTCATTAAACTGTGGAAAAATAATAGCAATTTTAATTTCTTTTTATATCACTTTATTATTGTATATTTTACAACGTGAATAATATACTTATTTAATTTCATTTAATTGCTATAAAACGTAATTTAAAACTAAGTTAAAATCATTTTTTACCATTTTAATATAACTTTATATATTAAAAAATGTATTTACTACTCTACTACCACTGAATTCTCCGTGGAACCCAATGAAATAATTTGTTTTACAGACTCGCTTTACTTTATCGCGGGAACCGGTTACTCCTGGGCTTTGCATGTTTAACAAGATTGTTTGCGTTCCAATAGCAGACCGGCCTCTGTTGATGTCATTCATATAACGTATTACTTTAGGGCTAACCTATTTTTAGCACGTTGATATAAAACAATTGAATTACCTTAAATATAAAAACCTCTTTACACTTACTATTTACAATGATTAAAGATTGTCAGAATGTCATATATTAGGCCATTCATACATCAAATTGGTTATACATACATATTAGGCTACATAACATGAAGGACACCAGAGTAAGGTATTTAGACAAGTAGATTGTCATAGATTCCGCCAATAAATCACCTGTGTCACCTTGGGGGGGGGGAGCGTGCAGTACCACGGAACGACGACGGACAACACGTGGGATACCCCATATTAGTCCATCACTTCAGAATTCAGCTTTGGTCAAAAAGTTAAAGTACCAAAAATCCATTGACAACAGTGCACTACCGATAGTTCAAAAACTTAATGTCAACTGTGACAAACAACCTTTTTTGTATCACATGGATACCACTGTGCTCCACTGCTACAGGAAGCCAAAAATCCATCCAGAGCCAAAAACTATATTCCAGAAAGCATTTAGGTTAGTTAGATTAGGCTGAGCCAGTAGAAGGCTGAGCCAGTTTATTTCTCCACCGACCATGTAGAGATAAATTAGGCTGAGCCAGTAAATGCAGCAGAGTTTATTTCTCCACCGACCAGTGTAGAGATAGATTAGGCTGAGCCAGTAAATGCAGCAGAGTTTATTTCTCCACCGACCAGTGTAGAGATAGATTAGGCTGAGCCAGTAAATGCAGCAGAGTTTATTTCTCCACCGACCAGTGTAGAGATAGATTAGGCTGAGCCAGTAAATGCAGCAGAGTTTATTTCTCCACCGACCAGTGTAGAGATAGATTAGGCTGAGCCAGTAAATGCAGCAGAGTTTATTTCTCCACCGACCAGTGTAGAGATAGATTAGGCTGAGCCAGTAAATGCAGCAGAGTTTATTTCTCCACCGACCAGTGTAGAGATAGATTAGGCTGAGCCAGTAAATGCAGCAGAGTTTATTTCTCCACCGACCAGTGTAGAGATAGATTAGGCTGAGCCAGTAAATGCAGCAGAGTTTATTTCTCCACCGACCAGTGTAGAGATAGATTAGGCTGAGCCAGTAAATGCAGCAGAAACGTAATTTAAAACTAAGTTAAAATCATTTTTTACCATTTTAATATAACTTTATATATTAAAAAATGTATTTACTACTCTACTACCACTGAATTCTCCGTGGAACCCAATGAAATAATTTGTTTTACAGACTCGCTTTACTTTATCGCGGGAACCGGTTACTCCTGGGCTTTGCATGTTTAACAAGATTGTTTGCGTTCCAATAGCAGACCGGCCTCTGTTGATGTCATTCATATAACGTATTACTTTAGGGCTAACCTATTTTTAGCACGTTGATATAAAACAATTGAATTACCTTAAATATAAAAACCTCTTTACACTTACTATTTACAATGATTAAAGATTGTCAGAATGTCATATATTAGGCCATTCATACATCAAATTGGTTATACATACATATTAGGCTACATAACATGAAGGACACCAGAGTAAGGTATTTAGACAAGTAGATTGTCATAGATTCCGCCAATAAATCACCTGTGTCACCTTGGGGGGGGGGAGCGTGCAGTACCACGGAACGACGACGGACAACACGTGGGATACCCCATATTAGTCCATCACTTCAGAATTCAGCTTTGGTCAAAAAGTTAAAGTACCAAAAATCCATTGACAACAGTGCACTACCGATAGTTCAAAAACTTAATGTCAACTGTGACAAACAACCTTTTTTGTATCACATGGATACCACTGTGCTCCACTGCTACAGGAAGCCAAAAATCCATCCAGAGCCAAAAACTATATTCCAGAAAGCATTTAGGTTAGATTAGGCTGAGCCAGTAAATGCAGCAGAGTTTATTTATCCACCGACCAGTGTAGAGATAAATTAGGCTGAGCCAGTAAATGCAGCAGAGTTTATTTCTCCACCGACCAGTGTAGAGGTAGATTAGGCTGAGCCAATAAATGCAGCAGAGTTTATTTCTCCACCGACCAGTGTAGAGATAGATTAGGCTGAGCCAGTAAATGCAGCAGAGTTTATTTCTCCACCGACCAGTGTAGAGATAGATTAGGCTGAGCCAGTAAATGCAGCAGAGTTTATTTCTCCACCGACCAGTGTAGAGATAGATTAGGCTGAGCCAGTAAATGCAGCAGAGTTTATTTCTCCACCGACCAGTGTAGAGATAGATTAGGCTGAGCCAGTAAATGCAGCAGAGTTTATTTCTCCACCGACCAGTGTAGAGATAGATTAGGCTGAGCCAGTAAATGCAGCAGAGTTTATTTCTCCACCGACCAGTGTAGAGATAGATTAGGCTGAGCCAGTAAATGCAGCAGAGTTTATTTCTCCACCGACCAGTGTAGAGATAGATTAGGCTGAGCCAGTAAATGCAGCAGAGTTTATTTCTCCACCGACCAGTGTAGAGATAGATTAGGCTAGGCAGAGAGCCAGTGTAAGATAGATTAGGCTGAGCCAGTAAATGCAGCAGAGTTTATTTCTCCACCGACCAGTGTAGAGATAGATTAGGCTGAGCCAGTAAATGCAGCAGAGTTTATTTCTCCACCGACCCGACCAGTGTAGAGATAGATTAGGCTGAGCCAGTAAATGCAGCAGAGTTTATTTCTCCACCGACCAGTGTAGAGAAGCCAACTGATCGATCCGAGTTTAACGACGCAATTTCTATATGCTCCCATCAGCCCTTATAGACGAAACAAACTACTGATTTTAGCGCATCGGATTGAGATTTCCTCATTATATTCTAAAGTTCTTTTGCAATATTAAAATAATTATTTTTATTGAATACAGCTATTATAATATTTACTTTAGGTAAGTAAAATTTTATCTGGCATTGAATCCAACTACTAATTTATGTTATTGAAGGAGGATAAAATGTATTTTTTGTATTTTTTTACCACGCATAGGAATATAAAGAATTATCAATATAATTCATGCCTTAACGTCTTGTGAATATGCATGTATTTATATCCATTAAATACCGGTATAATAAACGGTACCAGTGGACTGACACATACTTTCTCCCTTAAGTAAATTTAAAAAAGACAATCTGTAATAAAACTATCATGTTCTACAAAGTTGTTCTAAATATCATTTAATAATTGATTGTTCAAATTGTATGGGGGGAACCCCCCGCCCCCCTGGTAATACCAAGCTTTTTCGAGCTGGTTTTGTTCGGTGATTTAACCTTACACTTCATACCAAGTTTCATGGAAAACGGTTGGAAAGTAACTAAGAAATTGATTTTTTTGTATTCTCCATAAGAATAACATTGGGCGCTTTCAGACAACGTACTGCGTTTATCGTAGACAGTAAATTTAACTTTTCTCTGGAACCGTTAGTCGTAGACAAATAATTCAGAATACTAATTTGTTTAGTTTTTTAAGCTGGTTTCAATGGCACCAGTCAAGTTATACTTGACTTTTATTGTTTTTGCAGAAAATTTAAAAATTATATTTTTTGACATTTAAAAGGCCATAACTTTTGAACCGTCATTTTTACAGACATGCGGGTGGTGTCAAATTATTTAGTACTCTGTGCACTATAAACTATCAAATTATCAAATTTTTCAATATTTATCAAAATCGTTAGAGCAGTTTTTGAGAAAATTGGATTTTTCACGTTTTTTAAGGGTTTTTAGGGGTGAACTACCCTTAAAAATCAAAAATGAAAATAAATGAAAAAATACCTGGAGATACGGTGACTATATATATATACATGCCAAATTTCATCTAAATCGGACCAATGGGGTAGGCTGTGGCACTGTACACATCCAGACACACACACACACACACACACACACACACACACACACACACACACACACACACACACACACAGACACATGGACGGACAGACATCACGTCAAAACCCACTTTTTTGGATTCAGGGGACCCCAAAACGGATATATCCACCCTCAACTCAAATTCGAAAATTTTAACGAAAACAATATTTTCTCCATATACTATGTATAAGGGGAGAAAGTAAAAATGGGCTTTATTAATTTTACGTTTGAAATATGCTTATACCACTATAATAATATGCTGATATATGCCTTATATCTAATTATATGAAACCTTTTGGTATCATATGTGACAGTCCTACTGTTCATATGAGTGTAATGAAGGCGCGGGCTGAGTTATTTAGCGGAGGTGACAGCAGAGCCAGATCGGTGAGTTATGCTACACAAAAAGGAAAATACTTATTACAGGAAGTAAAAAATTTTCACGTTTCGCATTCTCCCCCCAACAAGTATTATTAACATGTATCATTACAAAAATATCAAGTAAATTTTGCTTCGGTGATCATTAAAAAAACCTTAAAACATTTGACTTTAATAATACCTGAAGGATAGAAGTAAAAGTGATAAATCAAGTTTTGTTTTTATAAATAATGTTTACTGTTGTATAGGTTAAAACAATTCTATAGAAGAGCATCGCTATATTACCTATTGGATCGATTACTTCCTTTGCAACGCATATAATATCTTGTCAACCGAGTATTAATAAATTGTTACACAAGTGTCAAGTTGCGACGCTCATGGAATGCCATAGATCTCCGAGCACAAAGGCACTGTATCCCCTCAGTACCGTTACCAGATGCAGCGTGACATGCGTCGAATATCACGTCTGATGTCACCATGTTGCTACAGTAATAGCACAAAGGCACTGTATCCCCTCAGTAGGCCCTACCGTTACCAGATGCAGCGTGACATGCGTCGAATATCACGTCTGATGTCACCATGTTGCTACAGTAATAGCACAAAGGCACTGTATCCCCTCAGTAGGCCCTACCGTTACCAGATGCAGCGTGACATGCGTCGAATATCACGTCTGATGTCACCATGTTGCTACAGTAATAGCACAAAGGCACTGTATCCCCTCAGTACCATTACCAGATGCAGCGTGACTTGCATCTAATGTAACCATGTTGCTACAGTAATGGCACAAAGGCACTGTATCCCCTCAGTACCGTTACCAGATGCAGCGTGACATGCGTCGAATATCACCATGTTGCTACAGTAATAGCACAAAGGCCCAGTATCCTCTCAGTACCGTTACCAGATGCTGCGTGACATGCGTCGAAAATCAAGTCGAATATCACCATGTTGCTACAGTAATGGCACAAAGGCCCCCCTCAGTACCGTTACCAGAGGTTACTTATAATTATGTCTTAGACATTTTATTAAGTCTCAGAAAATAAAATATTGTTTGATCTGTTTTAGGTGCCCAGAGACCAAAAAAAAATAGTCGTTAAAATTGTTATATATGTATATATATATGTGTGTGTCTGTGAACACGATAACTCTCCGATCGAGACCAAATTTGGTAGAGACGTGTATTACAAATGCTCGGACGAGTTCGTAAACCAGACATATCGGTCAATGGGAACTGGTAGTTTGTGGGGGGTGGGTTGTACCCCAAAAAGGGGTTTTTTGCGTTTTTCACATATAATTTTTAAACGTTTCTAATTTTATATTTCACTATTGGAATCAGCTTAAAAAATACAAAATTAAGTACCTTAAAGTTTTGCTCTATCTCCAACGTTTACCGAGATATTAAAAAGTCTAGATAAAAATTATTTATGGTAGAAATGACTACTTTCAGTGTTCCTCACAGCAGCTAATCTGCACACTCTTTCCCATGTTTATCTTATGGAGAATAGGCAAATAATTAGCATGTTTATGAACAGATTTTTATAAAACTTTTCATATATTATTATTATATTATTGATTTGGAAATTCACTGAGTACGCAGGTCTGCTGCGACAGGGTATTATAGTTTTAGTTTCTCTTAGCTTTTTTTATGATCAAACTGTAATCATTTTTATGTTATATGTTTTGTTTTTTACTGGATCAATAAAGATTTCATTTCATTTCTGATTTCATATTGTGTTTCATATTTAGCCTGTGCTTTTTCCAATTAGGATGACTGTTCTTAAGGTTTGATATACAACAAGTTTGTAATGATTTAACTTTAATCAGTCTTGATGATTAATTATGATCAAAATTGAATTGATCAAATCATCGGAAAAGATCGAACTCCATAGAAAAGTTCATTGGGCTTAGAGCAATCATGTTGTTTCTCTGTGTTACAGCTGATCAGAACTTCACCAGGTGTTATAATCGGATCAGCTGATTACTACAAACCAAACAAAGGAGTCCCACACAGTCACTGCTCAGCTGGACCGGAGTTTGTTTGCTGTAGAATAAGTTATTTCCCGACGAATAGCAATTTTATAAAAGTCGTTATATACTAATAACATAAACTGTTCATAATTTGGTTGTTAAACTATAAATAACAACAGTTGAATAATCTGAATAGCTCAAAAGGTTTAGTTAAATCTGTCCACAGTAAATAGTTATTGAACAAAAGCTAAATTTTTGAATCTATTTTTCTACATTGTTTACTTCATTCAAGGCTATCTTCAGATTCTTTCAATTTTGAAAGTGAAGAGGTTGAAGTAAAAAAGCTCATTAGCATGTCAATATTGTAAAGTGTAAATTTTCATTTAAATTCTATTGAACAAAGTCTTTTTAAGATTGTTAGTGGCAGTTGATTCACAACGTAACATATCACAAGTTACATGGCTTGTAAAATTACTAGGTCTTTAACTATTTGAGTTTGCAATTTTACTTAAGATACTATCACACTGGGTAACAGGTCTTTCATTAAAATAAACATTACAAAACGTAATATATTATATGCCTATTTTCATTCTCGAACCAAGAATAGAAAAAGGCAATGGTTATAATACCGTAGCCACATTGGGATACAGCTAGATTAATGGTTTGAATTAGATTATGTTCCCTATTCAGTAGGAACGTATTTTGGTTGTATATCAGGAATTCGTTCTTTATTATTGGCATGTATATGTCATAGATCTGTGGGGAGGAGAGTGTTAGCAGTTTGTAAGATGAAAATTTGAAACATAAGAACATCTGTATAGGTGAACTGAAAACATTTTCTTTAGATATATACATGATCTAACCTCTTGGAAGCAAATACAACACGTTTTTATTCTCTAACTGCCTCTTCAATATTTTATTTATCAAATCAAATCATTTTATCTACCATTAAGTCAATAGACAATAGGTATAGTCAATACAATTTACATAATACCACTTAAATAAGTCATCTAAAGCTATACAATACCCAGCTTAAAATAGTCTTCTAATGAATAAGGAAATTTTTTTTAAGAAATGAAATTAAAAAGTTCTTGAAATTCTTAAAAGGCATCTCCTTTACATGAGCAGGGAGCTTGTTAAATAATCTGATGCCAACAGCCTTATGACTTCGTTGAACCTTATCCAATCTAGTTGCACGTAAGTTTAAATATTTGCAATGTCTTATTACATAAGAATGGGAGTCACTCCTAAGTGCATAGCCATCAATATTAGTTTTAACATGTATTAAATTGTTTAAAATATATAAACTTTTTAAAGTTAATATATTGTACTCAATAAAAAAAGGTTACATGACTCTGATTGTTTAATACCTGTAAATAATCTTATGGCTCTCTTTCGTACAATAAAAACGTCTGCTGCTCCAACACTGCCCCACAACAAATCCCCGTAGGATATGTGGAACTAAAAGAATATGCCTTGAGACATGGCTTGTAAAATTACTAGGTCTTTAACTATTTGAGTTTGCAATTTTACTTAAGATACTATCACACTGGGTAACAGGTCTTTCATTAAAATAAACATTACAAAACGTAATATATTATATGCCTATTTTCATTCTCGAACCAAGAATAGAAAAAGGCAATGGCTATAATACCGTAGCCACATTGGGATACAGCTAGATTAATGGTTTGAATTAGATTATGTTCCCTATTCAGTAGGAACGTATTTTGGTTGTATATCAGGAATTCGTTCTTTATTATTGGCATGTATATGTCATAGATCTGTGGGGAGGAGAGTGTTAGCAGTTTGTAAGATGAAAATTTGAAACATAAGAACATCTGTATAGGTGAACTGAAAACATTTTCTTTAGATATATACATGATCTAACCTCTTGGAAGCAAATACAACAAGTTTTTATTCTCTAACTGCCTCTTCAATATTTTATTTATCAAATCAAATCATTTTATCTACCATTAAGTCAATAGACAATAGGTATAGTCAATACAATTTACATAATACCACTTAAATAAGTCATCTAAAGCTATACAATACCCAGCTTAAAATAGTCTTCTAATGAATAAGGAAATTTTTTTTTAAGAAATGAAATTAAAAAGTTCTTGAAATTCTTAAAAGGCATCTCCTTTACATGAGCAGGGAGCTTGTTAAATAATCTGATGCCAACAGCCTTATGACTTCGTTGAACCTTATCCAATCTAGTTGCACGTAAGTTTAAATATTTGCAATGCCTTATTACATAAGAATGGGAGTCACTCCTAAGTGCATAGCCATCAATATTAGTTTTAACATGTATTAAATTGTTTAAAATATATAAACTTTTTAAAGTTAATATATTGTACTCAATAAAAAAAGGTTACATGACTCTGATTGTTTAATACCTGTAAATAATCTTATGGCTCTCTTTCGTACAATAAAAACGTCTGCTGCTCCAACACTGCCCCACAACAAATCCCCGTAGGATATGTGGAACTAAAAGAATATGCCTTGAGGAGCATTTTTTCCGTTACACAATTTCTCAACTTACGAAGAAGATATAAAACCCTTGACAATTTATTTATAACTTGATTCGTGTGTTCAACCCACGAGAGCTTTTCATCTAAGTTAAAACCAAGCAATTTGATTGGCTTATTCAAGATGTCTACTTTTTTCAGCGTAAACAGTATCAGTATCAGTGTTCAGTTTCATGCTGGTCTCATAACCGTTGGCTCGGGCAATGCGTTTGATAATGATAATTCCTTATTGTAATCATCTGGTGTTGATGGAATATTAATTAATATATTGATCATACGATTGTAAGCTGCTGTTTTATGACTATATGGGTGGTAGGAATCAGCGTGAATTGTCTGATCAGTGGTGACAAGCTTTCTGTAAATACTATAATTGAATTTAGAATTTGGTTTCTCAATTGTAAGCTCCATGAAATTAAGCCTATTGTAGTTTTCAATGTTAATTGTGAATTTAAATCTTTGACTTATGTTATTCAGATATTTATTGAGTATTTATATGTGTCTTTTATTTGCATAAAAACTACTATGGTATTTTTGAAAATCCATAATGGCGTTGGTTATTAATTATTAAACTAACAATTAGTTGGATTTTTCCAACGCGTCTTGTGTTTAAAATCTACACTGTGTAGATTTTAAACACAAGACGCGTTGGAAAAGTCCAACTAATTGTTAATTTAATACTATGGTATCGTCAACATACCTTGACATATAGAATAAACAACCATACCAACATAGAATAATATTTTTTCGTTCTATAGGTTTCTGTCAGATATTTTCAATGTGGTTAAGATATATCTAAGATATGACTCCAGATAACGGTGACCCCATTGCCAGACCATGAAGGCTGTGAATAGAACTTATCATCAAACGTGAAATAGTTTTGTTCAGGTGTCATTTTTAAAAGGTTCATGAGCTCAGTCCTTGCTTCCTCATTTAGAGATGATTTATTCGTGAGGTTTTTTTTTAAATATGTAGTTTCCTTAATGGGTAAATTTGCGTATAGGTCAGTTACATCAAAAGATGCTAAGGTGTGATGATTTTTAATTTCCATATTTGAAAATATATAGAGCTAGTCCAACAATCATCATCCAAGACTTGGTACGAGAAGTTGAGGTTTGATTCCCGGGATGGCCAAAAATGGAATAAGGAATTGGACTAATTTTCATTAACAGCGTTTATTTAAGAATAATTGTTTATTTCATAATAATGCCATTCTGTGGCTGTGTGTTAAAACTACCGTACTGGAGCCAGCTGCGTCATCTGTCTGTCTATGATTGCCTTAAGTGACAAGTAACAACACAACAGAACTGGCATTTTCCTTTTATTTATTTATTTATCAACGGACAACCATTTGAACAAAATAGAAGTAAATAAAAAGTGAGTACATAAGCATGCAAAGATGCAATAAATTAGACGCTATCATTACAATGCACAGAGTAATTAAAAATAATAAACTATACAATTAGTTAACAGACATAACCAAACTAAATGAGCAATGACTAATACAATGACAAAAACACCTAATTAACAAGCACAACATAACAAAGCAATATAATAATATAAGAAAAAAACAATAACAATATTTTAACAATTGCCAAAACATACGGCACCAAAAACAGTACAAATAGTAACCCTATGCCAAACTCTGAAAACCTGCCAGGATCAAACCGTTCCTGAAGCTCATGTAGCTGGAGAAGAAGAAGTCAAGGGAAGGTGGTACCAAGTTGCCAAGGCGCTGGATCCGGTTCATGGTGGAATTGGCCTCATAGTTAGTGCGGACGTGACTACGGCAAAAAAGTTCGGTTGATCGAGTCCTTGTTGAGCAACGTAGGGAGACCTGGAACAGTAGATCAGGAGCCTCGATCAGGTTGTTGAGGAGCTTGTAGAGGAAAAGAACATCTTGCAGATCTCTACGAACACCAAGAGGAAGTAGTCCAAGCTGCATGGCAATATTCTCGGTAGGCACCTCTCTGTAGGCATATCCCTGGCAGACACCAACCAGCCTCAGAAATCTATTCTGGATACTCTGGAGCTCATCCTTGAGGATATTCTGATGAGGTGACCACACTACAGAGCAGTATTCCAGTGGTGATCGAACGTATGCACAGTACAAAAGCTTAAGGACGTATGGATTTTTCAGATGTCTAGACATGCGAGATAACAAACCCAAGTTCCTGGATGCCTTAGCACATACGGTTTTAGGCATTTATATGTAAGGCATTCTTTAGTGCACAAGTCCCTTTATTTTGGTGTGGTTGTTAAATTAACAAGGAATACACAATTCTTTATCCTCTTGTTTTTTAAGTAAACATATCACAATTAATTTATATATATATATATATATATATAATATTATATTAACTGGGGTGGTAGCGTGTCATAATTATAATTCAGCTACAGTACTTGGAGGCTTGGAGGTCATGGATTGTGGATAGCTATAAGTGATGGTCTGTGGGTGTGCTATTCTCTGTTGTAAATTAATGCCCGTACTGTTGGATACTAAATTCATCCACAAAGACAATCTTCATAATTAGACCATTTCGTAATTTAGAGGCAAAAGTGGTTTGGATGCCACGATAAATTTTAGGTTCCTCAGATGTCATTGGGTTGTGGACTATTAATTAAAAACTCTGTCTAAGGAACATGTCAGCCTTAGTCAATAACTAGACAACATGGATGCACCACAATAATCTTAAACTCATTTCTCATTCATTCTTAAAATACTAAAAAAAATAATAAAAAATATTCAGGCTTAAAATACCTGCCTCAGTAGGTCGCCATTTCAAAATCTGTATAATCTAATGTAATTTAAAGGTATTTGCATGATCGTTCACGATAGTTTAGTTTATTTTCATAACTATGGAGTTTGTACACGCTATGAATTTTTGCATTTCATAAAATGTATCATCGCTCAATATAGACCAGTACTATAGCGGCTCATAACCTTAACTTAATCAAAATAGTTAATAACAAGTGCAACTTCTATAACTGTGTAATTTCTATATGAGCGGGAAATGAAATAGTAAAATTATTATTCTCGTCCTAAAATTATTCCCGTCATAAAATGATTCTACTAAATTATTCTTGATGATATGACTAAAGTTATGCATAGAATAACTATACTAAACTATTCTATGAAGGGTCTCGTTATTTTTAAAATTATAATTTAATTACTAATAATTATAGTTTTGAAACAAATTTCACGCTCCAGAATCATTTGTATTTTTATGTTAAGTCAATTACCAAACGATATATTTTTTAAAACAAATATTCTTTAAAAATACGCTATAAATAAGAACTTCATTTATACTCTTTCAATTGTGTAACAGTTTTATGTTATTTTTTATGATTTGTTAATTGACTTTTGGTCTGCAAAAAATCTTGATATGAAATAATTGATATCGATTTGATATGACGAAAAATACTTCACTTAAATTCTTAATAGTATTTCTAAACCAAACATTATAAAATATAATCAAAGCCATCTTCTAAAATAAAAAATAAGTGGTTGGACATGGTGGGCATTTTTAATATAACATAATTATAATATATACGGTTTGGTCAAATCTGTCGATTGAGAATGCCTATTACCATAAGATTTAGTGAGTAGGTTTGCTGCTGTGAGGTACACACGGACTGAAAGTGCCATTTATCCATCTTTTATAACATTTATACCAACTTTCACACATCTGTCCATATATGGAGTTGAATCACCAGATTAGGGAAAAGAGTATGCAGGTTTTGCCACGATACATAAACTCATAATTTTTTTTAGCACTTATGGACGCACTGTGCTAAATATGTTGTTCTACTTTTAGAAAAATTAATTTTTTTTAATTCATGATTCAGGATTGAAAAATACAACGTACTGTGTTTAGATTGTTTTTTATATCTCGGTAACCGTTGAAGATAGAGGAAAACTTTAGAAACGTCTCACTGTGTATTAGCAAGCTGATTCAGGGTGAAATATAAAATTAGAAATTTTAAAAAATTCATTGATGCACCCATTTGGTGTCTCCCCCCCACTGTTCATTGACCGATATGTCTGTTTGAACCTCACTTTTAGAAACGTCTCACTTTGGTCTTGATCGGACAATTTTTACGAGTTATCGTGTCAGAACAACACATTTATATATATGACTTTTTATATATATGTGTATTATTTTTATTATTTTTAACGTGTATTTTTTGGTCTCTCACCTAAAGGACGGTTTCGGGCTTAATTGATGAATACGGTACTTTTTAGAAACGTCTACTGTGTATTGGCAGCGTCAGCTTTAAGTTGCGAAGCAAAGGCGTTTATTGAGATTGTATACGCTTTGGTGTCTCCCACGGACGGCACTGTGCTCATGAATATGTTGATCCTACCTTTTAGAAACGTCTCACAATGTATTAGCAGCGTTCAGCTTTAGGATTGAAAGAAAAGGCGTTCATTGAGATTGTATACGGTTTGGTGTCTCCCACGGACGGCGCTGTGCTCATGAATATGTTGATCCTACCTTTTAGAAACGTCTCACTGTGTATTAGCAGCGTTCAGCTTTAGGATTGAAAGAAAAGGCGTTCATTGAGATTGTATACGGTTTGATGTCTCCCACGGACGGCACTGTGCTCATGAATATGTTGAACCTACCTTTTAGAAACGTCTCACTGTGTATTAGCAGCGGTCAGCTTTGGGATTCGAAGCAAAGGCGTTTATTAAGATTGTATACGGTTTGGTGTCCCCCACGGACGGCGCTGTGCTCATGAATATGTTGAACCTACCTTTTAGAAACGTCTCACTGTGTATTAGCAGCGTTCAGCCTTAGGATTGAAAGAAAATGCGTTCATTGAGATTGTATACGCTTTGGTGTCTCTCACGGACGGTGCTGTGCTCATGAATATGTTGAACCTACTTTTTTTGAAACGTCTTACTGTGTATTAGCAGTGTTCAGCTTTAGGATTGAAAGAATAGTGGTTTATTGAGATTGTATACGGTTTGGTGTCTCCCACGGACGGCACTGTGCTCATGAATATGTTGAACCTACCTTTTAGAAACGTCTCACTGTGTATTAGCAGCGGTCAGCTTTGGGATTCGAAGCAAAGGCGTTTATTGAGATTGTATACGCTTTGGTGTCTCCCACGGACGGCGCTGTGCTCATGAATATGTTGATCCTACCTTTTAGAAACGTCTCACTGTGTATTAGCAGCGTTCAGCTTTAGGATTAAAAGAAAAGGCGTTCATTAAGATTGTATACTGTTTGGTGTCTCCCACGGACGGCGCTGTGCTCATGAATATGTTGATCCTACCTTTTAGAAACGTCTCACTGTGTATTAGCAGCGGTCAGCTTTGGGATTCGAAGCAAAGGCGTTTATTGAGATTGTATACGCTTTGGTGTCTCCCACGGACGGCGCTGTGCTCATGAATATGTTGATCCTACCTTTTAGAAACGTCTCACTGTGTATTAGCAGCGTTCAGCTTTGGGATTGGAAGCAAAGGCGTTCATTGAGAATGTATACGCTTTGGTGTCTCCCACGGACGGCACTGTGCTCATGAATATGTTGATCCTACCTTTTAGAAACGTCTCACTGTGTATTAGCAGCGTTCAGCTTTAGGATTAAAAGAAAAGGCGTTCATTGAGATTGTATACTGTTTGGTGTCTCCCACGGACGGTGCTGTGCTCATGAATATGTTGAACCTACCTTTTAGAAACCTCTTACTCTGTATTAGTAGCGTTCATGTTTGGGGTTGGTAAGAATGACGTTTATTAAGATTGAATACGCTTTGGTGTCTCCCACGGACGGCGCTGTGCTCATGAATATGTTGATCCTACCTTTTAGAAACGTCTCACTGTGTATTACCAGCGTTCATGTTTGGGATTCATCGAACTAATCCTCAATAACTAAATAACTGCAAGATTTCACTTACAAATAACTTTAATTTTAACTTTAACAAATAAATACCTTATATCTTTGGAATTCGGTGTGACTGCATTAATAACATAATAAACAACTGTTGAGCATCATATATACTAATTCTGTTTCATGTTTTAGGAAAATTTAAATGTTACTTTTCCAAAAAAATTACCTTTTAAACATCAAAATATATACTACAGGGAACTAAATTAAATATTTGAACATTTTATCCTGGATTTATACTGATCGATTCAGGTATATGTATTTACAACTAACTCTCTGGTTAAGAGTTTTGTTATGCTAAAACATTTAATAATAAAAAAAGGTTTTTAATCTTTTAATGCTGTTAATTTAAAGTGCTGTTGGTTGAAAACATTTTTTTGATTGGCTAGCTAACAATTATTATTTTGAAGCAAGCTAAGTCATGGGAGACTAATTTAACGAAATTGTCCTTGCATTTAATTATTATAGCTGTTGAAAAATCAAATGATAGAACAATCTTAAAACTTTAATAAATATAAAATATTTATGTATTTATAATAGAAAAAGTCTATAAAAATATTTCACAAAATTGCAAAAAGTGCAAACAGGTCGAATACCTAGAATACCTAAGAATACCAAGAATACCTAGAATACCTAACCGGGACTGCCTCCCTCTCTTGGACTAATATAATTTAAAAAAATCTTATTACTGTATTGATTCGGGGTTTTATAATTAATTATATTCTAGAAAGTCTGTTTTAGACGCTATTGTAGAGGGCCAGTTTACAGTTTTTGGCTGTGTAATGTTTAAATTTATTGAACACATACTATACAATTATATATAAGTTTGGATGTCTGCAAATTTGAAAATTTTACTCTGCGTTGGTTAATGAGAATGTAAAACCCGTCATGACACAATGCTACAGATTTAGCCGTTCACCGGCTGCTCCGCAGCTTCACCAATGAGGCTCTTGAATATGTTAATCGTTATCCTTCTAGCCTTCACCCAATGAAACACAATGCGACAGCTTTAACCATTAACTGAGAGCCTCACAGTAGTGCCAATGAGGCTCATGAATATGTTTATTCCTATCCTTATAGCCTTTACTCCAATGGAGCACAATGCGACTGTCCTAAGCGTGCACTGAGAGCCTCACAGTAGTGACAAAGAGGCTCATGGATATGTTTATTCCTATCCTTCTAGCCTATTCTCCAATGGAGCACAATGCGACTGTCCTAAGCGTGCACTGAGAGCCTCACAGTAGTGCCAATGAGGCTCATGAATATGTTTATTCCTATCTCTAAACATAGACACACATCAATGCTGACACTAAGCGTCTGCCTTCGCTTTTACCACCAGAAACACGGACACACATCAATGCTGACACTAAACGTCTGCCTTCGCTTTTACCACCAGAAACATAGACACGCATCAATGCTGACACTAAACGTCTGCCTTCGCTTTTACCACCAGAAACATAGACACACATCAATGCTGACACTAAACGTCTGCCTTCGCTTTTACCACCAGAAACATAGACACGCATCAATGCTGACACTAAACGTCTGCCTTCGCTTTTACCACCAGAAACATAGACACACATCAATGCTGACACTAAACGTCTGCCTTCGCTTTTACCACCAGAAACACGGACACACATCAATGCTGACACTAAACGTTTGCCCTCGCTTTTACCATCAGAAACATAGACACACGTCAATGCTGAAACTAAACGTCTGCCTTCGCTTTTATCACTAGACACACGTATCAGCCACTTCAGATTGGTAGACTTGAGTTTATGTTCGGATGAAATAAATATGATTTTGTCAGAATCTCTCTTCTTAATTTACATTTATGGACGTAATGTGTAAACTGTCGGCGAATCAAATGCACAATACTACTACTTTACAGAGTTTTAAGTATTATTGCATCTATTAATTTGTTGTGGTTTATTTGTATTAATTTATTTTGTAAAAATGTTTTAGTTTATTAGTATTAATGTCATATTCTTTATTTATTCTTTAAGTATTAGCCTTAATATATCGATTGACGTGTTATTTGTTTACCTATGTAATTTTATTTGGCAAAAAATCAATCCGAATCCGAATACTTAGGTCCCCTCTGATTCACACCTACATACACCCATGACTGGGTTAAATTGAAGTGGTACACACCCAACCCAATCTAAAGAGCTTGACTGAGGTTTTTTAACAGCCCTTGAGAAAAAAGTAAACTGTTACAAATATTCATGTTATATCAGAACTGAACGTATTTCTAGTAGGTTGTTTATAAAATTAAAAAAGGTCGCAGAGAGTTTTTCACCTCAAGGCAAGCCTACTGTAATCAGAAGAGGTTAGTTGATCTGATCACCAACCTATGTGTCTTAGCTGCGGTCCGTTAAGTAGTTGTGGAATCACTCTAGGCCCACACCAATAACTATATATACAGTGATCAACCATATCGAATGTATTTTTTAAATTAACTAATCAATGCATCCTCAGTTAATTTACCTTTAGTGAAACCGCATTGGTGCAGACTAAAAAGTCATGACCATCTAAATAGTTTAGTAAACGTGCCTTCTTTAGTTCTTCAATAATTTAAAAAAAAACTGTTGTAACGGCACCCGCAACCACCAATGATGAGGAATCTTCTGACCCAGGAAAGGGAGCAGGTTTTCAAACCAAATCCAATCTTGGTGTCCAGGAGGCTACTCGTGTGGCCAGAGAGGCTACAATGACATCGTGGCAAGAGAGGAGAACCGGAAGACGATAAGTACTTTGACGCGTCGATTAATCCCGGGACCTTCCTTAACGCGCGTAAGGAGTTAATGGGTACGGGCTATTCCCTGACTACCTCCATAAAATGGGCAAGGTCGACAGTGCAGCCTGTCCATACGGGGATGCTCCCCGGGACGATGCCTATCACACATTTTTTGTGTGTGCGCGGTGGGCAGCCCAGAGAAAAAGTATGGAAGTGGAAGTGGGGGTCATCTCGCCCGAGAACATTGTCCCTCTCATGACGACATCTCTTGAGAACTGGCGACGTATAACTACATCCGTCGAACGTTCTTAATAGAAAGAAGACAGAAGAGGATCAAGACCAGCTTTGATCCTTCCTCAGGGGGCTAAGGAGATGTTGTAGCCGTGTGGCTTCCCATACGAGGCTCCGCCTTGGTGTAATACTTTAATAGGTGCTTCTAAGGTGGATTTAAGCGTGAGGCGAGGGGTTTTTAGTGGGTGCGAGTCCCACACACCGGGAAATGCACCGATCTTTCCTCCCTGATGGTGCATCAGCATTTACCCTCGTATATATATATATATTATTTATAATTATATTTATATATATGTATATATATAATATATATAATTATATATATGTATCACTTAACATTATAGATACAATCTGGATTAACTTCAGTTTCCGTACTCCTATCGATTAATTATAATTATCATTTATAATAATATAATAATTAGTTTAATTTACTTGTTTATTCATTTCAGATGTATTTACTCCAACTTATTATTAAATAAGCTCAAAAATTTAAAGATACTTATTAGTCCTTTTATTTCAATTACATTTTTTCCAGAATAGGCACGCACAATGTCTGATTATGTTATAGACCACACATTTGCTACAGCTAAAGTAATTCCCATACATCATTAGGTACAATTTATTGCTTTCATTTTGTTTCCATTTGACAGTTGATTTAATTCAGTACTGCAAGCAAATAAAAAAGCTATAGTACTGCTGGAATAAACTCATTTATTCATATGGACCATTTTCTATTGATACTTCCATCAATAAACACAAATGCTGTATAGATCGTTGAAATTATATATTTGCTTTTATTAGTTTCTTTATATATACACTCGTATATAAGATTTAGTTTTTTCAAGTCATAATCATTGTGTTTAATGTTCTTTTATTATACAGGTCTTTGAGTAGTTTATGTGTGACACAAAATCTCCAGTGATTTACTGATATTGTTTTATATTACGATACAATTATAAGTAATAGTCAATTTAAAAAGACAGCTTATTGTTTTCTTTGGAAAGTAAAATTATTTTCTAAAAGTTTCTTCTGTCATATAATAAACCAAGAAAATGATTATTGATTTAGTGGTGTTTTTATTATTTTGGGGAGACACGCAAAGCAAATTAGTAAGAGATTGCTATTGGTTGGCAGACCAGTTTGAGCCCTCACCAAACTTAAGTAAGTTACATTTTATAATAATTGTTTAAGCTTGAATAAACAAAGTCTGTTAAAAAATAACATTGACGTAAGATGAATTTAGAACGGGAATATCATTAAGAGTGAGAATTAAGGGTATCCAGAAGGGTACCTTACCCTTCCTTACCTACTTGGCCACTTATACCTCTACGGGTGTCGGTCGGCTGCTAGCTGTAAGACGGAGAACCGTCTTACACGAGGGCTGGTGTAGCGCTGGGCCTCAGTGACCATCTCCCAACCGTCTTACACGAGGGATGGTGTAGCGCTGAGCCTCAGTGACCATCTCCCAACCGTCTTACACGAGGGATGGTGTAGCGCTGAGCCTCAGTGACCATCTCCCAACCGTCTTACACGAGGGATGGTGTAGCGCTGAGCCTCAGTGACCATCTCCCAACCGTCTTACACGAGGGCTGGTGTAGCGCTGAGCCTCAGTGACCATCTCCCAACCGTCTTACACGAGGGCTGGTGTAGCGCTGAGCCTCAGTGACCATCTCCCAACCGTCTTACACGAGGGCTGGTGTAGCGCTGAGCCTCAGTGACCATCCCCCAACCGTCTTACACGAGGGCTGGTGTAGCGCTGAGCCTCAGTGACCATCCCCCAACCGTCTTACACGATGGCTGGAGTAGCGCTGAGCCTCAGTGACCATCTCCCAACCGTCTTACACGAACCGTCTTACACACGAGGGCTGGTGTAGCGCTGAGCCTCAGTGACCATCTATTTCCCTTGCGGAATATTTTCTGCTGCTACTTTTAGTGTGGGGTCTAACTTCCTTCTGTTTACATATCCCGCCCACCTCAATATTGGCTTAGTAGGGTTTGTTGTGAAAACTGTTTGCTAAATTTTTATCACGCTATACAGACAAAAATTTTCTCTAGAGGTAAATAAAGTGTCACAAGGAAAAAAATATTCCAATTTCCCAGCTAGCAGTTAAAATGTTAAAATATTAAAATTTATAAAACCAAAAATTTAAATAACTAATAAAAAATTAAAAAATAGTACCTAAACATTTACATTTCAGTCGATGATTCCTAATAGTAGTGTTATAAAGTTAAAACAGACTGTGCTATTAAAACGTTAATATTTCTCAAATCTAAGGTAGTTCAAAGCGCTCAAATTATATTACAAAACTACAAATATCTAAGGAAATAATATAAATTAATTACAATTTCATCTAATATAATATTAATTACATAAGTTACTGTGAAATAGTTTATTTATAGTTCACGTCATTTTACTCTCTCCCCTTATACATAGTATATGGAGAGAGTATTGTTTTCGTCAAAATTTTCGAATTTGAGTTGAGGGTGAATATACCCGTTTTGGGGTCCTCTGAATCCAAAAAAGTGGGCTTTGACGTGATGTCTGTCTCCGTGTGTCTGTGTGTGTGTGTGTGTGTGTGTGTGTGTGTGTGTGTGTGTGTGTGTGTCTGGATTTGTACAGTGCCACAGCCTACCCCGTTGGTCCGATTTAGATGAAATTTGGCATGTATATATATAGTCACCGTATCTCCAGGTATTTTTTTCATTTTTTTCAATTTTTGATTTTTAAGGGTAGTTCACCCCGAAAAACCCTTAAAAAACGTAATAAATCCAATTTTCTCAAAAAACGGCTCTAACGATTTTGATTAAAATGTGATAGTTTATAGTGCAAAGAGTACTAAATAATTTGACACCACCCGCATGTCTGTAAAAATGACGGTTCAAAAGTTATGGGCTTTTAAATGTCAAGAAAATCAAATTTTTAAATTTTCAGTGAAAACAATAAAAAGTAAAGTATAACGTGACTGGTGCCATTGAAACCAGCTTAAAAAACTGAGCAAATTAGTATTTTAAATTATTTGTCTACGACTATCGGTTCCAGAGAAAAGTTAAATTTACTGTCCACGATAAACGCAGTACGTTGTCTGAAAGCGCCTAATGTTATTCTTATGGAGAATAAAAAAAATCAATTTCATCCTTACTTTCCAACCGTTTTCCATGAAACTTGGTATGAAGTGTAAGGTCAAATCACCGAACAAAACCAGCTCAAAAAAGCTTGGTATTACCGGGGGGGGGAGTTCCCCCATACAATTTGAACAGTAAATTATTAAATGATATTTAAAATAACTTTGTAGAACATGATAGTTTTATTACAGATTGTCCTTTTTAAATTTACTTTGGGAGAAAGTATGTGTCAGTCCACTGGTACCGTTTATTTTGTGATCATCACGACTCCTCATTAGCTGGAACATGGAATTTATGTGTGCGTGAAGAAATTATCATTGAAGCACTTGATAGCAGTGTTTATTCTGATGACACCATATCTGTTCTTAGTGCAAACGACATTTGGGGAGACTTCAGTTACCAACTTGCGCTCTACCCTTCGCTTGACCGCTTGTGTGTGACAAAGTACCTTGTAGAAGTTTTATTCTTCTGCTACGTTGGCAGTTGAAACATAAGCCCACATATCTTCGTCAGATACTCTTCTTAAGGAGATTCAACTCTGAAAAAATACCTGTTTTAAAATTCACAATAAAATGGTTTAACTATTTTTTCTTGTTTTTAGTAGGTTAGAAATATGTGAAATAACAAAACGTATACATACATTATAAACGTCACATACATTCTACAGCTAGTAAAAACTGCGTTTTCACGTTTACCAGACCATATTTCAATGTGAAATATCTTATAAACTATCCAACATATTTTTTGTGTATTTCTACGACAGAGGCATTTTTTAACGTTGTGATGGGGAACGGTCTAAACCCCGGTCTTATTACTACCTAATGTCAACCTTTTGTTGGGAAGCATAATTAATTAATAGCCCAATTACAGAAAGCGACTGGGTTCAGATTCGATCCTTGAGGGATTCGATCCGGCGACTTTCAGTTTTGAAGGGAGTATTATAACTACTACACCACCCAGTTAGTTCTGTACATACCCAGATATATTGCACTGTTCATGGTCCCACTTTTAGAAGATAATGATCTATTCCAAATATTTAGATACCGTAGTTTTACTATGGTGTAGCATTAGTGATTTCTAAATACAGCAGAGTAAACTTTAGTATATTTTATAAAAATATGCATACATAAAATCTTACTGAGCAAAATATTCACGCAAAAGCCTAATTCTATCAAAATATTTAGTAAAAGATATTCCGAATATATGGTGAAAATTAGAACACGCTATACCAATTGTTTCTCAACATGTACAGAAAAAGGTTTGAAAGGAAAAGTTTGTTTGTCGCTGCATTTTCAAGTATATTTTTAAATAGATTTATATAACATATTGGATCAAATGCTCGTACTATACATAGATGTTTGGTTACATTATCATAGCAGTGATAAATATAAATATGCAAAAAATATTTTATTATTTATTCATACTACTTAGAAAAGATATAAGATATATAAGAAAAAGTTAAGATATAGGTCGTATGGTACTATATTCTTGTTCAGTAGGTGCTAAATAAATAATAAAATACCCCCGTAGCAGCAGACCTGCGTACTCAGCGAATTTCCAAATCAATAATATAATAATTATAATATATGACAAGTTTGGTCAAAATCTGTCGATAAACATGGGAATTATTTGCCTATTCTCCATAAGATTAAAATGGGAAAGAGTGAGTAGGTTTGCTGCTGCGAGGAACACTGAAAGTATACCATCAAAAATTTTATTTTTAACATTTATACCAACTTTTATCATCATCTGTCCATAAATAAAGGAGTTTGCCTAATCTCCATATGATTAACATGGGAAAAGAGTATGCAGGTTTGCTGCCATGATAAACACATAAACTATGATTTTTTAGCACAAATGTATGGATCTAAACCACATGAACCTAAATATCAAGTTTCATAAAAAAATATTAGATAATAAGTGAAAAATTAATTTTTCCTAATCCTCCATAAGATTAACATTGGAGCCTCAAAATACAACGTACTGTGTTTAGATTTTTTT
Source organism: Nephotettix cincticeps (assembly GCA_023375725.1). Taxonomy (NCBI): domain Eukaryota; kingdom Metazoa; phylum Arthropoda; class Insecta; order Hemiptera; family Cicadellidae; genus Nephotettix; species Nephotettix cincticeps. The sequence goes on along the minus strand of CM041786.1, from coordinate 103,081,540 downwards.
ATATCTCGGTAACCATTTAAGATAGAGAAAAACTTTAAGGAACTTAATTGTGTAGTTTTTTTAAGCTGATTCCAATGGTGAAATATAAAATTAGAAATTTTTAAAAATTACATGTGAAAAACGCAAAAAACCCCATTTTGGGGTACAAAACCCCCCCAAACTACCCGTTCCCATTGACCGATATGTCTGGTTTACGAACTCGTCCGAGCATTTGTAGGAATACACGTCTCTACCAAATTTGGTCTCGATCGGACCATTTTTACGAGAGTTATCGTGTTCACAGACACATATATATATACATATATATATACATATATATATACATATATATATATATAAAAATTTTAACGACTATTGTTTTTGGTCTCTGGGCACCTAAAGAAGAAAAAATAACATGGTCTCGAGCTTAACTCTTGCCATGAGACCTACGGTAATAGCTTCTTCCCTATGGGAAATTCGCTAAAACTTGTAGCTTGATTTAATGTTTTTTTTACAGTTTTGAGTGATGAATAGCTTAAAGGCTTAAGGTTAATCAAAAAATTGATTTCGTATTATTAATTTGTCTCTAAATCTATTGATTTTAGGAGGAATGGAAGTTAGGAGTTTTTAAGCTATGACCTAGGTTATGTGAATCTTCTCTAACATGGAACTTTTTATCGATGATTGTCTATTAAACTTGCTTAGGATGAATACATTTCTTTCAATAATGGGATCCCTTTTAAATTTCTGGTAAGAATCTTGAAGATTCTCTCAATAAAAACAATATTTTCATCCATCTGTAAAGTAGTTGCATTTATTAATTTTAAACATAAAGACATATTTGATTTAAGCATAAAACACACAACAATTTTTTATTCTAAAGAAAAATTTTTAATTATAGTTTCGAGAGATTGTCAACACCTTGTCTTTTTATATCAGCCATCGGGAATGGCCAACTAATTGATGTTTAATCCTTTTTGAAGGTGTCTGACGTGAAAAAACATTTTCGGGTGATATTCCTGGGTTTAAAATTTTCTGATCGATATTTGGAATCTCACATGCAATTCTCTAAAAAGATTTTACAGCTGGAACATATACACGATGAAATTGTGCGTATTCTATTCAGTTATAGGTTGAAGTGCTCGCCCCCCGACCTTCCGCGTAACAAAAATGTGACCTCGACCGACGGTGGGTTAACCCTTCAGAAATTTGTAATATCAACATTATATAGTTAAAAAGCACACGAGTAATCGGCTCAAAAAAGATACATTCTACAAATACTCTCGTCGCAACAGACCTGCGTACTCAGCGAATTTCTATATCAATAATATAATAATATATGACAAGTTTTATAAAAATCTGTCCATAAACATGAGAATTATTTGCCTATTCTTCATAAGATTAACATGGGAAAGAGTGTGCAGGTTAGCTGCTGTGAGGAACACTGAAAGTAGTCATTTCTACCATAAATAATTTTTATATTAACATTTATACCAACTTTCATCAACATCTGTCCATAAATAAAGGAGTTTGGTTTATATTAGGTTTATTATAATAATCAGCTGTTAAATATTTAAAGGTTTCACAACGAAATCGCAATGCTAATTGACTTCAGGACATGGCCAATCTTAAAGTTAACATGTATTTACTGTTAAGCGTTACGAAGTTAGCCGGGTCAGCTAGTATATATATATATATATATATATATATATATATATATATATAAGGAAGTAAATACAAACATTAAAAGGGCATATAAAGAACTTAAAAAGTGCCCAGCCACTTTGTTGTCACGTCTGTGCCAATTAATACATTTTACATGAAAAATACATCACACATAAATATTGGAATGTATAAGAAATTGTGTTCATCCCTAACGTATTTCCTTAAAATTTCAGGTGACTTAACAAAGCACCGAAACTTCAAGTTGCTGCCTCACGCAACATGTGGGAACTGGAAATGGGAAACGCCCGATTCACGAAAAAAAATATTCCGAGGGACGGATGCCTCCAACAACCAGTACCCGTGGCTGGCTAAGGCGAACTTGTGTATGTACAGCACCAATAGCAATATGATCAACACAGCTGTTGACATTTAAGTTATTATATATTGATATCCTACAATGTAAACATTGAAACCTAGGAAAATCACGGGGTGTAGCCCAAGGAGAATTTAAGAAAATGTATATGCCTATGAGTTGCATGAGTTTAATATAACTTTGTTTAAAATTTTAAACCGGTCGGTTACAGACATGCGTACTCAGCGAATTTCTATATCAATAATATAATAATATATGACAAGTTTTATAAAAATCTGTCCATAAACATGAGAATTATTTGCCTATTCTTCATAAGATTAACATGGGAAAGAGTGTGCAGGTTAGCTGCTGTGAGGAACACTGAAAGTAGTCATTTCTACCATAAATAATTTTTATATTAACATTTATACCAACTTTCATCAACATCTGTCCATAAATAAAGGAGTTTGGTTTATATTAGGTTTATTATAATAATCAGCTGTTAAATATTTAAAGGTTTCACAACGAAATCGCAATGCTAATTGACTTCAGGACATGGCCAATCTTAAAGTTAACATGTATTTACTGTTAAGCGTTACGAAGTTAGCCGGGTCAGCTAGTATATATATATATATATATATATATATATATAAGGAAGTAAATACAAACATTAAAAGGGCATATAAAGAACTTAAAAAGTGCCCAGCCACTTTGTTGTCACGTCTGTGCCAATTAATACATTTTACATGAAAAATACATCACACATAAATATTGGAATGTATAAGAAATTGTGTTCATCCCTAACGTATTTCCTTAAAATTTCAGGTGACTTAACAAAGCACCGAAACTTCAAGTTGCTGCCTCACGCAACATGTGGGAACTGGAAATGGGAAACGCCCGATTCACGAAAAAAAATATTCCGAGGGACGGATGCCTCCAACAACCAGTACCCGTGGCTGGCTAAGGCGAACTTGTGTATGTACAGCACCAATAGCAATATGATCAACACAGCTGTTGACATTTAAGTTATTATATATTGATATCCTACAATGTAAACATTGAAACCTAGGAAAATCACGGGGTGTAGCCCAAGGAGAATTTAAGAAAATGTATATGCCTATGAGTTGCATGAGTTTAATATACCTTTGTTTAAAATTTTAAACCGGTCGGTTTAGTATTTTTCGCATTTACTTACCACAACAAACAAACATACAGGAACCACCTCTTCTTTATAATATTATAGGAACAAAATAAAAGGCATTACATTATTTTTTTAATTTAAGCATTTTTCTGTCCAAAAATTTAATATATAATTAGTTAGCATCAAATACAAACACATGACTAAACGAATAAAATTTGTAGTTGTAGTAATAATAATACATTGTGTAGTTCAATGTCGTTTTATTTTGTAGCCTAGGGTAAGACTGATTTGGCGATGTCTGCTACTGTATGTTGTAGTTGGCACAAACGATGGCGTCATCCACTGTGGAGGGACGATCATAAACAACCGATACATCCTCACCGCTGCGCACTGCTGTGAGGCCGCAAAATCGTATGTTTACCAATCGGCCTATACAGAGTGTTCTTAAAGTCCCTTATCCCTATTTTTTCTACAATCAATATTTAAAGTGACTTTCAATTTAAATTGAAAAAGGTTGTACCATTTTCAAAATCTCTTTAAGACTAGGATAAAGGAGTCGGTATAAAATATGTCATTAGAAGCATGTATTGCGAAGTATCAAATAACACAATTTTACCTTCTGAATACTGTGCCTCATTTGAATTTAAAAACTTGCACAGTTTTAAATGACCATAGGTCTAGGATAAAAAAGTCTACATGGATGTTTCAATTAGTAATGGAATTTTTTATGTCGACGCCTTTATCCTATACCTATGGATATTTTGAAAACGGTGGAACCTTTTTGAATTTAAATTGCACCACTATTTTCTAGAGAGAAAGGCTGTGTTATTTGATATATCATTTTATGTAAGTGCATATTAAGTGTCTAGTGCAAACTTTTATATTGGATCCTTAAGAATTGAGCATTTTAAAGTTGACTCCTAGGTCCTAGACTTCAGGGAACTTCAATTTTTTTTAATTGCTTCACACGTTTGGGTATATTTTGTTCAATGATTCCCATACTTTAGAATCATTTTGAGTATAAATCGTGGATTTAGGTAGGGGAAAGGGACTTTAAATCCATCCTTTACATAAAATACCTGGTAACTGAGCATTGCTTTCATTGCATTTAAACGTGGATTTAAACGTATAACTGTGACGACAGCATTAACATTGGAGCCCCAAAATACAACGTATCATGTTTAGATTTTTTTATATCTCGGTAACCGTTGGAGATAGAGAAAAACTTTAAAAAAATCTTAATTGTGCAGTTTTTAAGCTGATTCTAATGATGAAAGATACAATTTGAATTTTTTTTAAATTACATAGGAAAAATGCAAAAACCCCATTTTTGGGTACAAAACCCCCCCCAAACTACCTGATCCAATTGACCGATATATCTGGTTTACGAACTCGTCCGAGCAAATGCAGGAATACAAGTCTCTACCAAATTTGGTTCGATCGGACCATTTTTACGAGAGCTATCGAATCATGGTCCTAAGCCCGGGAGTCTTGCCATGATACATACGGTAATAGCTTCTTCCCTATGAGAAATTCGCTAAAAAGCATAAGTAAAAGGAAAGTAAATAAGTACGGGTAATTAAGAGTAAGAAGCAAGTAACAAAGTAAACATTAATCATTTGCTTGATCATTGGTGGGAAGAACTGAATTTTTTTCTTCCCCGAGTTTACGGTTTGCGGAAACAGCCACTTTCGTTTCCCTCCCGGCAATCAAGGACACAAATTTTCAGTTGAAAAATTTTAGATTTTGAATTTCCAGACAGTGGAAGGACCCGTATACTAGTGAACCACGAATTTATTTTGTTTATGTACATAATTTGACTTCTATTCGGCGTCCCGTATCCTCCAAGGGCGTGGGATCTTACAACAGCGGCCCACTTAGTGATCAGTGATCACTTGTCCACCACTCTCCAACGCAGAGGGCCGGAGGGTATGGGGAAGACTTATAATTCCCAATGTGCGATAATATAATAAAAACTTAAATTTAAAAAATGTTTTTGTTTTTTTTATCAATAATTTTGAAGGTGTGGGAGTTGGTTAATTTATTTTGTCAGAGCCTGTTAAAGCTTTAGGCCTGTGTATTCTGGTTTCTTTTTATACTGCTAGTCTAACTTGCTGAACAAAAGCTACTTTTTACCTAGTATTATGGCTATTCCTACACTTCCATTCAGGTTTCCTATTGCCTTCTTATTATAGAAGCCGTATTGTTTGTTACATAAATATTATCTTCAAGAAAAGAAACTAGTTGGTCACAAACTGCTTTCTCTATTATCTTAGACATTACTGGCAGAAGGGATACTAGTCGGTGGTTTTCCACCTCCGTGTCTGCCAAAATTGTGCCAAATGTCCTACTTTTAGCGAATTTCCCATAGGGAAGAAGCTATTACCGTAGGTCTCATGGTAAGACTTAAGCCGGGACCATGTTATTTTTTCTTCTTTAGGTGCCTAGAGACTAAAACAATAATAGTTAAAATTTATATATATATGTATATATATATACACACACAGGGTGTTCATTAAGGTCGGGGACAAACTTCGAGGGGTGATAGTACTCATCAAAATAAACAAAAAATTTCCTATAAATATATGTCGAAAAATCCTTCATTTAGCAGCTAGCCGCCATTTTGTATTTTATACAAAAAACTTTAAATCTGAAGAACTACTTAAGATACAGAAACCAAACTTTTCTCACATATTTATTGGCTGAACACAAAAATATTATTAAATTATCATTTAGTTTTCTTTTATATTTTCAAAATGGCGGTAATTAAAATTATTTTAATTCAAATAACAAAAAACCATTACATTTATGAATTTTTTATAGGAAATTAAAAGTTTGAAATTTTAATTTCAAATCGAACGATTTTTTGGTGAACGAAATCCGTCCACGAATAAGTTAGAAAATGCACTTATAGTGTTAGAATACTGGGCCGTAGCTAAGAAGCGGACTTCAGCTGCCACAAAGCGGCATCTTCGCCACGGCCGTGCCGCGGTGGCGTGTGGGCCCTGTATTCCAACACTAATAGTGCATTTTCTCGCTTATAAGTGGATGGATTTCGTTCACCAAAAAATTGTTCGATTTGAAATTAAAATTGCAAACTTTTAGCGAATTTCCCATAGGTAAGAAGCTATTACCGTAGGTCTCATGGAGAGACTTAAGCCCGGGACCATGTTATTTTTTCTTCTTTAGGTGCCCAGAGTCCGAAAACAATATTCGTTAAAATTTATATATATGTATATATATATATATATATATATATATATATATATATTATTTTTATTATTATTATCCTGTGATCAACTGATTTTGTTGGAAACGGAATGAGGATTGAAAATCAAAAGATAAATTTACTTTACACCAATTATTTGGTTTGTTACAGTGGCTTCAAGCAATACAACGAATACGTTTTCTATCAAAACACGGAAGATTTAGGAAATACTCTTTCCTGCTTTAATTTCGCACAGTTATGTTACCCTTAAGTTTTTACAAATTGTTTAGTAACCTGATAATTTTACATTTATTACATACATAAAATAAATATTTTTATAAAAAACCTCTATTCACATATTGTTCTTTGCCGTCTTCAATCAAGAACTTTCAAACGGTTATAAACAGCTGTTTTGGTTTGCATTGTTTACATTTGATTCTCCATAAGCGTAATGTTAAATCTTTAGATTTTAAACTTAATATTACAAGAAAACACGAATTTTCCTGGACATTAGACCTATCTAGAACTTATTTTCTACTCGGAAATTAGTTATTTCCAAAATTTAAAGAAATTCCTTAATGCCGTTTTTAAGATGCGTGTGAATATATATATATATATATATATATATATATATATATATATATATATATGTATATATACAAACCTTGCTCGTATTATAGTATTGGATGGAGAATAGGCAAATAATTCTCATGTTCATCGACAGATTTTGACCACTTGACTTGTCGTATATTATTATTATTATATTATTGATTTGGAAATTCGCTGAGTACGCAGGTCTGCTGCGACGGGGGTATTGTGTTTTGTCTTGTTTGAGAATATACCTAATTTGGTTTAATTGTTCACAATGAAAGTGGGTAGAATTTATTTGGACTGATTCGTCAGATTATTTTTCCAAACGATTATTAGTCTTCAGGTGTTAACTCATCAGGAGATATCTCGTTTTAATCTAATAAGATTACGTTAATGCTCCAAAGCAAACCTGGTCGCATGATAGCCGGTTGAGGTGTGAAATTGAAGATAATTTTACTATACAGTGAATTGCATAGTTAAACCCTTAATACATTTTCCAAGAAAATAATCACTATGCATACATATGAATTCTCAGGTACATACCTGAGAATCAGCAGGACTTAACTGTGATAAAAAATAATATAAAACAGCATAAGGATACACATGAGATAGTCAAAGGTGTGAGTCGATGACTACAAATAGAGTAATTATATAAGAATGTTTAAATAGGGTGCATATAAACTATTCTATAAATTGCAATGTAATCTGAAATAAAAGGCCATGTATAACTGAAACAAAATTATAAACAGAATAATATTTCTTATACTTAAAGCTTGTCTATGTATTAAATGTTTTCCTGTCATAAAAATAAAAAAGTTACAGTGACTAATTTTACCACCTATTTTTTATTTTATTTTATTGTCAGTTACGGCAAATTCTATCTGAAAACGTAATTTACTGATCCCCAGTCCTACCCAGATAACCTGGTACCTGGGCAGTGACTACTACTACCACAATAACCGCAGCGTTGCAACAGAGAAGATACACATACCAGAAGGATACTTCAACTGCACTGAAGGAGAAGCCACCAAACACGACGTCTGTGTGGTTAGGCTTGCGGAGAATATCGTATTTAATGGTAAATTTAAGAGATATAACTCCACATAATTATCATTGAGCAAGTTATAACTCGTATTTTTTCATTACTATTATAATTTAATTGTTGAAATTGTGAGGTCGCAATGTTATGCATTGTAGTAAACCAAACTAAGATTGATGTGATTTTGACAACTTTCTCTTAAAACATTTTTGTATCCAAAAATATTATGTTTGTGGCAATGACAAAATTACCTGTAACGTCAGGTGATTCTGACAGAGCTCAAAGGATTTTAAGTTAATTTTAAGTTGAATTGAAGTTGAATTTAAAGTTATTTTTTCTTTTATTTTTTTTTTATTTTTTTTTTTTTTTTTTTTTTTTTTTTTTTTTTTTCTTTTTTTTTTTTTTTTTTTTTTTTTTTTGTTTTTTTTTTTATTTTTTTTTTTTTTTTTTTTTTTTTTTTATTTTTTTTTTTTTTTTTTGATGTTTACTGGTAGGATTTGCACTCGCAATTTTAAGGGATGGATATTTTTAAGGTTGAAGGGGCTTCTTAGTATAATAATTAGTATATATACATAGATGATAATTAGGTAATAGATATGATATTAATAAATATAAAATATGACGATCCTACATTGTTATGTTATAGAGAACATACAACCAATTTGTACCCCAATTACGGCAGAATTTGATCAGGGGACTAAATTGGAGGTGGCTGGTTTTGGGATAACTGACCCAGATGAATGGGGTACGTATTGATTTTATGAATATATAAGTTTATATTTAAAGCATAATATAAGGGTCGTGTTTCTCATAGAGGAATAAGAAAATAACTGTGTGACATAGTTTAATGTACTTTTTTATATTTTATTTTTTCAAGATATAATTTTTATTTCATTACTTTAAATTTATCAAGTCAGTATTTATGGTGTGAGTCGGACAATCTGTGTGTTAACACAAACTTCTGGCAGGTTTAGGTGTGAGAGTTTTCAGCCCACACTAGTCTAACACTCTGTCGTAGCATTCTGTATCGACTACTTATATAGATGGGACCAACTGATACAACAGCTTCATTCCTTGGTAACGTGCTTTCTGTAGTGTGCTTGCATTATCAGGTAAAAATTGCATAAGTTTTTTGACCGGTAATCGAGTCCGAATCTATTGGTCACAGCTGAGTGGGTACTGACATAGCTGTGACGTATAACAGAGCAAACATTAGGATCTCGGAATTTAGTATCAGTTAATTGTGGAACGTTACTCCGCACAGTCCAGTGTTTTGTGTGTTACATGTGTTTCAGGATTTTTCATCATAGTCCTAAATCATGAAAAATTACTAAACACGTAAATATTATACAAGATATTCCCTTCAATTCCCTTCTACATGTAGAAACTCCTTTTAATTAAAGTTTCATAACTTTGTATTCATCTGATTGGTTACCCGCAGCAACTCCACCCATCGTCCAAAAGAAGACTGTGACGGTGGTGGGCCAGAACCTTTGTCGGGAGAAGTTTTCCGCGGTGGACGCCAGGGAGGTTTGTGCGACGTACGGCACGTGCCACGGCGACTCGGGAGGGCCTCTCATGCAGCAGTTCACCATTGGAAATTCGACCGCTTACTGGCTGCTCGGGATAACCTCCTACGGCGATCCTGACTGTGGCATCGGCTCAATCACCGTTTACATGAGGGTGACCGAATACATCGGATGGATACTAGACGTGATGGAGCCCTGACTCTCACACCTTTGCTATGGATGGTGCTCTTAGCCAATCATATATTATACTATTCAAATACATAGCTGTATTTCAATAACTAAAGCTTTTTCTTTTAAAAATACAACAATCATAAACATGATCATTATAAAAATGATGATGTTTGGTTAGTGAATTGCAAGCATTTCGTTTGTAATATATATAGATTGAAAGAGGAAGCAAATCGTTATGGTTTCAAAACCATAGTAAAATACCTGTATAATTTTCCGAAACCTCATACAATATAAATTAGGCACTAGAATTGTCTGAAAATATACTGCCAAGATTACTTATAATGCTTGGCATTATAAGTAATCTTATAAGTAATCCAAGGCATATAGTATGTGTGATATTGTGTATTTTGATATTAAATGTTATTGCTTGCTTTTTTTAACAAATTTCCCATAGGGAAGAAGCTATTACCGAAGGTCTAATGGCAAGACTTAAGCCCAGGATCATGATATTTTTTCGTCTTTAGGTTCCCATAGGCCAAAAACAATAGGCGTAAACAAATATAAAATTTATAGTATTTATATATAATAAATAACAAACAATATATGTATATATTATTCAATTATATATTCCATCTATTTATTATATATTACAATTATTCAACTAATTGTTATAATAACTATAGATATTGCAAATACAATCCCTTTGGAAAATACAGAGGGGTCAGTTACGAGTATATTACAGGTTAAGACATTTTTAACTTTATAACTATGCATCCAGTGTTGGTTAACCAAAGCTAGTGAATTTATTTAGAATTTTGTTGCGGGCATTTTCCATCACAATATTATGTAAAACAAAGTTTCACGACGTTTCGGGATCTGGAATCTGATCCCGTCCTCAGGTGAACTAATATCTAACTGAGCTGAACTAACATTTAACATTAACATAATAACACATAATTAACATATAATTCGGACCAAACCGGTACAAAGCTGAAAACATAAAAGCTTAAAGCAGTAAAAAAACTTACAAACAAACCATTTACTTAACATTATGTACATAAGAAACCAAACACGTCAACTCGTCACGGAGACTCAAAGATAACTGAAAGGAGTGGGCGTGTCCCCCCGGAACCGGAAACAAAATTGTCGCCACAATAAAAATCTAAATACGTAACATCAATCCACCATCACCATTAATGAATTTCAAACAAAGCTAGTGAATTGATAACAAATTAAAACTAGTTCATATTTTTTATTAATTTAAATACATACTTGGAGTACACTTGCCTGCAACACTGCCTAGATTAAGATCTAAGTGTTACAGACGACAATTAGAGTGAGTTCTAATCACGTCCTCTAGAGGAGGCACTTAGCCCTCACCTTCAACGAACGACTTGGACAAATTAGTTCTATAACTTTAAATAGCCTACTATTGTATTTTGTATTTGACAATAATCTGGAACATATCATTAGTTACAATGCCGGTTTCTTTAAATGCGTGAGATCTTATTTTTGAATTAAAATCTTTCTTGTTTCGTGCTTTCCTAAATAATGAACATTAAAAAATACCCCCGTCACAGCATACCTGCGTACTCAGTGAATTTCCAAATCAATAATATAATAATAATAATAACTAGCGTACCTGGCGCACGAAATCATCCGCTGTCAATGAGACAATCTGTCCACCAATGCGTGTAGGCAGTCATCTTTAGTGTTGCTATTTAAAAAAATCAAGTCAATTTAACTATGATAAAAAATTATTTTATTAATAATCCTTATAAAATTTCTCTATAAACAATATTCCGAGTATAAATACGGTTGTCTCGACGAAGTCGGCCTTGGTGTTCTCCATCTTTTATATAGACTTTGAGTCCATCAAAATATCGGGCTCTACTTGCTGCGACATATAGTTGGCCGTGACCAAACACCGATTTTGGGAGAACTACTCCAACCTTACCCAAAGAATGGCCCTGAGATTTGTTTATGGTCATAGCAAATGCCACAATAATCGGGAACTGTGTGCGCTGGAGACTGAAAGCTATAATAAGTTGTATATTGGCCTGGTGGTTTCTCCAAAATTGCTGAATTTAGCGAAGAACAACCCTCTGGTTATGTTTTGGTTTTTTGCAAATAAAAACTGGTGTTTTATTGCCATCTGTACGATTATGTCTTCATTAAACGGAAAAAGAAAGAACCATGTTTAACTGTCAGATTTGAGCTGTTTATTTAACCGCTTTCTTAAATGAACAGCTAATTTCTCGATCGTCGGTGTTTACCTCCATTTTAAGTTTATGGGGGAAAATCGCGACTTTTACCCCATTATTTTCCATGACCACGGTGAATTTTCAAAATTGTTTTAATTGATGGCAAAACTACATGGTAAGACCTTTATAACGACAGCTTGGACATAGTGATTGGTAGCACCACCGCTCCAAAACAATTATCACAAAAATAGGCCTAGTGTATTAAATATATATAAGATATATGAAAAGTTTGATAAAAATCTGTCGATTAACATGAGAATCATTTGCCTATTCTCCATAAGATTAACTTGGAAAAGAGTGTGCAGGTTTGCTGCTGTAAAGAACACTGAGAGAAGGCATTTATACCATCAAAGGTTTTTATTTTTAACATTTATACCAACTTTCATCAACATCTGTCCATAAATAAAGGAGTTTGCCTATTCCCTATATGATTAACAAGGGAAAAGATTATGCAGTTTGCTGCCATGATAAACACATACACTAGGAATTTTACGCATAAATTAATGATCTTTAACCACAAGAAGCTAAATATAAAGTTTTATCCAAAAATATTGGTTAGTAAGTGAAATATTAATTTTTCCTTATCCTTCATAAGATTAACATCGGAGCCTCAAAATACAACGTACTGTGTTTAGATTTTTTAATATCTTGGTAACCGTTGGAGATAGAGAATACCTTTAAGGAACTAAATAGTTTTTTGAGCTGATTTTAATGGTAAAGATAAAATTTAAAAATGACGTAAAAAACACAAAAAACTGATTCCAATGGTGAAATATAAAGTTATAAATTTTTAAACATTACACGTGAAAAACGCAAAAACCCTATTTTGGGGTACAACCCCCCCCAACTACCTGTTCCGATTGTCCGATATGTCTGGATTACGAAGTCGTCTGAGCAAATGTAGGAATACATGTTTCTACCAAATTTGGTCTCGATCAGACCATTTTTCGAGAACTATCGTGTTCACAGACACACACAGACACACACACACACACACACACACACACACACACACACACACACACACACACACACACACATATATATATATATATATATATATATATATATATTAATTTATATATTTTTATTGTAATTATTCTGGATCTGTCAGAGTTATTGGTAGTGTGAATGGTTCTATTTGTCTTCCTAATATATAGAGTGATTTATGAAGAAACGGAAAGCATTGAAGGATGTGTTCAATATATGAAAATGATGATATATATCAAATATATCAAATTTTATCGGGTGGGTTATTTTGGTTACATACAAAATTTACTCTCATGAGTACAATATTTAGATTATTCGTTTTTTTATATTGTGTGTTGTCATAAACATTTTTCGTTATTGTTGTATCCCCATGGGAAAAAGTGTCATACTGATGGATCTGGGGAGCGTGCAGGCCAGTGGATATCGCAGAGATTTAAAATAAAATGTCGAGGAAATATTCCTCGCGCAACTGCCATGGTAATTTCATAATTACATTACACAAATGGGCGGAACAGAGTTCCTGCAGTGCGTCAGCCATGTGGCTTTTTGTGTTTCCCTGTTCATGGAATGTCTCATGGACCTTCTAGGCTCAAAAACCTGATGAACTGCCATGGTCTCTCAACAAGCTCCTCCCGGGGAAGGTGACAACTCCTCTCCAAGACGCCGAGAGTGGCACCTATCACTCCGGCAAGCCCAGTGCAGTCATACAGCAGATGATCAGCAGTCTCCTTGGACTGCCCACACTCCCTAGAGATTGGGTCTCCAGAAAAGAATCCCATGTGAACAAGATGTTTCCTCATATGTCCGTGTCCCGTGATGAGACCTACAATGAGGTCGGACCTACCTAACTGTAGAAGGTCCTCTGCGATCCTCCCTCACGGCTAATAATACCACTGCCATGGTATCATTAGCCATGAGGGCTATAGCTTCGTGTTGTATGAATCACATTTTCGTTCTGTTGATCACCAAGGCTGCAAGTTATTGCAGCACGTAGAATTTCCACATATCGTTTAGAGTTCACTGTTACACTAATACCACCTGGAAAAATTTTTCTAATCTCAAACAACAATTTTAACTTAAAAATGACATGCTAACGAATGGATTTAATATGGGAGGAAAATCAAGTTGCGTGTCAAAAGTGACACCAAGAACTTTTAGTGTCCGTTGAAAACAAAGCCTTGCTGTCCACAAATACAGATTTATCAATGCTGTCACACCACAGCTGACCACCGATAGATGTACCACACACAGGCAGTACGGCACAGTTATTAACGTTCAACTGAAGACCATAGATCATGTGACCATTTCAAAATGCACTCTAAATCGCTGTTGACATATTTCAAAGCTTCAGCTACATCTGAAGGACAAAAATAAATCAGAAGCTGTGTGAATCATCAGCGTAATAGTTCAAAGAGCAGAACCTCAACTGATCTTCCAAATCTGTAGTATATATAAGAAACAGAATAGGCACCAGATAGACCTGTGGAACTCCAGAAGATCGAGGGAGAGGTGAAGACAATTTTCCGTCAACCTTTGTGAGCTGTGTTAGTCCGGTCAAGTAAGACGAGAACCACTGAACTGAAACTTGATCAAACCGATAAAAACCCAGCTTTGCAAGTAATAACTGGAAATTTACCGAGTAAAAAGCTTGGGAGAGGTCCAGCGCAGTCACCATACTAATCAAACCTACATCCTTTGCTGTTATCATTTTGTCCGCAAGTTTTAGGAGTGCTGAAGAAGTACCAAAACCCTGACTGAAACTCAGTATTCCCTCCAGTTCTAAATAAACCATCTGTTTTGACACAACCTTTTCCAGTATATTAGACATTACAGGAAGGATTCCTATTCTTCAGGATAATTATAGACCAATATCTTTGACTTCTAATTTTTCCTAAATTCTAGAAAAACTCTTTTTGAATAGACGTCTCCATTTTCTAGCATCAAATAGTTTACTCTTTGTTAGGCAGTTTTGCTTCAGGAAGAACTATTCTACTGTGGATGCAGTGTGCAGTTTTGTTTCCAATGTGTCCAAGGCTTTAGATCATCAGGAAAAGGTTTTTGGAGTGTTTTTCGATCTTAGTTAAGCTTTTGACACCCGTAAACCACAGCCTGCTAGTCAAGAAGCTCTGCCATTATGGTATAGAAGGAAAGCTCTGGATTAGGTGTGTTCTTTCCTCATTGTAAGAATTCAGTTTATTGAGATCTCGCATATGGATGAAGATGGTTGTCTCCTTAAATACAAATCTAATGAAGTTGCTTTAAATTCTGGTGTACCACAAGGTGTACCTCTGGTGTACCTTGGTCCGATTTTATTATTGTTGTTCTTTATGATATTGCTTGCAGTGTCCCTGGTATTGACCTTTGTCTATTTCTTGATGACACTTCTTTTAGTTTGTCTAACAAGTGCATAAAGTCTCTTGAAGTGAATTACTTCATCAAAAGTAACCAGCTTATGCAGTAGTGTCATAAAAACAACCTCAGTGTGAACGCAACAAAAACCCAGATTATTAATTGCAAATTGAAAAATCCTGGTAGAACGTTTACTGTATCCAACCTAATGATTGGTAGAGATGTTAGCATACAAACCGTTTGGGCCACGTTTTTGATTCCGCATTTAATTTTTATTTTCACATAGATAAAGTTTGCAACAAATTGAGTAGGGCCATGTTTCTCCTACGTCGATTTGCCTTTTTTGTGAATAGATAAGTTTTGCTTTCGGTTATTATGGATGTTTTCTTCCTCACATGGTATATGGCCTGGGTATTTGGGGTGCTGAAACAGGAAATCAAAAGAAGGTTTTTAGTTTCAAAAAAAGCAATAAGGTTGGTATTTGGCATAAAACATTCTGGTTCATGTAGGGGAATCTTTTCTTTTCTAAGAATAATCTTCTGACGTTTTCATACTTATATATCTTAGAATGTTTAACATTCCTGGTTAAAAATAAACACTTTTACAACGTCCAAAACCAATCAATACAGTTTTCGTAACGCATCACATTTTTCTATTCCGCAGCTTAAAACGGCTCTGTTTGAAAATTTAAACGTTCCACTCTTCAATTAAAATGTTGAAAAGTCTCCCACCAAACCTGAAAAGGGAAGCTGATGTTGGTAGATTCAGAAGAAATTTAAAACTGATTCTTATTAAAAAAGAAGTATTATTTTTTAATAAGAATCAGTTTTAAATTAAATTACAGTTTACAGTAATTACAGTTTTAAATAACAGTGTTCAAGATTTGTTAAATGATAAGTTAATCTATTATTAATTTTTTATTTATATTTAGTGTATTTAAGTATTATTCATATTGTTACTCCTTACAAGTAATTTTTTGACCAATTGTCCATGCTTTTTTATAAAAGTTTATGACAGTAAAAGATTTTGATTTAATTTGGATCGATATTGGTCGGGACTGAGAGACTGAAGAAGGGTTGTGAGCTTTTGGAAGAGGGACCACACTCTGCTTCCAGCCGGTAAATTATGAGTTTTGAATGTTTATTATATTCTTGTTGTTATAATAACTAACTCACTAACTCATGTCGCCTACAACTAAGTGGGTTAAATAAGTCCTTTAATTTTATAATATTTATTAGTCCTTTTATTTGAATTTATTTTCAATAACATCGCAGCATACGCACATGCAATGCCTAGACCACTTTTAACACCTTAATGTGTTTCAGCTAAAGATGATGATGCTATGATAAAACATTAATCATAAATTAAAGTTGTTACTTTAATTTTATTTTCATTTAATTATTGATTTAAAAACTAGTACTGTAAATATTCAAAAACAGTCATAACGTTAGAATAAAAACATCCATTAATTTATATGAATCATTGCTTAGTGGTATTTCTATGAATAGACGCAAATGGTGTATAGATCATTGATATTATATATTCATTTATTCATTACTTTGCACGAGTACATATACACTGGCACGTACCATGTAAAGTAGCATAAGCCAATGTTGATTTCATTGTGTATACACGACTAAAATAGTTTATGTAATACGCAAGTCACGAATTATTTACTGATACATATTTTTTATTACGATACGAACAGTAACAAAGTAAGTTAAAAAGGCAAAGTTTTGATTTATTTATAAAGTAAAATTACGTCACTGTAAAGGTTGCTTCTCTGGTATAAGAAACCCCGAAAATGGTTTTTGCTATCTTGGTGTTATTACTATTTTGGGGAGAATCTCAAAGCAAATTAATAAGAGATTGCTATTGGTTGGCAGACCAGTTTGAGCCCTCACTACATCTAGGTATGTTACTATTCATAATAATTATCTAAACTCAATTAAAAATATAATGTTTGAAAAGAAAAACATTGACAAATTAATGAATTTTGAAGGTTAACTATTTTTATTACTTTCATAAGAGAAGGAATTATGGGTATTCAGTATTAAATATCGTGTTTATTTATTATTTCATTTTTTATTTTTTTTGTTATTTCTTTGTGCATCATATCCTATAATTAGGATTTCTGTGAATGTCTTCTTTAGAAGGCTATGCAGTTTTTCCGGCACTACATGGAGGGAGATGAAGATATTTGGTGGATTTATTGATGAAAAATTTTTACAATCTATGTACCCTTTGCCCAGGATGGGGAAACTTAATATTTAAAATCTTTTGTAGTATTGTACTCTAGATAAAAAAATCCATCATAGCTTAAACATATTGGTTAAAATGTATAAAAAAAACAACAGTACTAATGAGAAGTTACAGTTTTGAAAACAAAAATATCGAATATTATGATGAAAAAGTATAAAATTAATCTTCATGACTTTCTTCTTTAAACACAGGTTGAAGGATAAATACAGAGGCCAAATTTGCCTATTTCCCACTTCATCGACACTTGAGCTAGAAAAAATGTTTTACATGAAAAATATGTCATAAATATATATTGGAAAGTATCATGACATGTGTCCATATCTGAAACTTGCTTTGTATATTTTAGAAATATACATCAAGACGCCCCCTATAATTACCCATTTGGCCAAGGCCAGGGAGATTGCTTACAATACAACGACACTCAAAAAAAAAATATTCCGAGGACTATTAGCTGTAACTTTTTTATGGTTCAACCTGCGTAATAAGATGCACTAAACAGACTAATGTGAGAAGACTATTTAATATAAAGTTTTAATTAAATGGTTTCATTGCATAACATTCCCATCCCTGATGAACTATGATTCCTAATGTTTAGATATAGACATTAGGGGGGATTATGTTGAATGATTATTCCAGAGAATGTAATTTAGGGTACATACATAATACCGCATTACTTTCACCATTTTAAAGACAATCCTGCATATATATATTTTTATCTGCATAGTTTCTACGCTGCTAAGTTAGTATAGAAGAGAAGTTACTTCCATAATCGAAATAGAAAGTTCTCAGACTAAACTGAAAATAATATATATCACTCAAAACAAAGTTGATTTAGAGTAAACCGCACGAAAGTAGTCCGATGAGAGTTAGTGCAGTGTTAGCAAATCACCCTATTCTATTATGGCATATGGTTACGTCAGCTGATAGGCTAAATGGTAACACTGCTGGTCAAGAGGTGGTGAGGGGGAACCAGCTGTCCAAGACTTCATCGGTTTACCTTCGTCCGGATTACTATACTAGAACACTTTAATGATATCAGAATGGAAATTGTATTACATTTTCAATGAATCTTTTAGTTCAGTTATTTTTAAAATGTTAATAATCGAATTTCTTGCTAAACACCTTTTCCTTTATCTTTAACTTTCTTCCAAATAGAGGAAATAAAAAATATATGTAATTAAACAATCAATTTCTAAAACCGTTAGATTTTCATATTATTAACGCTTCCTTATTATTTATCTGTGATTATGTTATTTATTTAGAATAGATATTTCAATGTTTAAAGAATTCTTTGAACTAGAATTTTAACTTCAACAGTATCTTCTAAATCCCGCTGGATAGGCTGTCCAAATACTTTGCTATTGTTACCAATACCACAATAATCTAACATTGTCTTGAAACGAACAAAGTAATAGTAACTTTAAATAGCTTTAGAATTTTCTTTCAGGTGCTAAAAATCCAGTGCATTGTTTTGACATGTTTTGTCTTAGCTCTGGGGGAGAGGGGGTTGACAAACCGTTAGACCAAAATTTGTAATGGAAGTACCGTCATATGGTTTTAAGAGCAGTTGTTTAGACGAACTGAAAACGTTCCATTAAGGCATTTTATAAATGATCAAATCTTTTTTCGACAGGGAAGTAAATACTATTTCGTGTTAGGATACTATTTAGGCCCCAAGTTATAAGACTAATGTCTCTTTCCGTTTGACGAATAGGCACCGGTAGCTGCACCCATCGAGGAGATCCCAAGGGCCGAAGGTGCTAATACTCTATATTGTTACGTGATAAATACTTTCAATGGAACAATAACATCAACGCAATAGTTTTAGTATCATTTGTTATTGCATAGCAGTATTTCAGTATGCTTTTGTTTTGAAGTTATTGGTAAAGATGACCATTATGGGGGGGATATATCCCCCTTATCCCCCCTTACCTATACCACTGCCTATGTTTACAAGCTTTATTTAGTAAAAAATCAATTATTCAGTTATTCAATTGTATATTTAAAATTATATAATCGAACAAAACAAAAGCCTGAAAAATATGTTTTTGAGTTTACAAATTTTTCTAAACTATATATTTTTATAGATTAGATTGGTTTTTTAGATCAATTTTAAAATAACTTAGCACAAAAATACAAACAGTTAAGCTTGCAGGTGTAACTATTGTATCTATGAAATTCAATGATTTGTTTTGATTTAGGCCATGTTAAGACTGATAACTTTCTGATATGTTGTAGTTGGTGGCGGGGATGGAGGAATCCACTGTGCAGGGACAATCATAAATAAAAGACACATTCTCACCGCTGCACATTGCTGCGATTACACGATAAAAGAGTACTTTTAATTATTTGTTAGATCAATAGAATTAGATCAATAAGTCATAGACTATTCGTAATTAAAAAATTAATATAATACATTTAATAGTTATTGTAAACAGTTCGTTTACTAATTTGCTTCAACTTAATAAACAACGAGACCCGTTCGGGAATCGAACACAGGACTTCGGTCAATCAGAGGACTTGACAACACGGAGACCGTTCTGAAAAACCCGTTCTTTTGAAGGATTTTTTGACTGACGTCGGACGTTTTAGCTAATTTATTAGTTTTTCTCTAAGAATAATTATTAGTCCATAGTTTTTACTCAAGAGTGGGGAGAGTGGATCAGTGGCAAAATGTTTTTTTTTATCTCCATAAGAACATGTAAATGTTACGATGGCATGTCGGCTACTCTAAGAACGTAAAAGGATGGTTGAGGTGTGAAATCAAAAGTACTAAGGTAAGAGAAACAAGTTATTATGTGTAACAATTTTACTTTCCACGAAAATATAATAACTAATATCCAGTAATAACCTATAATCAACAAGTGACTATCTTTTTATGATTATATATCCTGTATATATATATATATATATATATATATATTATGTATATTATATATTTGAAAGTTACATAATTACTCAGATATAAATCCACTCCAACTGATACAAAACTATATACAGTATAAAATTTGCTCTGCATAAAACAAAACTTACTTGGCTTGGTAAAGATGCTGACATATGATTATATTTTAAATACAATGTCATCATAAACTAGCGCGAAGCACGTTGATGCAACCTACAAAACAGATTCATTAGGTTTTGATTTACTGGCAAATATGAAACAAAACCTATTTAATATGGCATTTCTGGAATGGTGGTCTATCCACATATCTTAAACCAAATTATGTATAAGAAGTGATTGTATTAATGTGGACTTGAAACATTAAAACATATATGATTACGTATTATTTAATCACAGGTGTTAATTCTTTAAACACTAAATTTATAAAACTTGTCACTGCATCTCTGGGGCGGAGCCCTTCCGACGGATTCCCACCAAACTTCACAGAAACTTCCTTAATCCTTGAATAATTCTGACTAATGCATGAAATGTTTATTATATTCCTTCCAATGGTCCTGAAGTCTACAAGGAAAATACATACATAGGACTACTTCATCTTTTGTATAATTTATGATCTATTGCACCACGTAGGCTATTATTCTCTTTTATTCATTTGCCAGTTAACGCCAATCCTAAAACAGATACGTAATTTACCGATTCGTTTACAGCCCAGGCGATTTAGTCTGGTACTTGGGCAGTGACTACTTCTACCACAGTAACCGCACCATTGCAACAGAGAAGATGTTCATTCCAGAAGGATATTACAACTGTTCGGAAGAAGTAGCAAAACATGACATCTGTGTAGCTAGGCTTGCAGAGGACATTGATTTTAATGGTATTTTTAAAGGATTAAACTCTGAATTTATCATACGGCAAGGGAAAAATCATATTATATACTTTTATTTATACTCTAATTATTAGTTGAAATCGTGAAATTGCAAGGCCATGAATCATTGTAAGTCAAACTAATATTAGGATTGCAGTCGTTTCGATAACTTTACCTTAAAAGCATTTTTGTCTCACCTCTAAAATATTTAATTTTTTATAACGACATTAAAAATAGTACTATAAATTTATGTTTTAACATTTTTATCATACGTAACTGTTATTAGTAGTACTTTTTTTATCCAAAATAAGGTTCCTCATTCCTTGCAATATTTTGGTTGAAATTGTATATGAAATGTTTCGATTATTTAAATGCTAAACTGTTTAATGTCTGTTTAATAGACTTTATTCTCTTCAACTGATCACACCACTTGTTAATGTGGCTAGTTTTATTGCTCAAAACCCATCACTGTGTTATATGTTATTGCATTACTGTATGATAAATAGCTCAGCTCATTTATTTATAATGTGTTCCAAATGTCTTTTTTGTTCTATATCTGGTTCATTTGTACTGAAAGTTCAAATTGTTTATTTTCTAAACCTTACGAACCCAGTTATGTTATTAATACTAACCAAGCCATTACATAATTTTCTAATATCCAGAAATACCAAATTTCTAATTTTTATAATAGATCTAATCTCTTCACAACCAGCTTTATTTTACGGTAAACGCAACCCATTAGGCAGTGACGCTATCAAGAATAAAGTAAAATAAATGATTTAGCGAACTACATTCCGTACTGCTTCCTATGGCCTTATCTCGGAATTATCTCACGGAGTTTGCTGTTTTGTTGCTAGAGTATGGTTTATAGCCAACTAAGCGCTATGTCTGATTATACACAGGTAGCCGAGACGGTTTCCACGTATACATAGGTAATAACCTACTACTATATTAGAAATAAATAAAATACAACTAATTTTAAAATGTTATGTTATAGACAACGTACAAGCGATTTGTGTTCCGCTTACGGCAGAACTTGCTCAAGGAGTTAAAACTGAAGTGGCTGGTTTTGGGGTATCTGATCCAGAGGATTGGTGTACGTATTAATGTTATCAATGTATAACTCATAACATTAAAAAATATATAATAGATTTATAGATTATTTAGGTCTTAACAAAGAATAGGAAGATTATTATGTGTCATAGATTTACAGATACTGTATTTACACGTTTCTTGCATTTTTATAAAACCATTATACTTTTACTTTCTCCCCTTTACATAGTATATGGAGAAAGTATTGTTTTCGTCAAAATTTTCGAATTTGAGTTGAGGGTGGATATATCCGTTTTGGGGTTCCCCGAATCCAAAAAAGTGAGTTTTGACGTGATGTCTGTCCGTCCGTGTGTGTGTGTGTGTGTGTGTGTGTGTGTGTGTGTGTATGTGTGTGTCTAGATGTGTACAGTGCCACAGCCTACCCCGTTGGTCCGATTTAGATGAAATATTACATGTATATATATAGGCACCGTATCTCTAGGCGTTTTTTTAATTTTTTTTGAATTTTTGATTTTTAAGGGTAGTTCACCCCTAAAAACCCTTAAAAGCGTGAAAAATCCAAATTTCTCAAAAACGGCTCTAACGATTTTGATTAAAAATTTGATAGTTTATAGTGCACAGAATTATAATTTGACACCAACGGCATTTCTGTAAAAATTATGTTTCAAAAGTTATGCTTTAAATGTAAAAAAAATCAAATTTTTAAATTTTCAGCGAAAACAATAAAAGTAAAGTATAATTTGACTGATACCATTGAAACCAGCTTAAAAAACTAAACAAATTCGTATTTTGAATTATTTGTCTACGACTAACGGTTCCAGAGAAAAGTTAAATTTACTGTCCACGATAAACGCAGTACATTTCTGAAAGCGTCCAATGTTATTCTTAAGGAGAATATAAAAAATCAATTTCTTCCTTACTTTCCAACCATTTTCCATGAAACTTGGTATGAAGCGTAAGCTCAAATCACTCAACAAAACCAACCCAAAAAAGCTTGACATTACCAGTGGAAGCGGGAGGGGGGGTCCACCTATACAATTCGAAAATTTTAATTCAACTTTGTTTCTCTTGTTTTGATTTTAGAAATGGGATGATTATTTTTGAAACAATAAATTATTAAATGATATTTAGATTAACATTGTAGAACATGATAGTTTTATTACAGATTGTCTTTTAATTTCTCCCCTTATACGTAGTATGAGGAGAAAGTATTGTTTTCGTCAAAATTTTCGAATTTGAGTTGAGGGTGGATATATCCGTTTTGGGGTCCCCTGAATCCAAAAAAGTGGGTTTGGAGGTGATATCTGTCCGTCCGTGTGTCTGTCTGTGTGTGTGTGTGTCTGGATGTGTACAGTGCCACAGCCTACCCCGTTGGTCCGATTTAGATGAAATTTGGCATGTATGTATATATTCACGGTATCTCCAGGCGTTTTTTTCATTATTTTGAATTTTTGATTTTTAAGGGTAGTTCACCCCTAAAAACCCTTAACAGAGTACTAAATAATTTGACACCACCCGCATGTCTGTAAAAATGACGGTTCAAAAGTTATGGGCTTTTAAATGTCAGAAAAATCAAATTTTTAAATTTTCAGCGAAAACAATTAAAGTAGAGTACAATTTGACTATCACCATTAAAACCTGCTTAAAAAACTAAACAAATTAGTACTTTGAATTATTTGTCTACGACTAACGGTTCCAGAGAAAAGTTAAATTTACTGTCCATGATAAACACAGTACGTTGTCTGAAAGCGTCCAATGTTATTCTTATGGAGAATATTAAAATATCAATTTCTTCCTTATTTTTTAACCGTTTTATATGAAACTTGGTATGAAGTGTAAGGTCAAATCACCCATCAGAACCAACTCAAAAAAGCTTGGTATTACCGGGGGGGGAGTTGTTTCCCCCCCATACAATTCAAACAATTAATTTAACTTTGTCTCTCTTGTTTTTGTTTTAAGAAATGGGATGATTATTTTTGAAACAATAAATTATTAAATGATATTTATTTAGATGAACTTTGGAGAAAATGATAGTTTTATTATAGATTGTCTTTCTTGAACTTACTTAAGGGAGAAAGTATGTGTCAGTTCACTGGTACCGTTTATTTTAAATGTACTTAAGGGAGAAAGTATGTGTTAGTCCACTGGCACCGTTTTTTTTTTGTTATTTTCACGATTTGATCAAGTATCTATAAGTATATTATCACTCGGCTTAATCAACGCAACAATTTGTTGATCGCGCCGAGTGATAATGGTCTGGGGTTTTCGCGAGTGATCATGTTATTAATTTCATTTATCTACATGTTATACAGATAGTTATAAAACTATTGATACCCCCGTCACAGCAGACCTGCGTACTCATAAATTTCATCAAACAGGGCTAAGAAATAAGGTTAAACATTTACACTTCTTAAAAATGGGATAAGGTTAAACATGTAGAAGGAATAAAAATGTTTTCTAAGGGTACTTGGTTGAATTATTTCAATAAAATATATATATATATATATATATATATATATATAACATTTTAATTAAATTTAGGCATTATTAAGCATGATATGATTCGAGAATGGTTTGAAGTTTGGTGTAAATCCATCCAAAGGGTTCCACATCAGAGGACATAAAACGGTGCAGTTTCAAGTTTTATAAGTTTAGTGTTCACAAAACTACCAGCTATAAATTTTTTAGTTTATAGAGTTTTATATTTTAGAACTAAAGTTTCATTTAAGAGAAAATAGATTACTTAGTTTATAGGATTATGGGATATTTATATCGAATAATTGATATAATAATGATTATTTTAAATAATTAGAAAGACAGTTTCTTTAAACTGTAATTTGTTCAAATGTAAACATTTAGCAGCATGTGTTACTATCCAATGCCATCTGAATCATTTTATTATATCAAACTATTAAATGTATTGTACAAAAGTAAAGGTTTTATTCGCTAAGTTAAAATTCCACAGTTTTTGGGTACTATCTATTTATTATGATTCAAAATCACATGTCCAAATAAAAAGTACTGTTAGTAAATTGGTATTCCACATAATTTATGTCTCAGCCGTCCACGAACCCATCGTACAAAAGAAGACTGTGACGGTGGTCGGCCAGACGCTTTGTCGAGAGAGATTTTCCTTGGTGGACGCCAGGGACATTTGTGGGACGTACGGCCCATGCCACGGCGACTCGGGTGCTCCTATGATGAAGGAACTCACCCGTGGAAACAACACCGCTTATTGGCTGCTCGGGGTCCTATCCTTCGGCGAACGGAACTGCGCTATCGGTTCGATCACAGTTTACATGAGGGTGACCGAATACATGAGCTGGATACTAGACGTGATGGAGCCCTGAACCGGACACCTTTACATGAGGGTGACCGAATACATGAGCTGGATACTAGACGTGATGGAGCCCTGAACCGGACACCTTTCTTATTGATAATGTTCTTAGACTCACATACATATTGTACCATTTTCAAATGGACTGTTTATCACTACTTGACTTATTAATGATTGTACAATTTATTATGAGAAAATATAGCCATATTTCTATTACTAAACGCTTTTTCGTTTAGATAAAACAAATTACACAAATTAAACATTATTAAGAGTGGAACCCGATCGATATGGTTTGGAAACTTCAGTCATAACAAATAAAATTGGCTCTACATTTTTTTGAAATATATTCAAAACATTTTGTCTCCTTAGTTATCTAGACCAATATACTAGTATATTACTATGTATATTACTAGACCATATACCCTAAGATTTTTTGAATTCAATGGTACGTGGAGAGGTTCGTCGATAACCAATCAATCGCACAAATATTCCTTACAAGGCAAATAGTATCAGCTTCGTCATTGCTGCCAAAACATACCTACTATTGTTGATGACTGACGAAACTATTATATTGTATATTATAAGTACCTAGCCTACTATAATATATATCCTACTATATATTGTAGTAGGCTAGGTTAAAAAAGATAAATGTGTTTTAACCTTTAGTAAATTCAAGTTTTAAAGTATTGTTTTAAAGTTAAAATTGCATATTGATTTAAATACCTATTACATTATTTAATATACGTGAACCTATTTGAGAAAATTAAACTTTATTTTGAAACACTTAATGTGGGAAGAAGCATCTGTCAATGGAGAATAATAAAAACTCTATATATATATATATTCCTTCTTAAAGTCCTTCCTAATCCCCACTCAATAATTAAAAAGATTCCTCTTGCAAAACTATGTTTTCATTCTAAAACTTTAATGTTTATGTTCATTATGAGTTTTGAGATCCTTTATATATATTTTTAGTGTTAATCAATAAAAACATGTGATTAATTTTAAATGAACTTATAATAGCTTGAACAGCTATACACATGTATGTTCACGTATAGTCACGTAGTCATGTATGTATAGTCACGTAGACAACATTAAAAAGTATGGACATAAAATGAGCTTCATACGTTCACTAATCACTTTGGATGATAGTGTATGGACTATTAGAATGGAATATTGAAATTCATCATACGAAATTACGTCACAGAGATGTAAATAGTTGATTTCCGTCCGTCACATCAGACTGAACTCTAGGACCAAGATGATCAACTAATACAATATATAATACATAAAATAAAATACGCCATAGTTTAAATCGATCAGTTGAATGAACAACTTGAATTGATATGTCTTTACGGTTTTGTATAGGTTTTAATTGACTTTGATCTTAGCCTTATTTAACGACAATGTTTACCCGTTAATTATTATCCATCAATGAGTTAGTTGGTTTTTTAATTTGACTCTATTGTACGACAAAAACTACGGCTCATACTCCTGCAACTCTGGTACAAGACACAAAGGAGGAGTCGTGTCACTGCGACTCTGGTGAACAACACAATGTACGGCTCGTGGCATTGCGACTCTGGTGCACAACACAATGTACGGCTCGTGGCACTGCGACTCTGGTGCACAACACAATGTACGGCTCGTGGAATTGCGACTCTGGTGCACAACACAATGTACGGCTCGTGGCATTGCGACTCTGGTGCACAACACAATGTACGGCTCGTGGCATTGCGACTCTGGTGCACAACACAATGTACGGCTCGTGGCATTGCGACTCTGGTGCACAACACAATGTACGGCTCGTGGCATTGCGACTCTGGTGCATAACACAATGTACGGCTCGTGGCATTGCGACTCTGGTGCACAACACAATGTACGGCTCGTGGCATTGCGACTCTGGTGCACAACACAATGTACGGCTCGTGGCATTGCGACTCTGGTGCATAACACAATGTACGGCTCGTGCCAGTGTGACTCTGGTGCACAACACAATGTACGGCTCGTGGCATTGCGACTCTGGTGCACAACACAATGTACGGCTCGTGGCATTGCGACTCTGGTGCACAACACAATGTACGGCTCGTGGCATTGCGACTCTGGTGCACAACACAATGTACGGCTCGTGGCATTGCGACTCTGGTGCACAACACAATGTACGGCTCGTGGCATTGCGACTCTGGTGCACAACACAATGTACGGCTCGTGGCATTGCGACTCTGGTGCACAACACAATGTACGGCTCGTGGCATTGCGACTCTGGTGCACAACACAATGTACGGCTCGTGGCATTGCGACTCTGGTGCACAACACAATGTACGGCTCGTGGCATTGCGACTCTGGTGCATAACACAATGTACGGCTCGTGCCAGTGTGACTCTGGTGCACAACACAATGTACGGCTCGTGGCATTGCGACTCTGGTGCACAACACAATGTACGAATCGTGGCATTGCGACTCTGGTGCACAACACAATGTACGGCTCGTGGCAGTGCGACTCTTAGTGCCCCGCTGATGGAATAACTTACCTGTGGAAATTCAACCGCTTGCTGGCAAATGCAATAATTGCCCCTTCGATGGATTTTCGATTTGCATAGAATCGACCGAGTACATCAGCTAGTAGACGAGATAGAAACCTGAACCACAGAGTTAATATCCTCAGAATACAACGTGTATTATACTAAAATAACGAATAAAGCTTATTAGAGAAGTCTGTTAGTCCTCATAATAATTACCGCAGTAACAGGACATTAAAACTGTCAGAAAACATTATACTACATTCCTTGTTTTTGTTTACTAATCCAAGAGGAATTCTGAATCAAAAATGACACTGATAAATGATCCCAAAACCAATGGGAACTTTCTTCTTTAACTAATTATACAGACAAAACATCACTTGACATCACTTTCCACGTATTTTTAGTCGTTTACTATTTAACATATATTTTATCCATTACTGCAGCCCCTGCAACTTGACAATGATATATTTTATAATTTACGTAAATATGGCACTGGTGAGGAATATAATACAACAGTTAATCGAGCTAATGGATGGCCGCATGTATTATAATAGTACAATATTATAATAGTGCTATGAAGATAACCTAGAAAATTATAGC
This sequence comes from Nephotettix cincticeps, assembly GCA_023375725.1. Lineage (NCBI taxonomy): Eukaryota > Metazoa > Arthropoda > Insecta > Hemiptera > Cicadellidae > Nephotettix > Nephotettix cincticeps. The sequence goes on along the minus strand of CM041786.1, from coordinate 103,052,721 downwards.
TTACTTCATATTGAATTCATATATCAATTCGAAAACAATTTTCATTTGCTCATACTCAAAAACCAATCTCTCATCTCAGCAGATTACAGCAGTAAAAGTTTGTTTTAAGGAAGTAAGAAGTGTTAAAGCAACTCGTTAAAATCCAATTTAGAACGCGGGCAGGGACATAAGCCGGAAACAAGAACCGCACCTGTTACATGGCTAGATGCTTGTGCCTTATAATACATTTATTTAGTTGATTTATTAATTCATTCACCTATTAGTTTTGAAAATACAATTTTTAATTCATAATAAGTTCTACGTAATGAAATTAGATAGACTAATTTTCTATATAATTATGGATCTCGTTTAAATACATAACTTAGATGTGTAAATGTTTTTTTATACTTTGAAAATAAAAAGAGTTTCAAAATGTTTCTGTGAGGTCTCTATATACTTATTTAAAAGTTATACAAAACTTACTACAGGTGTATTTGATTTTCATCTATGTTAAGTCCTAAATGTCCTAGTGAAGTAAACAACTGTTCTGTATGGATTAATACCCTAAGAGTTTTTGTGTCATTTTATTTTATAATTATATACTTTTAGCTCTTTTAAAACATAATTCCTTAATTTTAACTTGTTTTAATGCTTAGGTATTTGACTCTCTATTATGCGAGTTTGCTTTATAATATTTAGCGCAATATAGCTTCTAGTTGGCTATTAAGTGAAATTGTTTTAATACTGAATATTTTAGGTATAAAAATGGCTATTTATAAGTCTGTTTCGTAAAGTTTTCTAAGTATGACTGATGTAATACTGTCCCAGCTCCCTCATTAGGAGCACAGGAACGCTTTTAGTTGAGCATGTTGATCCTGTACTTTGGTCCAACGTTTTGAGAAGAAAATGACCCTCAATTAATTATTTTAAGAATATTAAACAATTTGTGGCACACTATTGTTTAATTTTGTGCAAAATGAGTTACCAAACAAATTACTCCAGTTAACTTGTGTCATTACAACAGTTCCGGGGTGGCGAGGATGACTTCCCACAATCGCCTTGTTAGAATGCAGCTCAGGCCTGTGCCTGCTGGCTCTCATATTGAAAGATTGCTTTACAACATTCATGCGATATTTCATACAACTTTTCCTTCATTTTCCTCCTTTACTTTTTTCAACTAAATTATATTTTCTGCTAATAAAAAAAACTTATAGTTTTTATTAGTTTATCATCGTGTTATATTGATTCAGACTAACGTTAGATGCTTCTCTTCCTTTGTCATTGTTTTTGTGATTATTTTAATTAGATTTTTTATAGTTGTTTAAGTAAGGGCATATCTCATGAAAGTTTAAACAAGTTGTTTTAAGAAAATTGAAAAAGTTCACGAATAAATGTATATGAAACGGTCAATTCATCCAGATAGTCGGGGATCGATGGAAGATTTATAGTTGATTATAGTAATTTTTTTTGTTTCCCTAGTTTGTAATTTGTAATTCATCATGCGTCATGTATCTGTTAAAAGTTTATAGAAAGACCATTAAAAGTATATTGAACAAATTTATAACCGTACAGTTTTACCACTTTCAAACTTATGGTATGTGGAGCTGCAGTGATGAATAAAAATGTGGATAGTGTTCCTATACATAGACTATTAATCCGTGTGAGGAGCACATAATGAGTCATTATGTTCAGTGCCGCTTGAATACAATTAATTAATAATTACAACACGTAATAAAACAAAAATAAAACAATAAATATTAATAAAAACTAAACAGAAACATCTGAATAAAATGTATTGGGAAAATAATGTATACAACTGAGTGCCATAAATCAGAAACATCCGAATCCCAGATATATTAAGACATAAACAAGAAATCACGACAAGAGACCTTTTTTGTTTTTCTGATGCAGCCCCTACCCAACACGCATTAGCCACTCACAAACCCTTCTCCTGAACACCGAGACATTGTCCTCCTCAGAGTGAATTATTTTCGAGGGTGAATTTCTTTAAAATATATGTTCAGTATATTAGTTGTATAATAAAGGTTTTTTGTTATGATACAACTTGGGAACTATTGTAACAGTTATAGAAAATCTGCACAGGTAGGTATTTTAAGCCAAGTATGAATGAGTATAGCTATTTAGAAGTCTGTTTCGTAAAGTTTTCTAAGTTGAGCTCCAATATAGAGGCTTTGTACGAATTTAAATTTTTGTTGACATTATTGGTATGCTGAGGAAAGTATATTGTCCCCAGGAAACCCTTCCTTCTCAAATGGTCGGCTCCGAACTTCATTGACGTGTTGTCGAAATTTACTTTATGGGACATTTTTGGATTGCCGTTTAAAGTGATAGATTTTTTTCTTAAATTTGGCAAGTTTAGTGGTCAAATTAAGAGTATTTTTGCTCCTAACGTACCTCTACTCTCCTTTGAATGCATTTGATACACAAATCACGGTAACGAATAAATTTGACAAGTCACCAAGTATTCCAAGATAAATTTTTTATGAGCTATTTGACTTTATTGAGTTATTAATGTGATATTAAGAACTGATTCAACCTTTAAGGTAAATGAGGAACACTGATACTGCCTGATCAATGTTGGTACCATTTAAAATGTCATTCTAATATTGATGTTCCAGGCCCACGTGAACGTTCAATCAATTTATATCTCTAAATACAGTAAATCATTTAGGGAGTGTCTTTTATTTAAAAAGTTGGATACAACTTCCAGGAATTTTAAATAGCGATCTGTAGTAGAAATGTGTGTGACAAATGATAAACCAGAAAATTTATAGGATAGTTAAAAAGTTATCAATGCATGTGTTGCTAGCAGGTCACCTAATGTCATCAATAACCGATAACACGCCCGAATAAAAGTTATGTGACGATACAAGATATCTTTTCATTATTTATATCAACATACTGGTGGTGTATTTGGTGTCTATATCAACAACAACAATCTATATCACCTTATATCACATTATTTTAAGAGTTTCGTTTATTCAATTTTCAAAGAAATTATCAGCAAGTCCAATTATGAATAAATTAGTGAAGAATTTCGTTCTTTTCATTGTTTATCCAAGCATCTGTAAGTTGATTGATAAGCAGAGGCTTGTAGTGACCCCGACAGCAACAGCAACAGGTGGTTACCGAACCAACCCGACTGAAGTTCGAGGTGCCATCCATGTAGATAACACTATGGTTCAGATTGTTCTAAGTTTTAAATACAGTATATCCATGGAGTGTAATTTCGTTCTTTTCATTGTTTATCTAAGCATCTGTAGGAACGATACATGACTCAAGAGTACTCCTTGAGTACTTTTACTCTTGTATTAGTATTGTATTGTATTGAGTATTATAGAGTTTTAGTGTTTGGGTTTGTAGTGTTCTGATGAAGACAACACTAACTGCTTCTGCTGCAGCGCGAATTCAAGTTCGAAATTTATATTGAAACTTTAATTCATCTAAAACGATTTGGTCTTTTTTTCTGAAAAACGTTTGAACAAATATCCTATAAAAACCAATTGGATATACTACTCATGGCGAGAGATCCAAGCGTAAGAGGTAGTTATGACACGTTAATTTGGTGTTTACAGTTGTATAAGTACGGTACGGCAAGCAAGCAAGTATGGCGTCAAGACGCATACATTTCAGCATACAGGAGGGTAAGCAGCCATGTTTCTTATTTCAAGGAAAAGTCTGGCGTCAGTCAATATTTCGCTTGTTTAATGATATTTTATTCAATATCTATAGTCAAATTAATGTAGTCTTGAATTATAATTCAACAGCAATAAACATGCTGTAAATCTCTCTCTATACTAATACTTTAATACTTTTAACTGAAATGGCGACCTACCCAGGTAGGTATTTTAAGCCAAGTATGAATGAAGAATGAATGTGGGATGATTGTGGCGCGATCTTGTAGTCTTGTTACTGACTAAGACTGACATGTTCCTTACACAGGACTGTTAATTAATAGTTCAACAGCCGATGGCAACTAATGGACCTACAGTTTAACGTGGAATCCGAACCACGGCCTCTGAATTACAAATTGGTCTAATTATGAGGATGGTCTTTATGGATTAACGTAGTATTCAATTGTGCGGACGTTAATCTACACAAGAGAACACCACATCCACTGACCATCTCTCACAACTATGACCTCCAAGTAGTTGGATTACAGGACGTCACCACCGTGGAAGTCTGAACATCCTTTGTGCGTTGCCAAACCATTAACCCGATCGCCATCACATTTTAGGAAATTGCTTCATATGTCCCTGGGGAGGTCTTCGTGAAATACAATTTGTGAAAACTCCATCGATTTCCTTTTTATCGAATTTTAAAGGCTTAATGTTAACCTTATAGGGAATAAGTTTGTTTACAAATTTCCTACAATTAAAAAATTTGATTTCCTAAATGTCCATTAGCAGTATAATGCTTGAACATCTAATGCCAACTGACTCTAATAAAGTTTCAATTCATTTTTCATTGCACAATACGTATTGTGAAAAATGAACAGTTTTATTCACCACGTTAATATTAATTTAACAGTTTTCGGGGATTTAGTATTTATTTTTTTCTATCTGATTAAAGAGTCACTTTATACTTATATTGATAGAAATAGTGGCAAAAAATAAAATATTTATCATATTGTGTTTATTATAATAATCAGCTGCTGTATATTTATACATTTTCCAATCACTATCTGAAATGTATACAAGGTTGTAATTGTGTATTATTTGATTTATACTATACAAGGTTGTAATTGTGTATTATTTGATTTATACGTGTATTTGTGTCATTTAGATAGTATTTTGAAAAAAATTTTGTTTTTGTTTGCTTTACTTTTTAATATTTTTTTCAGTTTTTTTAATCATTTTTTAACATTTTTTAAGTTGGAATTAAAGTTAGCCCTGAATATGTGAATCATGATAATTATATGTGATTTTTTCTTCGATGCCTCCTAAAAGAAAATGTATCAGGCGAAATACGCAGGGAGAGTTAAAAAGAGAGGATTGCGAGTGTGTGTATTTACCAGTTTGTAAAATTATTAAAGCCGAGTACCTGTAAGATTATAGAGTGCGTTTCAATTTTTCATATACGAGTTTTCATGTCTCAAGTACATGCACACACTCATTTTTTACGCAGTTTGGAAATAATAATTATAAAAAGAAAAATAATAATTATATTGTGTTTCATAATTGCCAACGAACCTAAACCTAATTAATCAGTTTTGTACATTTTGTACTTTTGTACATACGCGCGAGGGGTAAACAAATTAACTATTTGTAAATTTCATGTTTTCATATACATAACACTCTCAATGACTACACTCCACACGAAAGAGACCAATAAACCTAAATATATTCTATATACCTTAACTACCACTTTTAGGTATCATACAATAATTGTCTATTTATTACATCAATTTATGTAGAAATAAATAACAAAAAAATACTGAGATTTTATCTCGATAAATATTTATAACGCCTCCAAAACTGAAAGTAAGTAACAAATTTGCCACTATTAATTCGATTCACATTTGCAAACGTCATAACTGATGCATTGTGTTTCCCGAGGGTTGGAAGCAGTAAAACTAATTTGTCTGCGATGAGTAGTTTGTTGACCTAATGACTCCGTGTATCACGCTGCGACACTTGCTTGACCAAAAGCTGAATTTAACTCCAACAGATAATCAGTTTAGTATTTTTTTATAACGTTATATGTTTATCATGGCAGCAAACCTGCATACTCTTTTCCCATATTATTCATATAGGGAATAGCCAATTAAGGAGAATAGACAAATAATTGTCATGTTTATCGACAAATTTTTTTTAAACTTATCATATATTATTATTATAATATTAATGATGTGTAAAATCGCTGAGTACGTAGGACTGCTGCGACGGGGGTATTATTTTATTATGTTTTTTATTTTGAATTATTTTTCTGGAAGACACATTGATTATAAACGAGGATAGTTATTGAAATACAGAAAATATTGAATAATTAATGCTAAATATACTAAAGTATTTTGAAATAATTATTATTTGTATTTATAAATCGAATTTTCTTTCTTGTTCCACTATGTTTAGTATAGGTAGTATAGTATAATAGTATTAATAGATTTTGAAATATATAGATTACATAAAGGATATGTTTTAAAATATCCAATAAGACGTTGTGGCACTATTTAATTCAACTACACCATGATTGGAAACTTGGAAGTAAGGAACTTGCGTAAGGTCAAATCACCCGACAACTGGGGTGCACAAGGTCCCGGGTTCAAATCCCGCCAATCGACAATGGCTTTTCGCCATGTGATTATGCTGCAACAAACACAGGGGTGCGCAAAAAGCCGCTACGGCTGAAGTGCCTTGGGAGCAATCCGCCCCTTCCAATACAAAATTTTTAAAAATCACCTGACAAAACCAACTCAAAAAAACTTGGCATTACCGGTGGGCGGGAGGTTCCCCCATACAATTCGAAAAATTAATTTAACTTTGTCTCTCTTGTTTTTATTTGCAGAAATGGGATGATTATTTTTGAAACGATAAATTATTAAATGATATTTAGATCAATTTAGAAGAATATGATAGTTTTATTACAGATTGTTAAATTTAAATTTTTATATTTACTTAAGGGAGAAAGTATGTGTCAGTCCACTGATACCGTTCATTTATTTGGAGGTTATGATTAACTACTATATTACGAATTTTGGCAAAACTGAACCTCGTTTTTAAGATTACCTCTATATAATGTATATATTTCTTAGCTCCATGAAATTCGTTAAATTGAAGTTCCACTCTAATATAGAACGCTTAATAACATTGGTTGATACGTAACTTTATAAACCCAGACGATGAAACGGATTGCATTTCATCATTGTCAAGCAATCGGTGTTCATTTCCCTAATTGGCTGCCTCCAGAGACATTACATTCCGTTATTAGCCACATTAATTAGAGTAATTAATGATGCATTCGAACTCGTAATTTGGTTTATTTCTGGTCAGTTAATACATTAGAAAGTGTGTAATATAACTGGCCACCTTTTTGACACTGTATCCATTTCAAAACAAATATATACTATTTTAACTTTTTGCCTGCATGACCACAGAATTATACAAATGAAATTTCTCCTTGATGATTAACTATGGTAATCACCCTAGTTACGAATATATGAGAACTGAGAAGGCTTGTTATTTCTACTCTAACATGATGCACGTTATAGTAGAAATTTGTATCGGTGGATTAAATTTAAACAAAATACTATACAGAGTGTCTCAATAGTGAACCAATAGTTGGCTACCTTTTATACTATGAATATGACAGCAAACGTCTTATGGGGGACTCCCTTTTATTTTTATAGAGGATTTTAGAATTATTGATTTTGAATCCGAAAAATATGGCTGCCATTTTCCAATATGGCCGACAACTTGAAAATGTCTTATTTAACACCATATATTTGTTACTGATATTGTTTGTTGTCACGTCCAGTGCCTTTGGATGACTGAAATCTGTCATCGCTTGCTGATTGGTTCCTGGAATCTGGAACTCAAATTCAGCTTCTCTAGTAGATACATTTCTGAAATTTCGCTATGACTAATCAAAGTCAATTTAAACTTAATTGAGGTATTACTAATGATTTTAGTCTCTGTGAAAATTTTGAAAGATGGGCACTCTTGACATTGTGGATTGCTAAATTCTTCCACTGTCACACAGAGTTTGTAAAAGCGAGTCGAACGCTCGTACTGCCCAGTGAGTGCAAAGTGACAATTTGTACACTAAGCTACTTCACTATTACTGTTGTCTGGTAGTGGTCTTCCGACCTATCTACCACTGAAGAGACTAAACAAAGTCGAAACAACAGAGCACACTTCTATCCTTGAAGGCGGATAGTCGTATTTGACTTAGCGCAGGCTCAATCAATTTTGAATCCTCAAACCACACATGATACATGGATCGCACACACTCGAGACGGTACGTGTGACGATTCCAATGCTCGGAGAGGTTGGGATCTTGGTTTTGAGATTTAAAAGATATATTCTGAATGAATATAATTCATAATTGGCAAGGGGTTCGTCCCCATTTACCTTCAAAAATTGTTAACCTGTCAGGTGTGCCTGGTCAACTCTAGATAATAGATACATTCAGAATATATCTTTTAAATCTCAAAACCAAGATCCCAACCTCTCCGAGCATTGGAATCGTCACACGTACCGTCTCGAGTGTGTGCGATCCATGTATCATGTGTGGCTTGAGGATTCAAAATTGATTGAGCCTGCGCTAAGTCAAATACGACTATCCGCCTTCAAGGATAGAAGTGTGCTCTGTTGTTTCGACTTTGTTTAGTCTCTTCAGTGGTAGATAGGTCGGAAGACCACTACCAGACAACAGTAATAGTAAAGTAGCTTAGTGTACAAATTGTCACTTTGCACTCACTGGGCAGTACGAGCGTTCGACTCGCTTTTACAAACTCTGTGAAACAGTGGAAGAATTTAGCAATCCACAATGTCAAGAGTGCCCATCTTTCAAAATTTTCACAGAGACTAAAATCATTAGTAATACCTCAATTAAGTGTAAATTAACTTTGATTAGTCATAGCGAAATTTCAGAAATGTATCTACTAGAGAAGCTGAATTTGAGTTCCAGATTCCAGGAACCAATCAGCAAGCGATGACAGATTTCAGTCATCCAAAGGCACTGGACGTGACAACAAACAATATCAGTAACTGATAATTCCGTCCACAATAATTCAAGATCAATGACCATATATTTTATGTTACTTTTAAATAGAAAAGGTAATTTTGTAATGGTTTTGCTCTCGATAAATTTGACGTAAATGTAGGCCTAGTTGTTTGCGATCTATGGCTCATAAACATTTTCCTTTTCATACCAGTATCAACTAAAATGAACCAATAGATAACTTTTATATGACAAAAAACGTTTTCCGGGGGAATGCTTTTTATATGTTTAAAGGATTTTGTAATTAATTTTGAATCCGAAAAATATGACCACCATTTTCCAATATGGCCGACAACATAAAATTTTTTTTATGGAATACTCTAATTTTATGGTGTTTTAGATATAACAGGTAATTTTAAGTCGTTTTTCCCCTTGATAAATTTGGCTTAAATGTAACAGTTTGTGAGCTACTGTTAACAATATTCATGAACTATTGATTATTAGATTTGCATGCAATAAACATACAATAAAAATACCCCCAAAATCAGGGAATTTCCAAATCAATAATATAATAACTTATGACAAGTTTCATCAAAATCTGTCGATAAACATGAGAATTATTTGCCCATTCTCCATAACATTAACATGGGAAAGAGTATCTAGGTTTGCTGCTGTGAGGAACACTGAAAGAAGGAATTTAATTAATTAAGAAGGCAATAAAAATTGTTTATGGTAGATAAACAATTTTTATTTTTAACAATTATACCAACTTTCATTAACATCTGTCCATAAATAAAGGAGTTCCATATATAATTAACATGGGGAAAGAGTATGCAGGTTTGCTGCCATGATAAACACATAGACTATGATTTTAGCATTGGAAACATAAAAACTTAACCACATGAAGGTAAATACCAAATTTAATCCAATAATATTGATTGATAAGTGAAATATTAATTTTTCTTTATTCTCCATAACATTTAACATTGGGCCCAAAGAGTATCTAGGTTTGCTGCTGTGAGGGAACACTGAGATAAAGAGAGGAATTTTAGCTTAATTAAGAAGGCAATTAAAAAAATGTTTTATGGTAGATATAACAATTTTATTTTTTAAACTAATTATACCCAACTTTCATTAACATCTGTCCATAAATAAAGGAGTTCCATTGTATAATTAACATGGGGAAAGAGTATGCAGGTTTGCTGCCATGAATAAAACACATAGACTATGATTTTAGCATTGGAAACATAAAAACCGCTTAAAAAAAAATATCAAAATTTAATTCCAAATATTTGATTGATAGTGAAATATTTTTCTTTATCGTCAATAAGATTGGAGCCCACAAAAATACAACTTACGTAAACTGTCGTAAATTGGAGATAAAGGAGAAGGCCTTTTAAAACTAAAAGCTTCCTTTAGCTGATCTAATGGTGAAAGATTAAAAAAGTTTTAAAAGATTAAATTAAAAAATTTTAAAATTACAACCCAATTTTAAATTAAAAAACCCCCCATTGAAGAACAAGCCGGTGAACGAGTCATTTTGATGCAGGACGGCGCTCCGCCTCATTACCGTCGGGAAGTGCGCGACACACTTAACAACAGGTTTCCAAATGGTTGGATAGGCAGGGGTGCGCCTATTCCCTGGCCTCCCAGGAGTCCTGATTTGACCCCTTTGGATTGTTTTTGTGGGGATACGTAAAGACCATTGTCTATGCTGAGAAAATTCGTGATTTGCAACATCTTCGTTCGCGAATTTCGGATGCGATCGCAACTGTGACACCAGAGATGCTTCACAACACTTGGCGAGAAATCGAATATCGCTTCGATGTATGCAGAGCAACAAATGGAGCTCACATCGAAACATATTAAGGTATGAAAAAAAACTTAGTTCTTTTCTCTTCTATTTGGCGTTTAAATCGTTTAGTTATCTTGAATAGTCCCCAAGCAACGGCCGTTCGAAATCCCTTCATTCTTGTTTCACTACTATTTTACTTGTTTTATAATTTTAGAGTGTGAAAATCTGGCATCATACTAGGTGTGTTTTTAGATATTTATGAATTTTTGCAAGTATTATTAGATAATTTGTTGTATCGTGGATTTTAATTTTAAACCCAGAAAATATTTATATTTTTGATCAGCTTTTTTCATATGTTTATTGCATGCAAATCTGATAATCAGTTATCATAAAGATTATAAAATGTAGCTCGCTAATGGTTACATTTACGCCAAATATAACAGAAGTAAAAACGTCTTAACATTACATGTTCTATCCAAAACCACCATAAAATATAAGATGCTCTGCACGGAATTTTCAAGTTGTCGGCCATATTGGAAAATGGAGACCACATTTTTCAGATTCAAAATTTATTTTAGAATGATGAAAAAATAAAGTGGAGTTTCCCGTAAGAAGTTTGCTGTCATAAGTTTGTGTGCATAGTATAATTTGTCCACTTTAGATGATAAAACCTGAATATTTCAAGATATATATCAAACTATAAAAATACATTTAAATCAAACTTTGTTTTAAACCATAAAAATTTTTATATAAACACTTATGGCATTGCAAGTAATGAAAGTTGATTTTCCTCTGCATTGAAATGAAACTGAAATGAAACGATAGTCTATTTTACATCAGGATCAAGCAGCTTCATCGTAAAATGAAATACATCCGTTGCAGCAGACCTGCTTACTATGCAAATATACGTCCATTTCTGAGTTAGTTGAGACAAAATTAAATAGGCTGGAACGTGAATTAAGCCCTGTGAAATGTTATCGCAGTATGTTTATGAATAAGGAAGTTATATCAATTTACGTACACTACGTAATAATGAACGCGTAATTAAGGTTTCTGCCATAAGCAATATTAAATTATGAATTTTGACATGAATTAGTAGACCTTAATTAGGTTAGGCTATATAGCTATGTGTGTCACAATATGACAAATAACAATTTGCATATGCTTTGTAAGAAAGGCAAGGAGAATAACTGGGTTTACTGCCATAAGGAACAAAAATTTAGATTTTTCAGCATACATTACTAAATCTTAACTATATCAATCTGTATGCCAGTTTTATATCTCGATATTACAAATAACAAGTAAGATATCTTGTTGTATGGGTTTTTCCTTTTAAACTTTTTTCACGTAATATATTTTTTATATCATTGGGAATATTTGTTACTGTGTATCTTATTAATTTTCCTCCTTATTTAGTACTTTGTTTAGGCTAAGAAGGGTTTTTTCCACGAGTGAATGACTGAGACTCTCCCCACACGTGGATGTGTGATCCTTATGGGGATATTTCCAGACCTTATTGTGCTTTACTTTATTATTGTAAGCTAATTAAATGTGATTGGAAATTATTAAAACAAATTTGAACCATTTCCCTAAAAGATATAATTGGAGCTCCAAAGGTCAAGGTTTGATTGTGTTTACCAGTTCCCATACCGCAGTAAAGTAACCTCCTGGTATTGAGTGAAGATTCAAACTATCACATGTTTTAAGCTAACTGCAATGGTGAAAAAATCTATTTTTTAATAACTCTTAAGCAACTAACCAAAAAATTCCCATTTGGGGGTTTTAAACTCCCATAAACCCTTCTTCGAAAATCCCGATTTGTCTGAACAACATAAAACTTTTACAGCATTAAAGAAAGAAAATTAATGCATGAATATTCATGCATTAGGTATTGATCTTTCCATGACGACTCTAAAGCTCTGTTTTCTAAAGACAATTTGCCAAGTATTTATTTTTTGAAAATAATATATACAAAATCTGTGTTTATTTCAGGATGTATCGGTATTCTACGCGTTACCAAGGTTGGTAAGGTCCCACGGACCGAAAAACTCTATACTATTCAATAACTTATATGACAAATGTGAGTTAAAAAATGTTTGTATTTACTTCCCCTTGGGAAATAGGTTAGACAATGGATATGTCTAAAGGGAACAGTATCAGTTTATCTAAACAGCTGTTCTTATTCTTATATTAAAACTTAAATACAATAGATGGTAGTTTCTATGGAATCCTGTTACATGTTTTCCATTTCACAACTTGCAAACCCTCTCCCCCCAGAGCCAAGACATATCCATGACAAAATAGGTTTGTAATCGTGGGGTTTTTAATTATGTTTATCAGTCACGCTTTTAAAACATATTACATTTTAACTTAACCCTTAAATTTAGCGTTTTTAGCACAAACTATACAATACAAATATAAGACATTCGTATTAGCTCTGCTGTGATGATTGTATTGTATGATTGTGTATTGAATACTACATTATTCCACAAAGACCATCCTCATAATTAAACCAGGTCGTAGCTTAGAAGTGGTTCGGACTCCAAGTTAAACCGTAGATCCCTTAGTTGCCATCGGCTGTTGTGCTTTTAATTAATAGTTCTGTGTAAGGAACATGTCAGTTTTAGACCATAACAAGATTACAAGATCGTGCCACAATTATCTTGCACTCAATTCTCATTCATACTTGGCTTAAAAAATACCTACCTTGTGGTAAGGTCACCTTTTCAATATCTAATCTGATCTACCATTTTTATTGGTTCTACTTGTGTATAAATAAAACATTAGAACCCTAAAGTGCTCACAGGTAATTCGGATCAAGAATTAAAGGTAAATATAAAAGTAAGACGTGACAGCAGCAAAACATTAATTTCTCCACAAGAGGATTCTGATCTGAATAACAATGTGAAACACGTAGCAATGTTGCACATTTCAAGTGAACCAGTTGGTTGGATCATTCTAATAGTTTATACATTTAAATATTGACTTATTGAACTGATGAACTATTAGTTCATAGTTGAAAATGGGGGATACTATTAATGTAATTAATAATTTATTACTGTAACGACGAAATTGAACTTGGTTTCAATAAGGCTACAGCCATTTGTTTGGAATATTATTTTAGCTTCGCTCACTGCCTAATCAGAACACTAGCCCGGCCAAGGAGACACCACCTCCTAAAAGCAATTCCATGTAGGCTACTCGAGTGTCAACAGTGGTTGGAACCTACCATCTCATAAACAGGTTGGGCCGACTTCCAGTATAAATACCGAGTGTAACTCAGTACCCATGCTTGTAACTTATTAAAATAACCAATAGTGGAACGCTACGAGTATAATAACATAAAAAGATTTTTTTACTGTATATACCTAATGCATTTTGTTGCATTCTATATGATGTCACTTTGGCATCATATAGAATGCAACACACGTTTCGGGTCTCCAACTTGTTTGGTTTTAGCTCCCGTAAAAGGTAACTTAGAGGAAACGCGCTGGTACATGAAGTTAAACAAAGCTGGTTCGGATGACTGTCATATCACGAGCAGTAATCAGTGTTTTAACCTGCTCCCCCAGCAGGTTAAAACTAAGATAGAGTGCAACTATTTATTAGTAAATACTGTATTTCAATTTAATAAATGAATATATGGTTTAAGTACGTTACTTTCAAAGACGATTCTTTTGATAGTAAGTTCCTTAAACCACATTTTTATTTATTGAAAAAGCGATTCAGTGGCTGATAAAATTAAATCAAATCTAAAATTTTATAACACAAATTAGATTTCTGCAAAATAAAACTGATGAAATAAAAGCTTATCTGCTACACCTTACTACGCCCAACACGTGATTGTACGTGAACACGTGGCAACACAACCTTATTTGATCCTTCTAGTGACGACTTTCTTGGTTATTGAAGTTTAATGTGAATAGAATCCCTAGAATATTTTTAGTAATTTATTTATTTTATTTTGAACTAAACAAATACCTATTGCAGTTTTTACTAGGAAATGCGAAGTTTCTATCTGTTGTTTACGGAAGACCATAAAACGAGTTAAAAGGGAACATTCAATGTAACTATTACTGCAAAAATTAAGCATATATTAATATAAATATATATTAAGCAAATAATAAGTAAATCATGCTTATATTAAAGAAAAAAAAGAAAAATAGTAGAATATCTTTAACGAAATAAACACATTACTGGATATACATCTAACTAATCTTTCACTAATAATATTGCATTCACTCAACCAAAGCCATGGTTACAAATAAATTAAACTTGTATATCAATTTACTAATTTCTATGATTTACTAATTTAAACATTGGAATATATTTTCTGTAAATTTAAGATAAATTCTCTGATTAAATACTTTACTAGACTTGGTCACTTTGTAGAGAAAAGGGTGTAGTTCAGCTACTGTTAGTAGTGAAAATGTGAAGTTATAGTTATAGTATGAAGTTATAGTAGTATGTGTGTTAGTTAATATTGGGATATTGCCTGCTATTGTATGTATGGCATTTTAACTGAAGAAAAGAGTGAAAGTTGTATGCTGAAAGAATATGTGTGAGTATAGATTGATGACTTATCTATACTCACTACATATTCTATAGGCTACTCGATTTACTTTATGGATACCAGAAATTCTATGGAAGATATGGTTGAACTGAAATGATAATAGGCCAATGATGACAGCTAAGTGGAAGGTGGGCCTACTAGGAATATTACCTAGAGCCTGATCGTAGCCACTCAGGCCTAAGCCATCTTTGATGGCGTGACAATTTAATAGATACAGTCTAGGCTAACATTTCCGGGTATCCTGCTATGAAATAATTTTATTATAGGTGCTGATTTGTCGACCCATGGACTTGGTGCAAGTCCATAGATAATTTGCTAAGTTTTTCATACGCTAATTTCCTAACTAATTGGCGACATGCCTGGATTCCTACTGATCCCCAGCTTTTCCTCCAATTTCTCTTGATTTGAAACATAGGGATACTTAAACCCTAATTCCCGTGGAAGACGGCAGCGGCGAAGTTGACGTCTTGATGCCTTTGGACCATAAGAGCGAAAGAGATTTAGGTTTTTATACGCTACGATTTGCACACGGCCAACCAGATGTGATCTCAGCCAAATTAGCTGCTATACTATACAAAACTGGCACTAACCGCAACAACTTTACCTGTGTTTTCGTAGTACATAAGGGACGACACTCTGATACGATATAACGGGCCTCAGTTGCGTTGTGCTCGTCTGATTTTTGCTGAGGGTTGACAGTGATGGATTGGCCGAGGGTAGTAAAAACGTTATCCTCTCTCACCACTATTGGTTTTTACTTCATTGGCGTCTTTGCCATCCTAGTTTTACAAGTAAAGTCTCTGTATATTATTTAGTTGACTGAGATTTTGAGGTTTATCTGTTTTATGTCGTTCAGAATAAAGTAATTTTTAAAGACTCAGACAGGTAAGTAGTAGATATTGAGCTCATCACTAACATTGTTTAGATTCTTTGGACTTTTGGAACCAGGATCAAATTTAAAAGGGACATATGAAAATATATTCAAAAATCTAAATATTGGAATCCATACCTGTTGTGTTGACAAGGCAATAATCAGTTATGGATTTATATTTAACAGTATTTTAATAACCGTGAAATTAATCTTAATTAGACGTAAAAAATATTTTCATTGGTTAATTTTAATTGGCATAATCTTTAATGTTTATGTGTACATACTGTATACTTATATTTTATTGTTTTCTCTGTACGTATGACGTACGTACATCATTCTATTTATAAATTAAATCACGCAACCTGAATTCATAAACAAACAAAGCACATTTTAAAATGAAACAGGACGATCATTGGTTATAACATTTAATCCTACGTAAACAATGATTAAACCGTTTTTCATAAATATAAATTAAATTAGAGTTTTTTCGTACATTTCTTGGAATAATGATATTTTCAGCATTTTAATGACTATAAGCTCTCTGAGCTCTCTTAGGCCATACCTCTATTTCTGTCTGTCTGTATTTCTGTAACGCTAAGAGAGAACTGTGTTTCTTTAGGCCTGCTTCATAAAAAGAGAATTTACAATGGTTAAACCTTTTTTCCAGTTATTTTTCATATTAACTACGCCCTTATTAAAATGAAGCAATTACCAGCTGTTAAATTAAAATCCATACGTACGGATCCTATGTATAGCTAGTATTTTCTGTAAAAAAAAGAAAATGTATTCATAATATTGCCCAAAACTAGGTTCTTAATTATTATATAATTTTTCTTCTTATATTTTCGTAGTACGTGGGTCGGCTTAAAGCAAACAAAAACCTCAAAAGTTGAAGAATAAGAAGTTTCATATTTAATTATGACTGCTCTCGATTTCACGGAGAAGCGTTATAAAAACGTTTTACTTATTATAACTTAGTAATTAAAACTGGGTGTAGCTACATATCACAATTAACGAGTGATAAGTAAGTCTACCCCTGCCGCTATAGAGTTAAACGAGTTTTGATTAACCCTGTTATAGCACGCATTATTCTGTAGTACTAAGAATGTCTTGTACTAAAAATATTATTTGATAGAGGATAGAAAACTGGACTTGCGCTGACAAGCTCCATTGTAATACTATAGGCGAACCATATATAACACTCTACTCAGTTGTAATAAACGAAAAAGTATACATATTAATTTTAACTTTAAGGCCTAGCTAAATTTGTTTATTGGAGCTATTTCGGAAATATATGCGTGACATAGACTTTAAAATAGATTAAAATACATAACGTGTCCAATTATCATATTCTTTTACATCAGAAACACACGCCAGCGTGAGTACAGGTTGTTGATACAGTATAGTTGATCAAATCCAGTTTACCGATCATCGGTAACACCAATAATGCGATCGTTGCAGGTGATTATTTGAATCGTTTGCAAAGATCGTTTTCTGTAAAGGCAATGCTACTCGTATTTAGATGCTGCATTTTTCCGTATGGTATGTTCGACCGTCGCCTCAATGTTAAAGTTGCATGTATTGAAATATAGTTTATCAAACACATTCTTACTTTGGTTGGTCAGTGGCCTATTCATAACGTTGCGGGCTCCAAACCTGAGGCTGCAAACCTTTGAACAGTACCTCCAACCACTGTTACGTCCCACGCATACATCTGGTTGTCCAGAATGTAGGCATGCCAGCCTGACCAGTTTATTAATGCAAGTGTCCCAGTCCCACGCCGCGATTCGTATGCCGTATACTTCATTAACGAGGCATGTGCTGACTGTGAACCACCGACCAGTGTGGGCCGCCCACACTCATTTTGTTATTGATCAGCTGTTGTTTGTTTTCCAGCGGTCGCATGATTGTACATCGGCGGTTCCAATTTCCTTTTAATACATTTTGCTGAAACAATTTTCTTTTTAAATACATCGTAAATACCCTTCCCCTGTAACACATTATGCCATCCAAACCATAGAGTTAAAATTATTATAACTACAATATTTTACTACATAACATAAACTAATTATAACTAAATGACTGTTTGACTTTGATATAGCTTAGATAAAATTTATATGATAAAAATCATATACAAATCACTATCATACCATCATAACGTATGCAACTGCCGTAATAAACGTATACATGCAATTTTATTATCATACTAACGTATGCAACTACCATAATAAACGGACATTCAGTTTTATTATAGTACTAGTGTATGCACCTGCATTATTTGACCAAATCACACTGAACAATATCCAATACTATAATACAAGCAAGGTTTGTATATATATATATATATATATATATATATATATATATATATATATACTCAATATATATTTGCACACGGATCTCGAAAACGGCACAGAGGATTTTCTTTAAATTTTGGATATAACTAATTTCCGAGTAGAAAAAAGTTCTAGATAGGTCTAATGTCCAGGAAAATTCGTGTTTTACTGTAATATTAAGTTTAAAATCTAAAAATTTAACATTACGCTTATAGAGAATAAAATGTAAACAATACAAACCAAAACAGCTGTTTATAACCGTTTGACAGTTCTTGATTGAAGACTGCGGGGAACAATATAGAGGTTATGCATTAATATTTATTTTATGAATTAAATAAATGCAAAATTATCAGGTTACTAAACAATTTGTAAAAACTTAAGGATAACATAGCTGTGCGAAATAAAAGCAGAAAAAAGTATTTCCAAAATCTTCCGTGTTTTGATAGAAAACGTATTCGTTGTATTGCTTGAAGCCACTGTAACAAACCAATTAATTGATGCAAATTAAATTTCTCTTTTGCTTTTCAATCCTCATTCCATTTATAACAAAATCAGTTGATCACAGGCTAATAATAACGGTATGGATAATTAAACAGTAAATGATCGGCTTTGGCTAAAAGACGTTAAACGGCATCGCTCAATTGACTAACGTCGTAGCCGAGTTGTAGCGTTTCGGCCTCAAGAACTACAGGCCACGAGTTCCATTCCCACCAGGGGCGATACTTTTTGTTCAGTGCTATATTAATTATGGTGTATTAAATCGGTTTTATTTAAACCACATAAATGTTTTCATTGGGCAGTAAATTTGTTTTAATTAAGCTAATTAATTTTTATAATACATGTCTTATTCTATACGAGCAAAGCTCGGTCACCAGGTACTATTGTATTAAGTGAAAAACATTGTTTAAAAAAGATTCATCCCTTTTTTGGCAAAGCTTACTAATTATTGTATAGAATTAATGCTAATGCTGAATATTTAATTTTATGGTTTCATAACTGTAACTGAAATTCTTATAGGAAAATTTGCATTCTTATAGGAAAAAAAATATTTAAACTCACGTCTAAGAAAAAAGGACATGGTAGTCATCAGTGTAACGTCTCCATTTCCATATTTTATTGACCGTAACAGCGGGCCAGCCCACCCTGCCCTCGTTTTAATGCAATAATTTATAAAACTCATTTTTCTTAAATGTAGTTTTTTTATTCAAAAATATTGAACTATATGAAGAAAATTATACGTCGAAAAGAATTCATGTAATATATTCTCTATTAAAAGCTTAAAATGTAAAGTTTATTATTAAATAATGTTTAGTTGTTTTTAGTATTTACCGTACAGTAATGTAAAATAGTTTTTGGAATTACTGTCTTTGATAGTCCCTAAGTAAACAGTTTAAGGATTATTTGACATGAATCAATAAAACAATGGAGTTTTTAATTAATGAAGTTATAGATTACACTAAAGAATGTAACTGGTATCTGTGATGTGTAAATCAAAGTAGTTTGATGGAGTTATTACAAAATATAATATTTTTACACATTGATTATTTGAAATGCTTGGTGTCACAACTAGAAGTCAAGTGTGCTCTGAACACACAGCGTAACTCGCAAAGGGACATGGAATGACTTTTAACCTACATCGCCCAGACTTTCATTCCTGCGTGGTTACTAAGGTGTTCCTCTTCGTAATGTGTTTTATTGGGGAAATTAAACCTGTGATTATTAAAAAATTTACTGTTTTGACGATTACTCATTCTTTTTTAGCGAATTTCCCATGGGGAAGAAGCTATTACCGTAGGTCTCATGATAAGACTTCAGCCCGGTGCCATGTTATTTTTTCGTCTTTAGGTGCCCAGAGGCCAAAAATAATTGCCTTAAAATTTATATAAATTAAAAAAATATAATATATATATATATATATATCTGTGTGTGTGTGTGTGTGTTTCTGTGAACATGATAACTCTCGTAAAAATGGTACGATCGAGACCAAATTTTGTAGAGACGTATATTGCTATATTTGCTCGGACGAGTTCGTAAACCAGATATATCGGTCAATTAGAACAGGTAGTTTGGGGGGGTTTGTACTCAAAAATTGAGTTTTTTTGCGTTTTCATGTGTAATTTTAATTTTTTTAATTTTATCGTTCACCATTAAAATCAACTTAAAAAACTTCACAATTTAGTTCGTTAAAGTTTTTCTATATCTCTAACTGTTACTGAGATATTAAAAAATCTAAAGACAGTACGTTGTATTTTGAAGCTCCAATGTTAATCTTATGGAGGATAAAAAATATTATTTCACTTATCAATGTATATTTTTGGATGAAACTTAGCATCATGTGGTTGAAATACTGCATACTCTTTTCCCACGTTAATAATATAAAGAATAGGCAAACTCCTTTATTTATGGACAGGTGTTTATGAAACTTGGTATAAATGGTCAAAATAAAAATCTGTATGCTAGAAATGTCTACTTTTAATGTTCCTCACAACAGCAAACCTGAATAGTCTCTCTCTCATGTTAGTATTATGGAGAATAGGCAAATAACTCTCATATTTATTGAAATATATTGATAAAACTTGTCATATTTTATTATTATTATTATATTTTTAATTTGGAAATTCATTGAGTTCGAAGATCTGCTGTGACGGGGGTATTTATCTGTATTAATTCTGTTGATAGTTTCACACACCAAAAACACAGAAGTTATTAACGCCTGTTTACCAGTAATCAGAACTGTAAAATTAAATCTGGAGTTACAGGAAACACAAAACCTTTTACATACATCGAATTAAAAAAAATAGAGTTTTGACTGTACATAGCTTGAAATTATTATACTTTAGTTTGTTCTCTTGTTATAAGCCAAAATAGGTCTTAATCTCAATTTCTGTCTGTCTGTGTCTCCGTAGCGCTAAACGAGATATTTGGAATCGTCTACTTCATGAGAAACAAGTGCACGAGTGACGAAAAAGAGTAAGATTATAACTTATTATGAAACTTATTTTCATTTCTATACCTTTTGGAGAAGCCTTCTACATACTTTAAACTGACCTACGCTCTCTAAAAATAAAATAATAAACACTCATATGAAAATTATTAGCAATATTCGACCCACTTTAAAGTTATTGAAGCAGTGATCTATAAAAATGATATAACAGAATAAATAGCCAGCTGTCAATTTAAAATCAAAATTAGTTTATTTGCATTGACATTTTGATTTTTATTCTTAAAAATATTGTACAATGGTAAACTGTTCTCTAAAGGTACAATGAATTTTATCAATGATACGATTTTTCTAATTTAATCTAACTCAAAACTAATAGTAGATAGTTGAACTGAAATTTTCTCATTATTTATATGATTTAAATCAATACTATATTTTAGTACAGTACTGTAAATATCTTGCTTACCGAGCCATACCACCCGTACCGTACATGACTAGTTTATTTATAAAAATTTCCCCCTAAACATATGAAATATAGTTCAACCAATACTCACCGGAAAGTAGCCATAAATAATTTTCCATTTTTATTGTCGTTTACATGATCAAGTATGGATTAACCCAGGCACTTCGACTTAGATTGAAATTGAATTGAAATTTCCTCGTGCAGGCAAATGTAGGCCTTTCTTTATGTTTTTGGCTATAATTATTTTCTGTTTATCCATTTAAACGATTAAATGTTTTCTACAATTTTGTAATTTACTAGCCTAATGGTAATTATTTGTTTAAAAAATGATCAAAACCATTATAATTTATTGTATGTTGCAAATAAAAAAGAAGAAAAAATATATTTTATTTTATCTGTCCATATATCACCAGAAAATTTATAGAAATTCATAAACGTAAAACTAAGGTAGATTGAACATTATTACCCCTAAGTACAACTGGTCCGGCCAATAAACGTTTCCCATTTAACAGTAGAATAGTTACTATTACGCCAAAGTTTATCCCAAATGTCCTTTATTTGTCCCAGGTTGTCCCTATTTATGGATAGTAACATTATTTATTTATATCCACATAAAAATAACTTAAATATCTTGTGTAGTTAAATATTTTTTTAAATACTCTAAATATACTATATATTATAATTATACCTTGATCAAATGAACTGATTTCATGATTCAAATCATAAAAGCAAAATTAAAGGATATCCTTATATTAAGATTTATAATGTACAACTACATTGGGATATCAAAAGTTTTCGTTGGACGATAGAGTAAATAAAAAGTACATATATAGGGGGAATTTATAATTAGGTATGATAATTTTTTATAATTACTAACTGATTCAAAGGGCATACAAAATGTCTAGCACAATAGTGCAACAAGATTAGTTTATAAATAGTTGACCTAGTTCTACTTATAGTCTATCCTTATACCTGTTTACACTATTCTACGTTGAATAATGTAATAAGGTCTTTGAAAATATGTACCTATAAACATGTTTATTGTTATCAAAGCTAATAGAACAAATAATCAATAGCACAAATGAAATATTGAACACTCAACTTAGTAGATAAAACCAACCGTGATGTTCCGATGCAATATTCAAAACAAGACCGTACGTACCGGAAAATCTCGGATGATGAAAAGATTTAATAATACAAACGGAAATGGATTGCCTGGAGCTTAGAAATCCATTTCCGGAGATTTTATGTTCGCTGTCGGTGACATGTGCTGTGATTTACGAATAGCAATGATGCAACGCTAGCCACCTGAGCACATCCATGACCACGTATCACCATTGTTATTAGTATTCACGTGAGCCAAGGATGGGCGTACGTGACAATGTATCACCATTACTATTAGTAGTCACGTGAGCCACGGATGGACGTACGTGACAATGTATCACCATTGCTATTGGCATTCACGTGAGCCAAGGATGGACGTACGTGACAATGTATCACCATTTCTATTAGCATTCACGTGAGCCACGGATGGACGTACGTGACAATGTATCACCATTGCTATTGACATTCACGTGAGCCAAGGATGGGCGTACGTGACAATGTATCACCATTGCTATTGGCATTCACGTGAGCCAAGGATGGGCGTACGTGACAATGTATCACCATTGCTATTGATATTCACGTGAGCCACGGATGGGCGTACGTGACAATGTATCACCATTGTTATTAGTATTCACGTGAGACAAGGATGAGCGTACGTGACAATGTGTCACCATTACTATTAGTAGTCACGTGAGCCACGGATGGACGTACGTGACAATGTATCACCATTGCTATTAGTAGTCACGTGAGCCACGGATGGGCGTACGTGACAATGTATCACCATTGCTATTAGTAGTCACGTGAGCCACGGATGGACGTACGTGACAATGTATCACCATTGCTATTAGTAGTCACGTGAGCCACGGATGGGCGTACGTGACAATGTATAACATTGTTATTAGTAGTCACGTGAGCCACGGATGGGCGTACGTGACAATGTATAACATTGCTATTAGTAGTCACGTGAGCCACGGATGGGCGTACGTGACAATGTATCGCCATTACTATTAGTAGTCACGTGAGCCACGGATGGGCGTACGTGACAATCTATCACCATTGCTATTAGTAGTCACGTGAGCCACGGATGGACGTACGTGACAATGTATCACCATTGCTATTAGTATTCACGTGAGCCACGGATGTGCGTACTTGACCACGTATCACCATTGCTATCAGTATTCACGTGAACCACGGATGGATGTACGTGACAATATATCACCATTTCTATTGGCATTCACGTGAGCCACGGATGTCGTACGTACGTGACAATATATCACCATTTCTATTAGCATTCACGTGAGCCACGGATGGACGTTCATGACAATCTATCACCATTGCTATTAGTATTCACGTGAACCACGGATGGACGTACGTGACAATCTATCACCATTGCTATCAGCATTCACGTGACCCACGGATGGGGGACGTACGTGACACACGTGAGCCATAGATGGACGTACGTGTCAACATATCACCATTTCTATTAGTATTCACGTGAGCCACGGATGGACGTTCATGACAATCTATCACCATTGCTATTAGTATTCACTACGTGTCAACATATCACCATTGTCATTATCCTTCACGTGAGCCACATAGTACGTACATAAATATATATTATCGTAGGTGTCTTTTACACCTGAGAGACAGTTTCTAAATACATAAAAGTGTGTGATCTAGGTTTGAGGTAATGTATGAGGTTCTTTTGATTATTTTATATACATTAAGTTTGTTCTACCTTGTCTAATAATCTGGTACATCCAGGTGAAGAAGGTAATAAAATTAGATATCTGTAGTATGTGAGACTTAAGCCCGTGTTATTTTTTCTTCTTTAGGTGCTCAGGGACACAATAGTCGTAATTTATTACATATATATATATTATATTGTACTATATATATATATAAATATATAATATTATATATATTTAATTATTATTATTATACTATATTATTAATTTTTTTTTTATGTTGTGTGTGTGTGTGTGTGTGTGTCTCTGACACGATAACTCTCGTAAAATGGTCGATCTAAAATTTATAGAACGTGTATTCTATATTACATTTTGTACAGAATATCTAGTAACTATTTTTGTTTTAAAAATGGGGGCACCGTGAATTTTTAATTTTATTTTATCTTTCATATTTCTTGAAAAAATCACGTAGTGACTTAAAAATCTAATTGTTTTATTAACAATACGTGTATCCTAAATGTAATCGGTACATATATCCTACAATTATATTTTTGTAAATGGTTGTATATATTGTTTTACTTTATTAAAATAATTTAATTTTTATTCGTGTATTTTCTTTTATCCTCAATTAATGAAAATTAATACACAGTGTGACTTAAATTCTTTTGTTATCAACATATTATGTAAAGAAACTAATACGTTGTATTTGACAATCTGTTTTGTAATTTTAGGTGGTAACATTAAATTTTTATAAAATTCAATACTTTATTAATATATGATACACATACCTTTCACTAATACATATAAGCACAATGAATGATCCAATAAAATATAAACATTATTTTATTAATTTTTTAATTTTTAATCTTTTTTTGTGTTTATTTCAAAACACAACCCATTCATCATCAACAAAAACATATTACTATGTTTTATAATTTTTATCTTGTATGTTTATTATATTATTATTTTATATTATTTTTATTTATTTTACGCTAATATTTATTTTTTATTTTTACTTTGGTTGTTACTTTCATGTAACATCGACCAAATTTTCATATTTACATACTATATATGTATTTATTTGTTTATTATGGCTATTATTACACATCAGGTAACATTTTTAATAATACTCATTAGTTCTTTACTTTATCTAAAATGTAAGTATTAAATACGTTTTTATTATTTCTCGAATTTTTGTATGAAGGTAACTATTTTCATATTAAGGTATGAAATAGTAACTTGTTGACTATCTTATTCCTAAACACCATCTATTGATCCTACTTCTGCATTCACGTATCCTTAAATAAACTTTTAAATAAGTGGAATGGTTGAACTTCAAATAGTTAAACTTTTCAATTAATTAATGACGGTATCAACCCACTTGAGCTCGTTATAACAAGCAAGTCTGCCAACATAGCAAGTTTGCACGGTAGTGGCGTAATTACACAGTCTAGCTCATTAGTTTGACGCAGTTGCTCCATCATTAATGTATTTCTCTTTCATTAAAGGTTGAATGTATTATGGGTAGACTTAATGTTAGACTTCTATTTATGGTGCAATTGTTGCCAAGATCTAGCATTGCACTAAACATCCGCATTAGGTATGAATGTTTTTTTCTGAAAGCAACTAACTAGTATTACAGTAACCGAGTAGGCCTTTGGTAACATGGACTAATAACTTTAAACGGGACACAAATATTCCCCAAAAACTATCTTTGAGCAGTTATATTAGTTATCTTAGAGTATATCACCAGGGTTGTAGTAGTTCGCTAAATCTAAACCTTGAAAAAATTTAAATGGCGATGTAATTGCAATACTAATGTAGCGTTATCATGCGAATAACGTATTCACATTGCATTATTCCATACAGTATATATTACATGCATACTTACGTACTGTATTTAATCGTGTAATGATAAGAAATGGCATATTATTTTAAATACACATAGTCATACGAACTACTATAGCTACCATTTACTCGTGCTTACCGTATTCATTTATAGACAGTCCATATTATATTATTTATACCCCCGTCGCAGCAGATCTGCGTACTCAGCGAATTTCCAAATCATAATAATAACATAATAACAATAATAATATATGACAAGTTTTTAAAAATCTGTCCATAAACATGAGAATTATTTGCCTATTCTCCATAACATTGACATGGAAAAGAGTGTGCAGGTTTGCTGCTGTGAGGAATACTAAAAGTAGGTGTTTCTACTATAAATAATGTTTATTTTTAACATTTATACCAACTTTCATCAACATCTGTCCATAAATAAAGGAGTTTGCCTATTCCCAATATGATTAACATCGGAAAAGAGTATGCAGGTTTGCTGCCATGATAAACATATAAACTATGATTTTTAAGCGTAAAAGGGTGGGTATCCAAAAATATTGATTAATATGGGAAATATTAATTTTCCCTATCCTCCATAAGATTAACAGTACCTGGTGACCGAGCTTTGCTCGGATAGAATAAGACATGTTTTTACAAGTTAATTAGCAAAATTAAAACAAATTTACTGCCCAATGAAAACATTTATGTGGTTGAAATAAAACCGATTTAATACACCATAATTAATATAGCACTGAACAAAAAGTACCGCCCCTGGTGGGAATGGAACTCGCGGCCTATAGTTCTTGAGGCCGACATGCTACAACTCGGCTACGACGTTAGTCAATTGAGCGATGCCGTTTAACGTCTTTTAAGCCAAAACCGATCATTTACTGTTTAATTATCCATACTGTTATTATTAGCCTGTGATCAACTGATTTTGTTATAAACGGAATGAGGATTGAAAAGCAAAAGAGAAATTTAATTTACATCAATTAATTGGTTTGTTACAGTGGCTTCAAGCAATACAACGAATATGTTTTCTATCAAAACACGGAAGATTTTGGAAATACTTTTTTCTGCTTTTATTTCGCACAGCTATCCTTAAGTTCCTTAAACCCTTAAGTTTTTACAAATTGTTTAGTAACCTGATAATTTTGCATTTATTTAATTCATAAAATAAATATTAATGCATAACCTCTATATTGTTCCCCGCTGTCTTCAATCAAGAACTGTCAAACGGTTATAAACAGCTGTTTTGGTTTGTATTGTTTACATTTTATTCTCCATAAGCGCAATGTTAAATTTTTAGATTTTAAACTTAATATTACAAGAAAACACGAATTTTCCTGGACATTAGACCTATCTAGAACTTATTTTCTACTCGGAAATTAGTTATTTCCAAAATTTAAAGAAATTCCTCGGCGCCGTTTTCGAGATCCGTGTGCAAATATATATATATATATATATACAAACCTTGCTCGTATTATAGTATTGGATTGGAGCCCCACAATACAACGTACTGTGTTTAGATTTTTTAATATCTCGGTAACCGTTGGAGATAGAGAAAAACTTTAAGGAACTAAATTGTGTAGTTTTTTAAGCTGATTGCAATGGTGAAATATAAAGTTATAAATTTTTAAAAATTACATGTGAAAAACGCAAAAAACCCCATTTTGGGGTACAAAAATCCCCCAAACTACCCGTTCCCATTGACCGATATGTCTGGTTTACGAACTCGTCAGAGAATTTGTAGGAATACACGTCTCTACCAAATTTGGTCTCGATCGGACCATTTTTACGAGAGTTATCGTGTTCACAGACACACACACACACACACACACACACACACACACACACACACACATATATATATATATATATATATATATATATATATATACATTTTAACGACTATTGTTTTTGGACTCTGGGCACCTAAAGAAGAAAAAATAACATGTTCCCGGGCTTAAGTCTCGCCATGAGACCTACGGTAATAGCTTCTTCCCTATGGGAAATTAGCTAAAATGATAATGTATACCAGGTAAATAGTGTCTTCTGTAGTGAATAGCTGAAGTATCATCTTAATAATTTTGTTGTGCTTAATCTCGTGTATTAGTTTCAACTGGTAATTTACTCATAATCATTTCTTAGCTTTGGTTTTCTCCCAAGTGATACAAAATGTTAAGTATAGCAGTACTGTATGTATAAACAATTACAGTTAGTATTAGTGTCATGATCGGCGTAATTTCTGTCATTGGTATCTGGTTTGGTGATTTTTTTACAATATTGAACAATTACATAAAAATAATAACATTCCTGGAAATGGCGGACTTTTGCTTGCAACGATTTATAACATAATCTCCATGTGCTGAAGTATGAAGAGCCAGAGAAAAATGGGGTCAAAACACATTATAAACATTATTATCACCTTTTTTAAGTTATTATTGGGTAGTGGTAGACCTGGTTGAGTATATTAATTTTATTTAAAGTTTTGTGGAAGAAATGGGTCTAGTTATGTTACATTAAAAATAATAATGTATATTAAAACTAATATCCTATCAGGCATGTTCAACATCCTGCCTATCGATGTGTACATCAGAAAAATGGCCAGGACGTGTACATATATCACCTCCAATGCGAGAATCTTCGGATGATATTCAATATGCCTTTAAATTTTGGTCGTACACCACTTCGAATTCATCAAGTAGTTCATTGTTAGTCACTTGACATACCTTCTGATCACCTTCACTCAAGACACCCTTTTAAAAAGTCTTTCTCTGTGAATAGACTGCCGGAAAGGCGGCAGACATTTTCAGAATGGTACACGGATGGCTGAAAGGGTAGCAAGGGGATTGAAGCTGGAATACTATGGATGCGAAACATGGTGACACTATGCGTTCCCATTGGGAAGTTCCCAACAGTGATCCAGGCAGAAGTGGCAGCTATCTTGGAATGTGCACGGTTGAATCTAGGAAGAGGTATTAGGATTAGAAACATCAGCACTTTCTTAGGTTTGATCAAGCCCCCTCAAGGCTCTGGACCACTGTACCTTAAACTCCAAGATCGTATGATGAATCATGAGGTAAGGGACATGAGGAAGCATCTCGATTCTTCACTGGACTTTGCAGAAACAACAGCCAGTCTGAGCACCACCATCATCTACTGCATAACTTCATCTGGCTTTCTGAAGTGAGGACTGAAACTTGTGACGTTCCGTCGTCACCGGTGTGCTCGGATGTAGCGTCAGTTGGGGCAGGGTCTATATCCAGGGGTCAGAGTTTTATTAAGGAATAATGCGGCTCAGTATGGGTTTTATGTGTCCAAATAAGTTCCCATAGGTCTCATCATAGCCACAGGGAAATGCTTGGTTTGCACTAGCAGGACGTCGGAAGGTGTAACAAAAATAACTTACGGTTATGTTTTACTAGGTTAGGATTAAATGCTACGATTACTCTAGCAGGATTAGCAGGATTAGCGGATAGGACGTAGAGGCGTGCTAGGATTGCTCCAGCAGGATAAGCGAATCGGACGTAAGGTCGTGCTAGGATTGCTCCAGCAGGATAAGCGGATAGGACGTGAGGTCGTGCTAGGATTGCTCCAGCAGGATAAGCGGATAGGACGTGAGGTCGTGCTAGGATTGCTCCAGCAGGATAAGCGGATAGGACGTTAGGTCGTGCTAGGATTGCTCCAGCAGGATTAGCGGATAGGACGTAGAGGCGTGCTAGGATTGCTCCAGCAGGATAAGCGGATAGGACGTAAGGTCGTGCTAGGATTGCTCCAGCAGGATTAGCGGATAGGACGTAGAGGCGTGCTAGGATTGCTCCAGCAGGATTAGCGGATAGGACGTAGTGGCGTGCTAGGATTGCTCCAGCAGGATTAGCGGATAGGACGTAGTGGTCGTGCTAGGATTGCTCCAGCAGGATAAGCGGATAGGACGTAGAGGTCGTGCTAGGATTGCTCCAGCAGGATTAGCGGATAGGACGTAGAGGTCGTGCTAGGATTGCTCCAGCAGGATTAGCGGATAGGACGTAGGGTCGTGCTAGGATTGCTCCAGCAGGATAAGCGGATAGGACGTAGGGTCGTGCTAGGATTGCTCCAGCAGGATTAGCGGATAGGACGTAGAGGTCGTGCTAGGATTGCTCCAGCAGGATTAGCGGATAGGACGTAGAGGCGTGCTAGGATTGCTCCAGCAGGATAAGCGGATAGGACGTTAGGTCGTGCTAGGATTGCTCCAGCAGGATTAGCGGATAGGACGTAAGGTCGTGCTAGGATTGCTCCAGCAGGATTAGCGGATAGGACGTTAGGTCGTGCTAGGATTGCTCCAGCAGGATTAGCGGATAGGACGTAAGGTCGTGCTAGGATTGCTCCAGCAGGATTAGCGGATAGGACGTAAGGTCGTGCTAGGATTGCTCCAGCAGGATGTAGGCGGAATCGTAGACTGCTTACCCGGAGCGGTTGCGGTGGTCGACTGCTCCGGTCGGCTGCCAGCGAAGGAAGAGAGCGGCTCGTTCTGAGCAACCTGTACTTATACCCTCCAGGCCGCGCATGCGCAGTAGTGCTGTTTTTACCAGTAGAAATCGAGCCGTCGAGTAGGTAACATCGGACAATGCTTTTGCATGGGTAAGGGTTTTTGAGGTTAAGAGTTTGCTACAAAGGGTATTAGGAAACGGGTTTTGACAGGTAAGATTTGGCGGCATCGGTTTACAGAAAAGGCGACGTGGAGTCATGGGAGGCGACGCCAGGTAAATGGAAGGTATAGGAGTGTTGCGGAAGGCGACATGGAGTCACGGGAGGCGACGCCAGGTAAGTGGAGGGTGTAGGAGGGTTGCGGAAGGCGACACCGACCTGCGGTAGGCGACGTGGAGTCACGGGAGGCGACGCCAGGTAAGTGGAGGGTATAGGAGGGTTGCGGAAGGCGACGTGGAGTCACGGGAGGCGACGCCAGGTAAATGGAGGGTATAGGAGTGTTGCGGAAGGCGACGCCGACTTGCGGAAGGCGACGTGGAGTCACGGGAGGCGACGCCAGGTAAGTGGAGGGTATAGGAGTGTTGCGGAAGGCGACGACGACCTGCGGAAGGCGACGTGGAGTCACGGGAGGCGACGCCAGGTAAGTGGAGGGTATAGGAGTGTTGCGGAAGGCGACGCCGACTTGCGGAAGGCGACGTGGAGTCACGGGAGGCGACGCCAGGTAAGTGGAGGGTATAGGAGGGTTGCGGAAGGCGACGCCGACTTGCGGAAGGCGACGTGGAGTCACGGGAGGCGACGCCAGGTAAGTGGAGGGTATAGGAGGGTTGCGGAAGGCGACGCCGACCTGCGGAAGGCGACGTGGAGTCACGGGAGGCGACGCCAGGTAAGTGGAGGGTATAGGAGTGTTGCGGAAGGCGACGCCGACCTGCGGAAGGCGACGTGGAGTCACGGGAGGCGACGCCAGGTTTTAACATTTTTGAAGGGGGTCAAATTTTAGGTCCGTTACAAACTTTTGGCATAATGGAGAGGGGTACCAACTTTCCTCGGGAGGAGCTGATCGGGAGATTACGGCAGTATGCCAGGCTTTAAAATCTGGAAGGACCTTGAGACCCCAACGATAGGGTGTGTGAAAAGTCCCCCATAGTGGGAGGAATCCCCCCCATAAAATTCTAAAAATTAATTTAACTTTGTTTCTCTTGTTGTTATTTTCAGAAATTAGATTTTTATTTTTTAAACAATAACTATTAAACGATATTTAAATAAAATTTAAAGAAAATGATAGTTTTATTACAGCTTCTCGTTTTTAAATTTACTCAAGGGAGAATGTATGTGTCAGTTCAATGATACCGTTTATTTTACTTTCACTTAACCGTTTTCACAGCGTATAAAGAACTATGACGTTTCTGTTTTAGAAACTTTTTTTAGAATACGTTGGTATTTAAAATGAAAATACCAGCTTATACAAACAGGTATAAAAAAATCGAGGTTTATATCTTGCCGCATTATTTTTATTGCCAATCCAATATCATAAAAAGTAAGTTGAGATTTACCACTTTTTGAAATCGCATCTTAAACCCTTTTAGAATAAAGTGGACTTGGTGGGTCATCAGTTGAAGTGGCGTTTTGCATTACGGACCGCCTAAACCTAATAGCGGTGGCAATCACTATTATAGTTTTCACCTATTATAGTTTTCTTCAAAGGGACCTCTTAAGAGATCCTTCTAAGATATATTTGGACCAAATATAATTGTTTTCATCAATAACTTACCTCATTGAAAAATGTAATTAAAATAATCAATTGCGTTCCTGTTAAGTGTAAATATAAATATTTTGTAGATCTTAAGGACTATGTAGCTATCATATAGTTATATTACACTAAACATTAATGGTGTACATTAGTGGACATTGCAGATACTTTACCTGACCAAGGTCCCCAAAAAGCTAATTACTCTGACTATTTTCAGAGTAAGTACGTAGTTTACTCGTATGTTTTGAAAACGTTTGTGTCATATTCTACATGAGTTTCACATATTCACATGTCTATTTCACATCTTTGTTTGAATTCACACGATTATTTACCATAACAACAACTTGAATATGAATTGAATATATATATACATATATATATAATATCTATGGATGGATATAGAAATATTAACTGTGTCTACTACAGTCACTTATACACTTAAATACATAAATATAGTGTTTAAGAAATTACTATCTCTTATACATATAGTACATTGTAAAATAGCTACGTCAAAATGTTATAAATGCAACCAAGTGTTAAGTAATCGTTTAAAAAATAATGTCTAAAACTGTATTTCTATGTGATCAATCTGAATCAGTTCTGGCTATAACAACAACTTAATGACTAAATTGAATATCAACTTGATGATGGTGTAGAGCATTAATTTGTTCACTCACAGTGCAGGTATAGCCCATTACACTGGTAAATTGAATTTAAATATAGTTTTTTGCAGTCGCATTCGACATGGTTACTAGAGAAGACATACATGACAAGTACACATTAAACAAATGTAGCCAGTCAATTGAATGTAAATATAGTATTTTACAGTTATCCTTTAACTCACATTCGACATGGTACATAGAGAAGACACGGAGTATAGGTAACACATTAAACAAATGACAACAGTGAATTTCCCATAAGAATAACATGGGAAAAACGTGCCGATTTGGTTGTATAACCACTAGTAAGCATCTGCTAAATAGTTTCTGAAAAGGAAGAGGCGTCATTTCATAAAAGTATGATCGCATTTTGTGACTATGGATTCTCTGTAACATCTTCTGATCCAAGAATGATTGTTGCTGCTGCTTGATCAAATTGGCAGGGGTTTAGAAGATTTAAAAATAAAATTCCAGGTGAATAATGGGCTTAGTCTTTCCTCAAACGACATCCAAATTTGAAGGGATCTCGGTTGGCCTCAAATATAAAAATAAGCATCAATTGTCAAAAATTGTTCTATAGGAGTATATAGCCAACTTGACGTCTCTGATTTTTGGCACACCCCCACAAACTATATTTAACTACGACGAGTCAGCCAACGATCCAGGGTGGATGAAAGTAACCGACAAGGGAGGATGCAAATATTCTGAAAGAATATGTATCAGTAGCAAAACGAGCAACTCTATAATGATGTGTGGAAGAGCTGTTGGTGATCTTCTCCCTCTACATAAAGTATCGCTAACGCCATTGTGACATGCAACGATCGCTGATATCATGGAAGTGGCTGACCTCAACTGAATATACGAGAATGTGAGATGATATCCTTGGAGGAATTAATCGTCCAAGACTAGTCTCTAAACGAGAACTTAATTTTTATCCAATACCCCCTGAATTCAACAATGTCTGGAACTTATTGACATAAATTCACATAAAAATTATATACAACAGTTTATATAATAATAATATACGAATGAGGAAGCATGGTTTAATGTAATACTAATTATAAGAAATATTTTCCTTCTTTTTATGTATTTTTTAGGTTTAGAATTAAAGTAAAGCTTATAGCAACAAGCAATTCAAGTATTTTATTACCAATCGTAGTCCATCTTTGAGCTTAGCAATGTTTTTTTAACAATTTTTAATGTAAAAAAAACATCATGGTGTAAAGTATATATTTTCATTGGTGGAGAGCAAATTATAAATTTCAATTGGTATACTTTGCTCCAAAGTTCATAAAATAAACAATCCGCTTTATCATATTTTAATTTATAATTAAAGTGAATTGAAATAAAAGATGGAAATCGATGAACAAATCATATAGGTTTGAATAACCTGAATAAATCTTTAAGCCTTTTTAAGCTCAATGACAAACCTTTGTTCTAAATATTGCAGCGAAGTAAGCCTGATTGACCCGGTATTTCATGTTAGACAAAAGATGATAAACAACTATGTAATACACTCTATTACTCTGTTAGCTTAGCACAAAATGACCCAGACACTAAACTACATGGAATTAGAAGTTTACATACTAAACTCATGATACAGTATAAAACAGGTAATGTAACTGTTGAACTTGTGGAACAAGATTGAATAAACACGAGTCGATGAAGTAAGATTATGTAACTGAATATATTATTATTGGTTAATGTGGAACACAAGAGTCAGGTGAAGTGGTTCCCCTGATTGAGATATACAACAGAAGCTGTCCAGGATTTGTGGTCGCCACCCGCCACCTGGGCTTAAGTGGAAGTAACGGCCGCCTGACCTGTCTGCTGACCTTGTGCTGTCTTCGAAAACTTAGATTTATTGTCCTCTCATGCGAATTTGTAAGCTTAAGGTGTCTACAAGGTTACTGTTGTTGGAAACCACTCAGGCAACACTGGTGTCAAATGTTTAAAACTTGCCTTTCAAAGTAATTTTGAAAGGCATAAATTTTGACATTAATTATTAATGTGTAATTTAGGTGTGAACTAAGAAATCTTACTGATAAATGCACTCTGGTTTTGTTATATGTGTTATTAAATAAGCAATTTTAAAATTTGGTATACTATTTATGTATAACTAGCCAAAGTACCCGTTCTTCGCACGGGTAAAAAAGGCTGAGAGGTGTAGGCTCTACAGATACATTTAAGCTATTGATAATTAATTCTTTATTGTTTACAAAATGACAAAACACGTGTCTAAGTATATATCTAAACATGACAAAGTAACATATGTCAAATATTGGGAGAGGATAAGCATTAACGTAATAGAGGCAGGCATCGGGAGAAAATTAAAAAACTAACCATTCCACTATTTCGAACTAATAATTCACTAATTTCGATCCAGCAGTTTATGTGTAAAAATTAACTTTATTTCTTTTTCTTCCCGAACTGTCAAAAGTAAACGGATGTTGACATTAAAAACTGTAAACATTGAATCGCAGGGTATTTATAGCAACCATGTCTTCTGCTTCTCGAACTGTCAAATTTTAGTGTTCACAGCTGTTGACATTCAAGTAATTTTATGTTTTCATTTTCTAAAACTGTAAACATTGAAACTTAGGACGTTCACAGGGCGTAGCCCGAGAGGATTTTAAGGCAATGAGTATGCCTATGTGTTGCATGAGTTTAAGATCTGTCTTTGTGTAAAATTTCAAACTGTTTGGTTCAGCATTTTTTGCGTTCACTTGCCACAACAAACCCACAAACACACAAACCCACAAACACACAAACACACAAACCCACAAACAAACATACAGAAACCACCTCTTCTTTATAATATTATAGATGTGGATTTTACATTGCATTACATTACACAAAGGGGTGGAACAAAGTTCCTGTCGCACGTCAGCCATGTGGCTTTTTGCGCTCCCCTGTTGATTGAATGTTTCACGGACCTTCCAAGTTTAAAAACCTGACAAACTGCCGTGGTCTCCCCACTAGCTCCTTCCGGGGAAGGTGACAACCCCTCTCCATGATGCCGAGAGTGGCGGCTCTCACCCCGGCAAGCTCGGTGCAGTCATACAGCAGATGATCAGCAGTCTCCTCGGACTGCTGATTGCTGCCACACTTCCTGCAGATTGGATCTCCGGGGAAGAGTACCATTCGAGCAAGATGTTTCCTCATATGTCCGTGTCCCGTGATGAGACCTACAATGAGTCTGAGTTCGGACCTACCTAACTGTAGAAGATCCTCAACGATCCTTGAAGAGGGAGAGCTGAGAGACAGTTTACTTACTCTTAGTAGGGGCAGCTCCGCCCATCTCCTGTGGTGACACTCACGTGCCCACGTGTTGATCTCTCGATCCACATGCGCCCTGGAGATGCCACAGAAGGGTTGTGGGCCCACGAATGGGATCAAAGCGCCATCGTTCGCCAGACGATCAGCTATTTCATTGCCCATAATACCTGAGTGTCCTGGGACCCAGCAAATGGTAACGTTGTTGTGACTGCCAAGAGAAGACACCGCGTTGCGGCATTCCCACACTAACTTGGAGTCGAAGGTACAGGAGTCCAGAGCCTTGAGGGTGGCTTGACTATCTGAGAAAATGGTAATGTTCTTGTTCCTGACACCTCTGTTGAGATTGAACAGAGCACATTCCATAATGGCTGCCACTTCTGCCTGGAACACTGTAGGGAAATCCCCCATGGGAACGCAGAGCTTTACCTTATCTTGCACCCCCAGTATTCCAGCTCCAGTTCCCTTACTTCCCTTAGAGCCATCCGTGTACCATTCTGACTCGCAGGGATGAAGAGGTCTGCCGCCATCTTGCCAGTCAATCCTTGGTGGAATCACCACTGAAAATGACTTACCGAAGGCGTATCTAGTGTGAAGATGGTCAGAAGGCATGTCAAGGGCCTCACTTCTGACTACCTGCTCAATTCTGGTGTGACCTACCAAGGGTACATTGAAAGTCATCCAGAGATTCTCACATCGGAGGTGATATGCACATATCCTAGCAACCGTTCTGATGTAGACATCTATGGGCAGGATATTGAGCATACAGTCCAAGGATGCTCCAGAGCGAACTCATGGCCCCAGGTGTGGATGTTATGTGACAGCCTATAAGGGTGAAATAAGTCTGGTGGTGATTTAAATTCTTCCATGCACGGCTCGGGATGCTGCCTGAAAAATTAAGGCACCACAAACATAAAATAATGGATAAACATCCACTACACTATGCTGAAACAATTCGAATGTGAATAATAGTTCATCGGTATTACGAATCCAAGTGAATCAATTGGTACAATATTACAGCACCCAGAGAAAAATTTGTCATGACGGACCCACTGTATTAAGTAGTATAACGGATACCAGTGAGTCAATTTATCATACGAATAATTTATATCACTTGATACATTGGTATTACGGATCCCAAGGAATCAGTTGGTATGTGATTATCATATGTTTGAGCTCAGATCATTAGTATGTTATTAGTTTGGAACTTCCTGTGAGTTTTGTGCTGTACAGTTGACTATCAATACTACTCAAAGGTGGAAGAATGTTACCGACACCTATTATTTACACATTGAAATACTACTTGTGTAAAATTATAGTTTTTTAAACTAAAATTTTAAAGGAACAAGTAAATTTTATATCAGCTGATAGTTAAGTATGATTTAAACTGTTCTTTGAATAGAGAAAGGATTTATGAAATAAGGGTCATAATATATATAAAAAAATTGTGAGATACAATTTGTACGGACACCTGTCCTATTAGGCACAGTTAAACGCGGACTGATGCTGAATCTGTAATCTGTCAGGCTCCCACACAGCGCCAAGTTACAATTGCGGCTGCCATCTATGAAATAACTTTATGTAATACGTTCATTTGGACTGCTCCAACTCAAATTTTATCCTTTAAAAATAGTTACGGTAGATTTATTTTCTTTATTTAAAGAAGCAGCCTAATTCGCCTATTTCTTTCCAACCATATTGGACCACTGATCTGTAAGGGGGCCGATCTTATTTACATATAGGTTCTTACGTGTAAGTATATTAAGTGTAAGTATATGTTTTGTTATAAATATTATATTTACCAACGGTAAACACGAATTAAAAATGTTTCACAATTCGCTTAAGTGACTGCTTTATTTCCCGTTATAACATTTTTTAGGCTGTGTAGCTACACACATATAACAACACATACATTGTGGGAATAGTTGTAAAAAATTTTGTTCCAAGATTCTCAGCTTAGTAATATTAAATATGTATAATTTTATAATAGATTTATATGTGATTTATGTTATCCTTTCAGTCCCTTAGACTGAGGCCTAGTCGGAGCAGGTGTTCCTGCAGACAGCTCGGGCAGAGTGAGCGAAGGAGGGTGCTAATCTTCTAAGAATCTTGAATTTCTGGCGAACCTCTTGAAAATAGTGAAGCGCCTTCGTAGACGATTAATACACATATTTTAAAATCTTAAAATTAGAACCAAATTTGTCTTGTATTTCATACGAACATTTTGAGTAGGCCTACGGGTTTCCCTACCTTTCAACTCCAATGCTTATTTTTAGCCTATATGCATTTAATAGTGTCTTAATAACAATTTGACTTTCATCAATAGGCATTTCACCGAAAACTAATACCTTTTCTTAAGATTTGAACAAAGAAAATGAAATCCCGAAATGGCGCGCAGCACGTCGTAACAAAGATCCGTCTCTGCGCTGCGCACTGCGGCGTCCGTTGTGGTGTGCTGGAGTGAGGAAACAAGCGGTCCTCTTCCGTACGCGAGGAAATTCCTGACACTGGCATTGGATAACTAGACGAAACCAATACCAAGATAGTTTATCTATATCTATAACCCCTCGAGGCAAAAATCCCTGTTATAGTAATTAAATTAATAAAAAGTAATTTCATAAGTAATTTTTATTGTTAAAACAATAATATAATGACCCTCTATGCTCGTAAAATTGATTACTAAATATAGAGGAGGCAAATTAAATGTCATGATTTTATACAAAACCGTTTTGAACGTGTAAATCCCTCAACTGTTGATAATTATTATTCTAATGAGGTTTTACTAATTAATCAAATTCCAAACTGGCTGGAGCCCCTAATACGCTTTATCGAACATTCTTCCAGTTCAAATATTATATATGTTTTA
This sequence comes from Nephotettix cincticeps, assembly GCA_023375725.1. Lineage (NCBI taxonomy): Eukaryota > Metazoa > Arthropoda > Insecta > Hemiptera > Cicadellidae > Nephotettix > Nephotettix cincticeps. Next base: position 103,013,429 of record CM041786.1, on the reverse strand, counting down.
TTTTAAACCTTTAGCCGTTGCCTTTTAAAAGTTAATGAAAGATTAACATTGTTTGAGTTTAATGTTGGATTAAGTCTTAAAAACTGTTTATTCAAATATATAAAAGTACCTTATGTCTTCAGAACTCGCTATAGATTATGTCAGCTTTCCAATCAATCAATCTTTGGGCTGTTCTCCTGAAAAATGACTGTTGGACTATTATGACCAGTCCTGTATGAGGAACATTCATAGCAGCCCTTGGAACAAGGCTGCAACATCGCACCGCAATCATCTTACACTCATTACATATTATACTTAGCTGAAAAATGACTGTTGGACTATTATGACCAGTCCTGTATGAGGAACATTCATAGTAGCCCTAGGAACAAGGCTGCAACATCGCACCGCAATCATCTTACACTCATTACTTATTATACTTAGCTGAAAAATGACTGATGGACTATTATGACCAGTCCTGTATGAGGAACATTCATAGTAGCCCTAGGAACAAGGCTGCAACATAGCACCGCAATCATCTTACACTCATTACTTATTATACTTAGCTGGAAAATGACTGATGGACTATTATGACCAGTCCTGTATGAGGAACATTCATAGTAGCCCTAGGAACAAGGCTGCAACATCGCACCGCAATCATCTTACACTCATTACTTATTATACTTAGCTGAAAAATGACTGATGGACTATTATGACCAGTCCTGTATGAGGAACATTCATAGTAGCCCTAGGAACAAGGCTGCAACATCGCACCGCAATCATCTTACACTCATTACTTATTATACTTAGCTGAAAAATGACTGATGGACTATTATGACCAGTCCTGTATGAGGAACATTCATAGTAGCCCTAGGAACAAGGCTGCAACATCGCACCGCAATCATCTTACACTCATTACTTATTATACTTAGCTGAAAAATGACTGATGGACTATTATGACCAGTCCTGTATGAGGAACATTCATAGTAGCCCTAGGAACAAGGCTGCAACATCGCACCGCAATCATCTTACACTCATTACATATTATACTTAGCTGAAAAAGGGTTTATCGTTATTTCATAAGGTCAATAATGATACAGTAATAATATTATTAGATTATTACTCATACTTAAAATACGATCATGTAAAAGGTTTTAATTTGTTTAGGAAGTATGGAAGGAGTGAATTATTTATTAAGTAATAAATAATGACCATGTTTTGTTAATATTTGTAAATTGATTAGAATAAGAAACTGAGTTAGAATAAAACTCCAGTCCTTTTTTCAGTAAAGTAGTTTATCGTAGGCAAATAGAGCTACGCGATATAGTTGTTTTAGAGATACATTACACCCCATCGTAATCATTATAGGGCTTGCATGACATTGACCTAATGGAAATAGTATCCCAGTATCGAAACGTGTATCATTGATGAAGTCAATACCGAGATCCAACACATTGTATACATACATACAAGGTGATCGAATTTTCTTTTTTTCATCTAGAGTTCGATATATACAGAATACCTAAACAGACGGACAACACCATCAACAAAAAATCAATTCATCCATCAAGCCACAAGAATGCATCTTTCCGGGCAATGTTAATAGAGCATTTAAAATTTCCCTAAACGAGATAAACCATAAGAAGGAGATAACAACGATAAAAAAGATAGCACAAGCTAACGGATATCGCCCCTCACTAATAGATGAATTAGGTAAAAAATTATTAAGAAAAATAAAAAATCAAGACCGGATAAAAAGCCAGGCAACACTACAAAACAAAGGTGAGGCAGCCAATGGATTTGCAGTTTTTAATTATACAGGGGAAAAACTCAAAGAATTTTCAACAGCATTTAGGACGTAGAACACAATGGATATAATACCACACACAAAAATAAATAAACACCAATAAATTCAACCAACCAGGAACAAAATTGGATGCAGAGACTGCGATAACCTATACATAGGCCAGACCGTCAATTTTATAAAAAGATATAAAAATCATATATCAGCATGGAAGAATGGGAAACCGGAGAGATCAAATATCGCAAAACACTTACTAGAAAAGGACATACCCTAACAACGATCGATGAAAACCTCAAGATTATCAAAACTTGTAAAAAAGGAAATTTAATGAATGCATGGGAAGAGTTATTTATTCATAAAGAAAAATGTAAAGATAAAACAAAATTAATAAATGAACAAATACATTTTGATTCTGCAAGAATGTATAAAAATCTATTCCCGGAACTCAGCCAGCCAATAAATGCTACCTATGACGCCATGACAGGAACTTCCGGTAGCCAGTAGTATTCAAGCAGGGACGCCATCTTGTTTCTTTCAGTCTCCATTTGGGCCTGATGATGTTCGGTGTTACTGAACGAAATCGATCGCCAGTTTAACAACTTTTGTATATATTTACTGTTGTATATAATTACAATATAAGTGTAAATATATTAAGTAGTGTTGAAAGACGTGAGTTTTTACTTCATCCAGTAAAACCATATAGTAAAACCAACACTAATCAAATGAGTATAATGCTAATCAAGAAGTTATTCAAAATTCAACAATATTAAGATAATAAGTATACGCAATTCGAAGTAAATGGAATGCCTCATAGCCTTATAGTGCCTCAAAATCATAAACGTGACATTTTATTAGAAAGGTCAGTCATTAGATTGTTAGATAAATTAGATTCAGATTCAAATTGCATTATTTTGACAGTTGTTAACAAGAACTGCATAATAGTGTCAATAAATTACTTAGTAGTCATAATAACTATGTATAATAATGAACTAAGAAAATAACTAGGATTCGTCTTTATAACCAATAAAGTCCTTAACATTATAAAACATTTTTCAATTAAAAATTTCATAACCATATTTTCAATAATTTTGGGGCAGCTTGCCTTTGCCTTTATGGAGTTTGGAAGAGCATTAAAAAGTGAAACTCCATTGTACGAAAAATGATTTTGAAAAAAACTGGTTTTATGTTTAGGTACTCTTACATTAAAAGTTTTTCTTAAATTATAATTTGAAGCTAATTGTGAAGTAAATTTTTAATGTTTGGTAAGAAAGAGGGTTATTTTATTTAATATATAAATTGAAGGAAAAGTTAAAATTTTATTGGTTTTGAAAAGTGACTTGCAAGAGTACCAGGGTGGTTTTCTGAAAATTACTCGGATGGCTTTTTTTACAATTTAAAGACAAATTTTGTTCTTTGAGACTCATGCCCCCAAACAGCAACGGCATATTTTAAGAAAGGATAAATAATGCCATAGTACGTTGTGAGCAACACATGTGTGTCTGAAAATTTAGAAAGTGTTTTTAAAACGAAAATTCCGGAAGAGAGCTTTTGACAGACAAAATCAATATGAGCATGAAATTTTAGACCACTGTCAATTTGGACGCCCAAGAACTTAACGACTGAAGTTGGCTCAATGTGTTCGTCCCCAATTAAGTAGTCAATGCGTTCAGAAGCTCCTGCCTAGCTTATTTTGAATTCTACAATTTTCGTTTTTCTTTTATTTAAAACTAACCACAGCGTTACCCTCAATGAAACTTTTGATTTCCAGGCTAGAACTGTTATTAGCATCTACAACGAGTGTGGTATCATCGGCAAATAAGCTGATTTTCGAATTAGAAATACAGTCAGGAAGATCGTTTATGAAAAGTATAAATAGAATAGGACCAAGGACGGAACCTTGAGGAACACCCATACGTATAGTTTTTGAGGAAGACTGCACTGTGCGCAAAAACCTACGGGAATCAACATAGGAAATATGGACAACTTGACTTCTGCTCGTTAAATAGCAGTCAATCCAAGAGTAACTGAGACCTGTCACACCCAAATTCCACAGTTTGGAAAGCAACACTGAATGGTCGATGAGGTCGAAGGCCTTTGTAAAATCAAAGAAAATACCCGTTGCCGATTTTCCAGAATCCAGTGATTCAACGGTTGACGATATTATACTATTCATTGCATCGACTGTAGAATTGCCTTTAGTATAACCAAACTATGCAAGTGTTAAAATTCTGTTTTCCCCCAAGAACGCCAAAAGTCTTTTGAGAAAAACTTTCTCAAAAACCTTATTTATGCAAGATGTCAATGAAATGGGTCGATAATTGTTACAGTCATACTTGGATCCTCGTTTAAGAATTGGCTTACAACAGACTTTTTCAGAGAGGTCGGGAAAATTCCCAACTCAAACGAGGCATTAATAAGCTTGGATAATGGTTCAGATATTAGGTCAAAAACCGATCTCAAGAGTCTTGGAGAGATTTCATCAGCTCCATGAGACTTTTTGGGTTTTAAGCTGAGTATTTCCCCTTCAACCTCCACTTTTGATGTAGGAACAAGAAAGAGTGATCCTCTAACAGAATTTGTACAAGAAGACCCTTGAAAAAAGTCACTAAAAAGACCATCCCCAACCGAAGCAAAATGATGATTAAAAGTTTCCGCAACATGAGCTGGATCAGAAATTTTCTCACCCTCGCTATTTATTAGTAAATGATTTAGAAAACGTTCATTCACTGATGACTTGTGAACATTCACCACCTCCCAAATAGCCTTGGTTCTATTGGAAGACTGAGAAATCTTATTCAGCACTGCTTTGGCCTTTGCTTTTCTCACTTCACGCCTTAGCTCCCTTTTAGCTTTCTTGTACTGTAAGCGTAAGGGGTGATTGGCATCAAGATTTTTTGTGTCAGAATATAGGAAACGAACTCTGTCCCTTAACTCTAAAGTGGATTCGTTAAGATAAGGCTTCAAAACTGATTGTTTGTTTTTAATTGAAGATTTTGTTAAAGGAACATACCTCAAGCAAATACCTCAAATGATCCTCAAACGCACAAAACTTTCTGTCAAAGTCATCAGTGGAGTCCAGAAATGTCCAGTTTTCTCTTTTTAAGAGGTACCTAAAGGTTAGAATATTCTGTTCATTAGATTACCATTTGGAATGGTGCCCTACCCAGGTAGGTATTTTAAGCCAACTATGAATGGAAAATGAGTGTAATATGATTGTGGCGCGATCTTGTAGTCTCGACACGTTTCTTGGACAGAACTGTTAATTTATTATTTATTGTTTTTGTGATGTTGAATACTGGTTGGTTGCTTAATCAAACTACCAACCAGTAAGGCAAAGGTTAATCAACCTTTATTCATTTTCAGAGGATTGGGTGGTTTTAACTGCAGAAAATGTAGCCTAACTAGAATTGAAAATTAACTAAAAACATAGTTTGTATACAGATTTTATGGGATATTATTTATACTAGTATTAATTATAACCTCTGGTTATCCAATATGACTAGCACCACAGTGGTGCCTCGCTTCTTTTAATTGAGCATCTCGAGCCCATGCTAATGGTAATGGTAATGGTAATGAGCACTAAAGTCTTTTGAATGAAAAATTATAAGATGTATATATGTGTGTGTGTGTGTGTGTGTGTGTGTGTGTGTGTTTGTGTGTTTGCGTGTGTATAATATGTTATAAAACCTTAAAAGCACATTTAAGGTGAAGTTCAGCTACTCTGGCATGGGCAAAGTATAATTGAAATAAAAAAAACAAATTTATTCCATTAAATAGAGTTTCAAACATTAAGTATTAACGTTTTTACAAATAAGTAAAATTTGTAAATTTTAGCAATAAGTAAAACCATATTCCGATCAATCCACTTTTAACTAGATTGATTGCATGAAAATGGTGAAAACTTAATTTTCATTTATAAAATATGTGATACCAATTTAAAATTAATAAGTACAAAATTAATAATTGTGTATTCAGTGAGATTTACTATATCCGACCACTAAATGACACCTCAAAAGAGTGACTCGGCTCTTCAATATATTATATCTGTCTTATTGTACACAATTCTTACATTAGAAAAGCTGTCCAACTTGTGAATTTGCATTAAAAAATTAAATAAAAAATTTAAAAAAGTTTTTAAAATAAATATTAACTATTTCATTCTATGAATGTTATATATATATATATATATATATATATATATATTAAGTTAGGTAGTAACTGAGTTTTATTGGAAATGCAAATTATTGCAGCTTGTTGTGAAAAATTAATCGACCAACAAACAACAACGTCAACATAAAACCCACAACTTAACGTTCGCTGCAACATCTGCCAGAAGGTGTAGAACTTGTAATATTTTTTATTACGTAGGGAAAAATGCGTTACGTAAATATTGTTAAGTTGGTTATAAATTATTAAAATAAAACCTCACTCTATATTTAAAACTATCTTCAGTTAGGTAAATAATTAGTTACAAACATTTTATAGAAAACGTTTATTTTTTTCATACAGTCAAAACGATAAAATGTCACAGTAGGTAACAAAGGGAACAACTAAACATGTAACATGAACCCTCGGTAGGGTAACGCAAACGTAAGCATAACAGCAGTCTCTGACAAATCTTCAGCACCTAGTCACTAGACTACGCTAGATAGCACCATCGTCTCTACACTAGTTCCACCATTTATATGGACAAAATCACATGTAACACTCATGTAAAAATAAACATGTGCGCTTATGGACGAAAGTTATGAGGAAACGGAGGTGAGAAAATGATTGAGCATGGTTGAGGTGATGAAGAAATTACTGTCGATAATTTGGAATATTTTGGTATTGTTGATATTTAGACAAGATTATTGACATTTCCTAGCATGGAGAAGTTACAAATTTACAATAATTATCAATAGTTTTGTTTGTATATTACTTGAATAAATAGTTATCTCCCGTGTAAAATTTAAACTAGGCCAATAATTTAACGTAGATTTCCTTATATCAAAATTAGGCCACATATGAAAATCTTCAAGAAACCCGCTTCAGTAATTTCATCATTATTATGGCCGTAAGGTTAGGAGAGGCCAAGACTAATTGATTACATGAACCTACTATTATTATTAAGAAGCGCTTCTTTGCTTTGAGGTGTCGTCAACTTTAAAATCATACATCTTTTTCTGACCGTTTACTCGCTACACAATAATTAATACCATTGTTTTATATTAACAATGCATCAGTATAACAGTATAACCTCAAAATCTGATAGACAGTTCAAGTTGATATAGTTTTTTCTTTTGTCAACACATAACTCGACACGCCTCTTCCACAGTCTATGTAGGCAAAACACCACGATATGTGATTTATAAAATTTAGACTTCAATACTTATAAAATCAAAAGCTATGTACAGCGTGGGGCGGGGTCGGTTCATCTGTGCGTGATGCAGAGCACGTAGAGTGTGACGGCGGCCATGGTGACGGACGTGACACTGACCCGTGACGCATGTGACGCGGTGACAGGTACGGATACCACGGTCCGCGTCACGGCTCGGGCCACCTGTGACCGCCACTTGATCTGGAACTCGGGTGGGATCGACGACATGGCTGTCAGTCTGCAACCAAGAACGGTGTTTACTAGACTGTAAGCTTATTGGCAAAGTCCGGTGAGTATTTTATTTCGATTAATAAGATTTTAGCTGAGATACCCAGTAGTGCTATTTTCTGCCAAATTAACTAGGACTCAGTCGTGATTGGCAAAAAAAAATATTTTAATTCGTAAAAAAGACTTTTTATTACTTTACTTTTCCCATAAAAGTACTTTGGTAAGGAGTTAAACAAATATTACAACCAACATAAAATGGTTGGTAAAGGATAATTAAATTCGTTTAGAGTGAAACTATTTTCGGTGTACCATTTATTTTTTTAAGATTTATTACACAAAAATTATACATTTTTTCAGTGAAGGACTTGCCGGAATCTCAACCGTCAATGTCAATGAAGTTAGGACCCAAGTTGGTACATAGAGTGTTAGAGTTTAGGATTTTAGCATAGTATCCTTTCATTCTTAAATTCATTCAGCTATCTTTATCACAGTAATTAATTAGGACCATAACGTCATTTTAAATTTCCTAGGGTTGTACATTAATTTGAAAACAAGAAAAAATTTAGAATTTCTTTAAAAATCAAGAACATTTGGTAGTCGCATTGAGTATTCTCACTTGATGACGACGATGTTTGAGCCGAACTCGGCGGTGTAGTTGGCCATCTTGTTCCTGGGACAGAAGTGCGTGAGCAGATCTCCGGTGCGCTCAGGGTTCTCCTCCGCGTACTTGTGTACCGTCAGATTCCACGCCGAGCACGGACCTTCACAGACACACAGCGACAATCTTTAGTCAGGTCATCATTCAAAATGCTCGTTTTATGCCAGAGGCACTTATTAGGTCACGAATAAGGAATAAAACAAACGTTTATTGGTAAAGAGATTCAAACGTAGATGGGTAACCTATATGGGTTATTTCACGAAACGAACGAGTGTTTTGCAGATTCAATGTCAGGTTTTGATAGAGGTTCTGCATTCAGTGTTTTAGATACGATATTAAATGAATCTTAAATCAACTCGTTCCCTTTCTAAATCCTAATTAAGAAAATCAGCTCCACCGAAGAAAGTTTTTCCGAAGTTTTCCTACAATTTTCGGCTGAAATGTGTCACTCTGAAACCATCCAGTCTAGCGGATCGGAGGGAATCGGGGTTCTGGGAGAAGAAAAGCTTGCATTAAAATTTCGTGGTAAACAGCTGATTCTTGCTAGAATAGATTAGACATGATTGTCTAAAGAGAGAGCACGAAGAGTCAGTATTATCAATGTGTACTTGATTACAAACATCGGGGAAGTATTAAAAAATAATAAATTCAACAACATCGTAGTATAAACAAAGTCACCGACATACTGCGAGGTTAAGTTGGGTTGGTTATTGATAGTATAAAAAATATTAACGATACAAAAATATCATTTACCTAACTCTGCAAAACGCTGTATGACGTCAATATCACGTGTGTTATGATATCCAATACTATAATACGAGCAAGGTTTGTATATATATATATTTGCACACGGATCTCGAAAACGGCGCCGAGGAATTTCTTTAAATTTTGGAAATAACTAATTTCCGAGTAGAAAATAAGTTCTAGATAGGTCTAATGTCCAGGAAAATTCGTGTTTTACTGTAATATTAAGTTTAAAATCTAAAAATTTAACATTACGCTTATGGAGAATAAAATGTAAACAATACAAACCAAAACAGCTGTTTATAACCGTTTGACAGTTCTTGATTGAAGACTGCAGGGAACAATATAGAGGTTATGCATTAATATTTATTTTATGAATTAAATAAATGCAAAATTATCAGGTTACTAAACAATTTGTAAAAACTTAGATAACATAGCTGTGCGAAATAAAAGCAGAAAAAAGTATTTTCAAAATCTTCCGTGTTTTGATAGAAAACGTATTGCTAACGTATTACAACAATTAAACAGTAAATGATCGGCTTTGGCTAAAAGACGTTAAACGACATCGCTCAATTGACTAACGTCGTAGCCGAGTTGTAGCGTATCGGCCTCAAGAACTATAGGCCGCGAGTTCCATCCACATAAATGTTTTCATTGAGTAATAAATGTGTTTTAATTTTTCTAATTAATTTTTATAATAAATGTCTTATTCTATACGAGCAAAGCTCGGTCACCAGGTACTTAGTATTAAACGTGAATAGGTAAGCTAAAACAAAGCACTCTCGGGTGTACTCCTCTTATTGAAGTTTCGAGACAAAATTTCCAATCATTCCGTCTATCATAGACAATACTAGCTAGACTTGTGAATGGAAGACTACTGACGGTTCTGGTTGCTGGCGAACTGGATGAAGAGCTGCCTCTCAACGTGCGAGTCCAGCAGCCACGTGCAGGTCTGGTGGAAGAAGTGGTTCAGCTGGCCCGTCTCCGTCAGGTTGCCGGACTCGATGAAACCTACGAAAAGCACACATCACAAACACATGTAACACATTTGTTCATGTTTCGTGTTTTGAGTGGTCACTCAATTAATACTATAATTTTAAAAACTCTGAATTTGCTTTCTCAAGTTAGTTTATTTTTTAATGCTTTATCATGGACTTAAATCTGAAATATAGTTGACAAAACCTAATATGTTTAGGCGTTGCGTTACATGTCTCATACCAGAGTGCTGGGTAGTTGTATGATGTCCACAGTAGGAATCCGTGATGAACTTGTAGTCTGCCGAGTATTGGAACCCCTTGGACTCCCAGCTGTAATGAGCCACGTTGTACACCAACTTGATGGGTGACCAGCTGCGCAAGCCCACCGGCAGCCATAGTTGCTAAAGACAGGCAGAGGAAATGACAAGTATTAATATATTACTCAGTATTATCATGGTATCAGAAAAAGCGCTCTCCATCTGAAAAGGGAAAAATAACCATTATCTAACGAATACATAGCTGTTACCGTTTCAAGACTTAACCAAATTAAGCTTAGTTACTACGTATCTTGAGCATTTTAAACCTATGCAAAACAACACGTATTTAGGGCAAATATGAAAAAAGGATAAAGTGAAAGGGATTTTCTCACAGCTACTTAACAATTAATTTCATCTAGTTTTAATCAAGAAAATCTACTTGGCCTAATACAGTCACCTGAACGAACCAATGGAGAAAACTAAATATTGTATGATCAAGTTTGGTTGTGATCAATCTAAATTCTATAAACTAACTAAGCCCTAGTCTATTAGTAAAATAAATGAAATGGTGATCATAATTAATTTTATTTTCGCCTCACTGTATTTTTAACAATGAAAGTGTTGTATTTTCCATTTCCAACTCTCAATGTAAGCGAGTTACCTGGAAGTCCCCGCAGAGACATGCCACCACGAGCCCTGCCTCCGCTTCGATTTTCAGATGATTTATCTCCGAAAGCTGCTTATTACTGACGACACATCGACAGTTGCTGTCACCGCACTCCGTGTGGCAGGAGGGGTCTGTTGACAGCCGGATCATCGTCACCTGTCAATACGCACGTTAATTAATAACGACATGTTGACAGCTGCTCTAGGCCCTACCCACGCCCTTTACCCCACGCTTATATCGTCTTCACTTGCTCGTAAATTATCACATATTAGTTAGGAATTATTATTATTATTGTCCATTATTGCAAGATTATTGCCCAACTAGACTTAACTTCTCCTAGGTGTGTCAATTATTGGTAAGTCATTATATTAATAAGTTGTTAGAGGTGGTTTAACAAATTGTTATTAATTGTGTTTAGATATTGTATTGACATAGCTCAATAGGGTACTATGATTTTTTATTTGCCGATATTATAAAATAGTCTCATTTTACCACACCCCTACATATACTTAAGATGACATTAATTTGATGAAAACAACAGGACATTTTTATAATTTAAAAAAACAACAGGTTATTCTAAAAAAAGGGTTCAGTTGTTTAAAATTAACACTCATTCGTAGTTTCAAATTGAAATTCGAGATATAAAACCTACGTTACCGTTAAAAGAAACTATTCCTACAGGATTTTTTGGAATTAAATATTCTGCCAAGCATGGGATTTTTAATTTTATTAAGTATATCTTAAATGAAAAACAGCAATCTTCCGGGCTCTCGCTGGTGTAGGCCTACTGTGTGACGCGGCTGGGTAAAGAGCACTAAACAACCTCGACGGTGACGGATGTCCAAAAACTCTACAATTGGAGCTCATATTGGGCCCATATTTTTTTCACCTGTCAATGCGAACATAGAGTGATAGTGACATGTCCTCACTTCTAACTTTTCATTCTGTGTTATATCATACTTAACTAAGATAACAATGAACCTTTAGGTATGGTTATTTTAGGGTGGCATACACCCAACCCACCTATAAACTCGATGGTAATTAGATTAGATTAGAGTAACATTTGAAATATTGACCTACCAAGGTAAATATTTTAAGCCAAGTATGAATGAGAAATGAGTGTAAGATGATTGAGGCGAGCTCTTGTAGTCTTGTTACTGAATAGGGCTGAAATGTTCCTTCGACAGAACTGTCAATAAAAAGCTTAAGAGTCAATGGTATATCTAAAAGACCTTCAGTTTACCATGGAGTCCGAACTACTACCATTGAGTTAGACCAGTTCGTAACTGGTCTAACTATGAGGATGGTCTTTGCGGATTAACGTAGTGTGGAGGTTAATCCGCACATTACATCCACCGACCATCGCTCACAACAACTATTCACGATTCGAGACCTCAAACCAGCTGTATTACAGAAAAGGTCATGGTCCCAGTCATAATACATCATATCGCACCGCACAAACTATAACAGATAACAACATGTTAAATTATATACATATGTGTGTATATTATCTATACATATATATGTATAATATATTAAAATATATAATTATATATTATATCATATATTATAATTATAATATATAGTATATATATATATATACAAAAATATATACTTCTGTTATGTAAACGCTATAAAATCCTTTCGTACGTAACTAGTAATAGTTGTCAAAAGGACGCAAACACAAAATGATAACTGCAATATTTTTCCAAGAGGTTGTGTCATAGTGTCAAAATGCATATTTTCAATAAACTCGAAAACCAATTAACGCTTCGAATAGGTAGTAGGCATTGGCATAGTAGACAAAAATGATTTTTTCCAAAGACAAATTATTCTTAAATATTAGTGTATATATTTTTATACAGGATATTTCATAGAATAATTATCAATAAAAACAAAAAAATTAACAAATAAATCCCATTTTGTGTTACTGCTCTTAAGGGTATTTTAACTGAAACCCCAATATCTAGTTGTTACATTTTTATTTGTGAATCTAACAGTGATAAATGCAACTATGAATTACATTACACTAATAATGTATATGATACTTCTTTATTATATAAAATGTGTGTGGATAAATGAGAGACCATCCACAATAGAGATCATGTTTCTAAAATTTCACAAAGCAATCCATCCCGATATTCAAATACCTATAAGCTCTGGTTTCTTCATCGTTTAGCTACAAATAAAACCTTTTGGCGAATTTCCCATAGGGAAGAAGCTATTACCGTAGGTCTCATGGTGAGACTTAAGCCCGGGACCATGTTATTTTTTCTTCTTTAGGTGCCCAGAGTCCAAAAACAATAGTCGTTAAAATTTTTATATATATATGTGTCTGTGAACACGATAACTCTCGTAAAATAGGTCCGATCGAGACCAAATTTAGTAGAGACTTGTATTCCTACAAATGCTCGGACGAGTTCGTAAACCAGACATATCGGTCAATGGGAACGGGTAGTTTGGGGGGGTTTTATACCCCAAAATGGGATTTTTTGCGTTTTTCACATGTAATTTTTAAAAATTTATAATTTCATATTTCACCAATAGAATCAGCTTAAAAAACTACACAATTAAGTTCCTTAAAGTTTTTCTCTATCTCCAACGGTTACCGAGATATTAAAAAATCTAAACACAGTACGTTGTATTGTGGGGCTCCAATGTTAATCTTAAGGAGGATAGGGAAAAATTAATATTTCCCATATTAATTAATTATTAATTAATATTTTTGGATAAAACTTGATATTTAGCTTCATGTGGTTGAGGTCTATCCATTTATGCTTAAAAATCATAATTTATGTGTTTATCATGGCAGCAAACCTGTATACTCTTTTCCCATATTAATCATATAGTGAATAGGCAAACTCCTTTATTTATGCACAGTTTTTGATGAAAGTTGATATAAATGCTCAAAAAATTAATTGTTTACGCTAGAAACACCTACTTTCAGCGTTCCTCACAGCAGCAAACCTGCATACTCTTTCCCATGTTAATCTATGGAGAGTAGGCAAATAATACTCATATTTATTGACAGATAATGATCAAACTAGTCATATATTATTATTATTATGTTATTGATTTGGAAATTCGCTGAGTACGCAGGTCTGCTGCGACGGGGGTATTTTTTTTTATTTTTGGTACTGTATTGTATCGTTGAAGCTATTAAAAAATGAACAGCAAAAACATCAAGGTATTAATATTGATATTAATTAATTATATCAATTAATAATAAAGCGTAAGGTAGTAGAAATAATGATGGTATTCATAGAATGTTTCAAAATTTTTCGTATGAGAAAATAATCCACCTTCGATAGTGAAAATTGTTGTTGGTTTACTTAACATATAACTTATATTGGACAATATTTGTATACATCTATTTGTATACTAGATAAGCCTCACTAAAGTGTCTTTAAACTATCAACTAAAACGTCTGTCATAGATGATGAGGCGGCACGTCAATACCACTACGGTACGTAATTAATTGTGTACGTCGCTGTCGGGTAAACATTGCCAATATGACATTGCGCGCTGTCACTGTGTGCGCACCGCACCGGTGTAGCAGACAAATCGATCATTAACACTAACACTTCCCGTGTGTGCCCACACGAGATTTGATCTCCGGGGAGGCCGCGGTCGGTGACCGAGGTGGTAGGTGGTAGGTGCTATAGCTAGAGCGACAACAGCTCGCTAATTTGTGGTGCACCTGTGAATTGTGTGTGAGAGACTACCCCTTCGTTGTCTGTTCAGGAAACAGTTGTATACGATTAGACGAGTAAAGGATTCAGATGTAGGGATATATAAATCTTTATGAGCTAGGAAATATTGAATGTGCAATTAAAAGTTAATCTTTAAAAAATACTTTAACAGTGATACACCCGAAGACAGTATAATGCTCGAAATTAGCTAGCCACGTCTTCCAAGGCTTTCACACATTTAAAACAATATATTTTTCTCGTTACAAAATACATTAATACACTAGTTATCCCTGGCACAATTTCGGTAAAAACAATCACTCGGTAAATTAGCTCTATAATAGGTTTTTAAGATTAAGCATTCATATTTAAAGGCTTAGCTGATCCAGAAGAAGCTACGTTAGGTAAGATGAAACTTTCAAGAATTTAGATTAAAATTTAAAACGTAAACATCTCTTACTCGCAGCTATTTAGTAAAACCAATTTCTTTAACGAAAAGTTCTGTTGAATGTGGTTTCTTTCGAGAAATCCGATTCCTTAAGGTTCGATGGATAAAATCACGTAATATTGCTCACCTGAAGAGACACACTCTGGTTGACAGCCGGGATGAAGCGCTGAGAGCACTGCAGGCGACCGTCCACGTTCCAGAAGATATGCTCCTGGCCGGGCCCTGACACGTGACCACGGGGACTGCTGCTCAGGCCGTAATAGTCCGTGGTGCACAGAGTGTCTGGTTGAAGCGTCCCTTGCACGTGCTCTGTCAACAATGCAGATGTTAAGTACGTGCACTAGCACTAGCGTACGTCCCCACCTTCCCCACAAAGTGAGTAAGGTAGAGACTTTTAGACGATTGTTCACTATAAAATGCCTTCGTCGTCTGATGATAAAATGCTGTTCGCTCTGTCATTAGAAGAAAAATACGCTAAAAATAAAACTAAATATTTAACGTGAATATTGGTTACATCCCAATTGGCGGGGAAATGTTAAAAGTGGCCAATGCATTATCAGTAAACTGCTCTTGGAGAAGAACACCCAGCGAAGTTGTACTGCATGGACCCATACATATTTATAAAATTACGTCAACTTTTGAGAGGCCATTACGACATAAACAATAATTCATGGCGTGATTCTACCGGTGTTGAGGAACGACTTTGTATTTTTAAGAAGGTATGTTATATCAAAGAATACTGTTGGGGAGTGAATATTAAATTTTTATCAGAGGTGAAAATATACATAGGGAAGGACCAGTCCGCAAGGACAATAATGAATGTGTAGAATTAAGTGGTTGATATTGGAACATATACCTTACAAACTCCAGTTCGGACGTGAGTGGGCAAGGACGCAATGGATCCCAACACACGGATGACGCTGGCATCTAACTTCAGGCATGGTTCTTGGTGTTGAATTTCTCTTCTCTCTTGATGTTCGCACGCAAAGTCTTTTAATATTTGTGGCCACTTCGAAGGTACGCGGAAGTCGCGCTACCGCACATGACACTAGCTTCTTGATTAGGGTTTTATAGTTTAAAAATGCAAATAAAATAATACTTGAACTGTTTAAATTAAAAGAGACTGGACACTAGTTAAAATATAGAATGTAGAATAAAACAAATGAAACGTTTACTTGAGGTAATGAGAAATGATTGAGGTAATGAGAAATGATTGAGGTGGCCGGTACTAAGACCATACGTGGGCCGTGGACTTCGACAGAGTGACTCCTTGACCAGGTAGCCTACTCGTCGTGAGCGATAAGAAACAGTGAACAATAGGACATCGAAACAATGATGTCTGGAGATAAGTGGACATGAATTCTGTGGCTGTGGTTGTTTGACATTACCTATCGTTTTAGAAATAAATTAAATGTTCTTCTGTCTTATTAAATAAAACACTTATATCATAATTTCAGAGCTCCTTTTTTTCTGAATATTAAACAAATACATTAGAGAGTTTTTGCAATAATCGATGTATTAAAACGTTAAACGCAAATTGCTAAAACTATTAATTGTAGCGTTTTTTAAGAAGGCATAGAATGTGAGAGATCCATTTACCGTTGTGGAAGTGGTAAGCTCCGTCCAGGAACTCCTCAGAAGCTCCGGAGTGCGGAGGCATGCGCCGCAGCATCAGCAGCAGTGCGCTACCCGTGCTGACCAGCATCTGCTGCGACTGGAATCTGAGAAAAGCACAACGGCAACGTTCCGCTTCAATATACAGTATACTCTAAACGCTTGCTAAAATTAAAGATATTTGCAAAAAAGGTTTTTAATAAATAGGTCCTACCAAGATAATTGTTTTAAGCACGATAGCACGATTGCTGATTATAATGTTTTTGGTTTGTCAAAATTAAAATAGAAACATGAGATAACAGTCTAAAAGTGTTAAGAGGTTTATTACCGTTGTGATGTAGGCCTACTTTACTCACTTGCCAGTGGGGTCTCTGGCGTGTCTAGTGAGAGGGCTGCAGATCCTCGAGGTAGGCTTGGAATCCGTTGACATTCCGTCGTAGCTCTCGATAACCGACTGGCAGGACAGCGAACTGTGGACATTTTACATAGATTTTACACAATCAATTGTGGATCAAATATCCAATGGATTTCTTCTCATCCACACTATTTGGAAGAACAGTTTGCGGAAACAGTTTGATTTACAACACGATATGTCGTTTCATAACTCTTCACTTAACTTTCAACAGAGAGAATTGTGTGGAATCAGTTTGAACACTTTAGTTTTGTTAATTGTAGTCAAGTTGAGAGATTCGTAATTTGCAATAAAACATTTATAAACATAATCATTTGTATTTATCAAAAATATGTCAATCCGGAATCTGTGGCTAGATGGATATGTACTTCTAAGATACTGTGAATATATCCCATAGCTCATGACGTGTATACAGTGTAATGCAAAATGTAAATCTACTAGAGGGTCCCTACCAGACAACCATATATAGTATCGTATTTGACTGTATGGCCTTACTTTAGTTTGTAATTAAAGAGTGAGACGTGAACGACTTCGTTGCGATCACCCAGGAAGAGAAAGGAACAGTTGCTGTGAAAGTCCTTGGACAGTGTCCTGGAATCAAAGTGACCGGACTTGGACACGTTGCTGTAGATGACTGCCTGACAGGCTGGCCGCTCCCCGCTCTGCTGCAGTCCATCACCTGAAGGTGTTTCATAAAATTTGTATCAGTTCACTACCGCTCTATCTTGATGCCTTGGTATATAACCTAATAAAGACAATAGTATCTACTTTACTAATATTAAATATATCCCTATAAATAAAATTTATATAGAGTTGTAGTACAGAAGTTTGTCCGTACATTGCTTAGAATTATTAGTTTTTTAGTTATTTTAGATTTTTTTTAATTTAGTGCGATAGATAAGTCAAAACAAGTTTTATCTCAATTTGTGTCCGACTGGCAGGTTGTCTGTCTGTCTGTCTGTCTTTCTACCTGTTTGTTTGTGATGCTTCAGGAGACATTATACGACAAATTCTCCCGAAAAAAAACTGGAGAACTGAAAACAATGAAACTTATTTCATGCATTCTCTACATTCCAGAGAAGGTTTTTCAATGTTTTTAATTGTCTTCCACCACTTGAAAAGTAAATAAAGAGCATTCAAAAACACTTTTCACGCGAGTTTAGCCTCATTTTGCTTTCCGTTTTCAACGAATCACCTTCTGGTAATAATCAGCTGTCTTTGTAGTTTAGTGATTTAATAGAAAGGAAAACAAACAGCCGTCAAATTAAAATTAATATTAGTGTCGATTGATAATTTCTTTTAAACCCATTTTGAAATGATACTATTCTAAAAAGTTATTTTAAGGTATAATTTATTTTAATAATGGTATAAAAATGTTCTGATCTATTGAATTGTAAAGTAATGTGAAATAATAAGCCAGGGTATAAAAAAGATAGGCTTACTGCTAGTGTATAAGATAATTCCTAAATCAAGGGGAATTTGCTCGGTTCACAGATTTGCTGCTACGGATATTTTGGTATTTTACGTATTTTCAAACCTTTTTGTAGCCTTAATATCTTTTTTTCAAATTGAGAAAAAATTCACCATCCCCAATTTTTTATTTGGAAAATGTTTTAAAGTTC
This sequence comes from Nephotettix cincticeps, assembly GCA_023375725.1. Taxonomy (NCBI): domain Eukaryota; kingdom Metazoa; phylum Arthropoda; class Insecta; order Hemiptera; family Cicadellidae; genus Nephotettix; species Nephotettix cincticeps. The sequence goes on along the minus strand of CM041786.1, from coordinate 102,994,974 downwards.
TTCAGCAACAAGTTATTGTGAGTGAGAGAATAAGCCACACGTATAGTATTTGCAGATATCTTATATAAATTGAGTTTTTTTTAAATGAAACATTCATGTTTTGTGAAGAACAGTGAAGAATAACTTGAATGCGTGACTATGAGGAGCATAGAGGGAAGAACCAAGAGTTTTATTTGTGCCTTAGATGACATAGAAGTAATTCTGGATCTTCCTATTTATGTTCTCAACGAAACAGATAGTTAAACTATGTAAAATCTTAAGCCACTAGGCTTAAATTTGATCTAATTCATACTGTATTATGATCGTGCTTGAACATAAATTATTGAAAACAATTAAACAATGTGTGTGTGAATGTTTTCATTTAAAAAGATAAATACACAGATCTCACTCATGATAGTTTGTTCGGTAGTTTTCAGTGAGACGACGGATGTTTCCGTGGAGCTCGTGGTCGGGGCTTTGTCCCAGAACTCCAGTGTTGCCAGGAACCCGTTGTAGTCATAGGGTGGAGATGGCGGCCCAGACCTGCAAATTGTGTACTTTGGGAATTACTCAATATAAATTTATATTGTTAATTTATTAATATAAATTTATGTAATTAATCACTTTTCTTTTTTATTATCTATTAAATTATAAAGAAGAGGTGGTTTCTGTATGTTTGTTTGTGTGGGTTTGTTGTGGCAAGTAAATGCGAAAAATACTGAACCGACCGGTTTAAAAATTTTACACAAAGGTAGATCTTAAACTCATGCAACACATAGGCATACTCATTTCCTTAAAATCCTCTCGGGCTACGCCCTGTGAACGTCCTAAGTTTCAATGTTTACATTTTTAGAGAATGAAAACATAAAATTACTTGAATGTCAACAGCTGTGAATACTAAAATTTGACAGTTCGAGAAGAAGAAGAAGAAGAAAGAGCTGCCATGACCGTCCTAAGTTTCAATGTTTACATTTTCTAATGACAATATCCGTTTGCACTATATTTTGACAGTTCGGGAAGAAGAAGAAATAAAGTTGATTTTTCAGATAAACTACTGGATCGAAATTAGTGAATTATTTGAAATAGCGGAATGGTAGATTTTAAGGGGTTTTCCGACGACTGCCTCTATTACATTATTACTTATCCTCTCCCAATATTTGACATATGTTACTTTGAAATGTTGTAGACACTCCTGTTTTGTCATTTTGTAAAAAGAAATTAATTAACAATAATTTAAATGTATCAGTACTACACCTCTCAGCCTTTTTAACCATGAGAAGAACGAGCACTTTGGCTTGTAATGTTATAAAGACAACAATGAAGAATTAATTAACAATACCTTAAATGTATTAGTTCTACACCTTTCAGCCTTTTTAGCCCGTGCGAAGAACGGGTACATTGGCTAGTTCTAAATAAAGTAATTTCGGGTTTATCATTCCCGTTTTATTTTTATTCAAAAGTTCAAAATAAAAATGAAGTATGAAAAAAAGTTTTACCCATATAATTGATTTTTTAGGAAAAACTTCCAACAACTTTTTGAAGTAACCTTAAAGCTAAATATTATGCATTTGATATTTTTCTGACAGTTTGTTCTATCACTTTCCTTAGACTATTATTAATTAAATAGTATAAAAGAAACCAAGGGATTTTTCATACCGTTCATCGCTAATTTTCCCTATTTTTATGACCTGCAATCCTTGAAAATAAATAAACTGTTCAAAACTATCGTACCACATGTATTTGGGTAAACTTCAAATACATAAAATGGCAATCATAGTTAAAATTTACATTGATTTCATTGAAGATTAAATTAATTCAATATCTTACTTGAAAGAAATTAGAAGACTGGGGCCGGTGAAAACAAGTTCTTGTTTTTTGTTTCCACAGAGAGTGTTCAACAGGGTGCTGGAGGTGGTTGATCCTTGGTAGATGCTGACGTTGTCGGAGCTGCATTGGCTACGAACACAACAAGCTGCCAGTCAACTACTTCAACTTTAGGTTTCACAGATTTGCAAAGGATTCAAAGTGATTTACAGAACCAATAAGTACTGTTCTAGCTATCATGAATTATAACGATAGCGTTTCGGTTTTATATCAAATAATAATAAGTTAATGCCTCAATTACACCCTAATTATGACCTCGAGATAACAGACGTTTCAAAACAGATGAACGAGCGTTTCAAAATCTTATTCGTTGATCATGGATCCAACAAGGTAGGGTTTTAAGGTGATTATTTTAATTGAAGGAAGAATGTGATGAGATGAGTTTAATTGGTTTTGAGGATATGGAGCTTTGTTACTGATAAATATCAGCTGATTTTACCAGGATCAATACTTACTAGCCCATTGAACAAGGACCAATATCAAACCATCATAAAGTTCAGCCAAGAGTTCGCTTAGGATGGAACCGGCTAATTTCAGATTATGAAGCACGAACCATTCATTACCAGTAAACCACCAAGTTAGTCAAACTCTTATAGTGTAGGCTGTTAAGGGAGCGTCTGTTTTTAAATTTCAAGGAATATTATCAACTTTACAGAATAAAGCACTTGCCTAGTTAGTGACCATCAGATTGATAATTTGTTATTACTAATTCAAATAGTTTACCTAAAGCTAAATATACCGAGATAAGCTAAATTTTTGTTCAGAGTTTATGTAAGTTAGTAAAAAGTGTACGTAGCAGTATTCTATTTTTTTACTTCAATGTTCCTTTAATCTTATCTGTAGAGTAGGTTTCAAAATACGTAGTTTTGTCAAATAATTAGTTTTTTTTATTAAGCTTATCCAATTAATTGATATGAGTTTATAAACAAATAGTGAACTAAAGGTAAACTTATTAAAAGAAACTTCCTAAACAAACTAAAAAACAGTTCTATTAAAATTTCAAGCAGAGACTTTAACTTTGAAAGAACTGTATAAAAGATTTTGTTTCTTTGGGTAACTTTAGTGAAGCCGATTATTTCAAGTTTCCAGCTGTTTCGATGACCAACTCAGCCTGTATGACTTTTTTGTAAATTTTTCTTAACTTATTTATTTCACCTGAAGGGGAGTAAGGGAATCCATAAGAAAATTATTGCTTTTTAAACATTTGAAAAACACTTGCATCAATCGGATTGATATTTTTATTACATGTATTGAAATTTTTACTAAAACTTTGGTGCAATTTATGTATAATATTTGTAACAGTGAGCATTAAATATTCTTAACTGATTCTGTAATATTTTGATGAAAAAAGGGATGTTGCGTACCGAACAAAATGTGTTTGAACTTAGCTTTTAATTCGATGAAAGCTATTTAAATTATATTACCAGTAAATTACTATGGAAAAGTAACGTACGCTAATTTACGTCATTCTGCCCTAACCCAACCTAATAAACTAACGATCCGTTCGAATATATGCTCTCTTTTCTAAAAAATTTCCTCTTGGCTTACAGAGTTAGAGGTTTGTAATAACACAACTAAACAATCACTGCCAAAGATTTTGTTTAGATCTCTGTTTATTGAACTGAATACACACAAAGAAGGTTCATAAAATAGTGTAGTAATCCAATACTATAGTACGAGCAAGGTTTGTATATACTTGCACAAGGATCTCGAAAACGGCTCTAACGAATTTCATTAAATTTTTGAAATAACCAATTTCCGAGTAGAAAATAAGTTCTATATAGGTCCAGGAAAATTCCGGTTTTCTTGTAATATGTAGTTTAAAATCTAAAAAATTAACATTAAGGTTATGGAGAATCAAATGTAAATAATACAATAAAAAATCTGATTTTTAATTTTTGACAGTTGTTGATTGAAGATGGTGGTGAACAATATATATGTAAATAGAGGTTTCGAATAGATATTTATTTTATGTATGTAATAAATTAAAAATTATCAAATTAGTAAACAATTTCTAAAAACTAAAGGGTGAAATAACAGTGCAAAATAAAAACAGAGAAAATTATTTCCAAAATCTTTTCTGTTTTCATAAAAAACTTAATCATTATATTGCTTGAAGCCAATTTAACAAACCAACTGGTGTATATTAATTTTCTCTTTTGCTTTTCAATCCTCATTCCGTTTCTAACACAGTCAGTTGATCACGGGCTATTAAGAATAATTATTATATATCCATAGAATTATTGTATGGATAAATAAACAGTATATGATCAGCTCAAACAATTGAGGTTGGCTAAAACACCTTAAACGACAGTCGTGCTCAGCAGACGCCGTGGCTCAGTGCTTGCGCAGAGGATTCACGTGTGGAAAGTAATGATATCGAGCCCCGACCGAGATAAGCTAAATTTTTGTTCAGAGTTTATGTAAGTTAGTAAAAAGTGTTTATGCTATCTATATTAATTAAGGTGTATAAAATCGATTTTATTTATACCATATAAAATGTGTTTACATTGAGTAATAAATGTGTTTTAATTTGCTAAGAAAAATATAAAGAACAAAGTCGTGTTAGTTACACGCATTATAACTCGAGAACGGCTGGACCGATTTTAATGATCTTTGATTTTTCGGATTCGTCTCTGCTCCGGTCATGCTATAGGCATACTCAGTTTCTATAAATTCAATTAGTTTTCATTTTATAGCGTTTTAATTTTCTAATGTTAATCTTATAGGGAGTAATTTTGTTTAGACATGATCTACAATCAAAACATTTGATTTCCTAAACCAGCCGTTTGTTTACTGTCCGTTAGCAATATGCTTTACTATCCAATGCCATCTGAATCATTCATTAATGTAAAACTATGAAGTAAATAAGTACTGTACAAAATGAACAGCATTATTCGCCACGTTAATAGTTTACGGTTTTTGGGAATTATGTACTGTATTTATATTTCTTTATTTTCTGTATGATTAAAAGTCACGTGTTTATATGTTTGCCAAATAAAAAATAATTACAATGTTTATACATATTGAGTTTATTATAATAATCAGCTGTTGTATATTTAAAGCTTTCACAACGAAGCCGCAATGCTAATTGACTTCAGGACATGGCCAATCTTAAAGTTAACATGTATTTACTGTTAGGCGTTACGAAGTTCGCCGGGTCAGCTAGTTAACTTATACAATACATGTCCGAGCAAAGCTTGGTCACCAGGTACTGTTTGGTAATATCACCAACAATGACAAAGAGTCTTCATAAGGTGTGACTTACTTGTGAGGAAGGTTGATGACAAGGAATTTGATCCTGACGCTTGTGTGCATGGAGCTAGTGGTGACGAGGAACTTGCACACGCGGTTGGGACTGTAGACTCCTGGGTAGCCGGGGCTGGCGAGGCGACATGCGTCCGGCTCCTTGCATGAGAAGTCCTGGTACAGCCAGTCGCACTCTGACAAACACGCTCTGCATTAGACCTGTTGTGTATTATTTACCACTGTTGAACATTATTTATTATTTTGGGCTTAATCTATTTGCCCACTGACCAGTATTGTCGACCCGGCGGCCACCCCGAGGCTGGAAGCCCACCCCCTGTGTGTTGTTGGCGGCGGTGAAGCTGTAGTACGCCAGGAACTGCGACCGCACCGTGGCCTCGCTGATGCTGCAACACCGAGTTAAATAACAGAGAATGAGAATAGTATTAGTATATTCTATTCAACAAAAGGTTTAATCGGATAATAATATGTAAACTAATATCACATATTTAGTGACTTTGACCCTTCACGTGCAATGACTATTTCATGCAACTCTTCTTCAAATACTAAGTATACACATAAAACAAAAACACCTCATAATCCCCTTATAACCCTTATAACCACTAACCATAAAAGCAAAACAGGCGTCCACTGCAATCCCAATTAAGAATACAAATATAGTCAACCTCCACCCAAGCCGGTAATCATCTATTTGAGGCGGGCCCTCCACTCTACACATTTTCAAGCCAAATTGGGATTTCTCATGGTCAGGATTCGAACCCAGCACTTCCGAATGTCTAGCACGTTTGCTCTCGTCAGTGCAGGACTCTAACTGCCACCACAAGTGCACAGGAGTAGAAAGTGCTTATTTGGCTATAAAAGCATACTCTAACGGCCAAATAACGAACTCAAACGTCAGAACAGGGAACTGCACGAGTAGTTGCATGTATTAGCTCGTAGATAGCAGCACCATGACGGTAATTGCTGACTTCGATAGCGCTATACAATTGCACCTCGCTGACATCTCACAGTGAGATGTTAGCACCAACGTTCTATACTACTGGATTGCGCTCTGCCATGCAAAACCAGTCAGATTCGCGGTCTGCTGTCTGAGTAAAGGAGGTACGCGAGGCCAAAAAGAGCGAATCTAACAGCGCGCTTGATTTGTTAATTTTTTCAAATCCGAATCAGGACAGTTTTGTTTTGAAAATACAATCTCAGGAGTCGATAATATATGTTTAGTATTTCTTTAAAAAACTAACATACACATAAGTGTACTTTTGATAAGTGATTTCTAAATAATATTCAAACTATTAAACTAAATATCATTTAAAAATAATATTACTGTGTGGTATTCTACCACACATCCACACACCCCTCCCCTCACATGATGTGTAAAAAACACACACAAAAATCCAACTTGAACCTAAACCAACTGATTTTGTAGTATATGCATGCAAGCTATTAAAGAATCAGAGGAAGAAATATTAGATAAATATCTAAGGGGTTTGTTATAAAAAGGATATTATAAACATTTATTTATAAAATTTACTTTGAATAAGAAGTTGGAAATTCAAAATTTGTCTCGTGTATATACTTATAGTATTTGGATTTTTACAAATTGTTGATATAATATGTATAGGCGTGTTTCACATACATACAAATGTTGAATAAATTTAAAAATTTCACATAACTCTGATGAGGTGCTGGCGGGAAGACCGACTGAAAGAACAAGGACACAATTTGCTGACTTTGATTTGGAACTGACTTATCTGTGCATGAGGCGAGTTCCTGCTACTCCAATATTCAAATTTAAATTTCGGATAGTTTTGACGAATATTATGGAAACAAATTTTAAATAACAGTTATAAACCCTATGATATTACAGTTTTACACGTTTATAATAAAAAAACAATAGTCTACTAAACTTTTAATATTTCATTGAAATATATAAAAGAACTTCACCACACAAACAAATTTACTATTAATTTCACAAATTATCATTGGTTTAAAACCCCCAAAACACGACTGTAATGATATGACTTTCATAGTTAATAACAAGATCAGCTTAAAACGAAATTGAATTGATGAAGGTTGAGCTCTTGATCCTTTTGAACAAGGAAACAGACTGTAGTTTAGGCCCGCTCAAGAGATCTGGCCGAGCCATCGAGATTATAGGATAAAGTGGCCGGTCATCAGCCTGTGATGTCCTGCATAATGGAACAGCTTAGCTTCAACGGTCATCGTAATCAGGCTTGCCAACTGTCAAAAGTGTCAGCGCCGCGCCGCGCCGAGCTCCACCTTCCAGCCCACGGTTTAAATTCTGCTAAGCCAGCCAACTTGTTTAAACTTTATTTCATTTATTTGTCATTTTTCGTTTTTGTCAGGAACAAAACACGAAATAAAAAAATATTTTTAAGAAATAAAAATAATATTTCTTTACAGTGCACTCCTAACAAATTTTCTATTCGCAGTGAAATAATTAAGATACATCATGATATTAAGACAATACAATACAAAAATTAACAATTCAATTGAATTTAACTTCCGTCCGTTTTATACTTCAAAAATAATTCTCTAGTTAATAAAGGGAATAGTGTTTGTACGATGAATTTTTTAACCTTGTCCATAATGTTCTTGTTTCGTTCATAATACTCTAGATCATATAAAAGCTTTAACTATGAAATTTCAGTGTCACCGAACTTCAGCTCAATGTCAAAAAACTTAACGAAATGATAACTTTAGCTTAACGATCACGTAGATCTATATATTTCTACAATGGAGATTCTCGTAGTATATATGTGGAAAGACATTTCAATATTAAGATATAAGTAAACAGTTAATTCATAAAATCTAAAATAAGAAGCTTGATACAATGTCAGCAATAACAATTTAGAGTACAGAGTCGTCATGGAATTCGTTATAATAATGTGAGTCATCCAATACTATAATACGAGCAAGGTTTGTATATATATATATATATATATATATATATATATATATATATATATTTGTACACGGATCTCGAAAACGGCACTAAGGAATTTCTTTAAATTTTGGAAATAACTAATTTCCGAGTAGAAAATAAGTTCTAGATAGGTCTGATGTCCAGGAAAATTCGTGTTTTACTGTAATATTAAGTTTAAAATCTAAAAATTTGACATTAAGCTTATGGAGAATAAAATGTAAACAATACAAACCAAAACAGCTGTTTATAACCGTTTGACAGTTCTTGATTGAAGACTGCGGGGAACAATATAGAGGTTATGCATTAATATTTATTTTATGAATTAAATAAATGCAAAATTATCAGGTTACTAAACAATTTGTAAAATCTTAAGGATAACATAGCTGTGCGAAATGAAAGCAGAAAAAAGTATTTCCAAAATCTTCCGTGTTTTGATAGAAAACGTATTAGTTGTATTGCTTGAAGCCACTGTAACAAACCAATTAATTGATTGATGTAAATTAAATTTCTCTTTTGCTTTTCAATCCTCATTCCGTTTATAACAAAATCAGTTGATCACAGGCTAATAAAAACGGTATGGATAATTAAACAGTAAATGATCGGCTTTGGCTAAAAGACGTTAAACGGCATCGTTCAATTGACTAACGTCGTAGCCGAGTTGTAGAGTGTCGGCCTCAAGAACTATAGGTCGCGAGTTCCATCCCCACCAGGGGCGCTACTTTTTGTTCAGTGCTATATTAATTATGGTGTATTAAATCGGTTTAATTCAACCACATAAATGTTTTCATTGAGTAATAAATGTGTTTTAATTTTTCTAATTAATTTTTATAATACATGTCTTATTCTATACGAGCAAAGCTCGTTCACCAGGTACTGTATTATAATCTTTCGTTCTTTCAAACGAGAATTGAAACAGTTCTTAAAATGTGATGGATATACAGTACTAATAAGCGGTATTAGTCGACGGTCACATACTGTAATAAAAATATAATATTCATTAAAATTTAATAAAAAATGTATTTTTCAAAATTAATCTAATTTCTGAAAATAACAACAAGAGAAACAAAGTTAGATTAATTGTTAGAATTGTATGGGGGAACCCTCCCCCCACCCGGTAATACCAGCTTTTATGAGTGGGTTTTTGGGTGATTTGACCTTACGCTTCGCACCAATTTTCATGGAAAATGTTTGTAAATAAGGAAAAAAATGTTATATATATATATCTCCATAAGCATAACATGGGATTCATGGACAACGTACTGCGTTTATCATGGACAGTAAAATTAGCTTATCTTCAGAAAGTTTCTATTAGTCATAGACAAATAAGTCAAAATACTAATTTGTTTAGTTTTTATACCAGTTTCAATGGCGATAGTCAGTTTATACTTTACCTTTACTTTTGAACCGTTTTTTTACAGAAAATATTACATATTATTTAGTATTCTGTGCACTGTAAGCTATTTATATTCAAAATATATTATTCGACTATACTATATATATTATTCAAAATCGTCAGAGGATTTTTTAAGAAATTTGGATCCTTCAAGTTTTTAGGGGTGAAATACCTTTAAGAATCATAAATTAAAAAATGAAAAATCGCCTGGAGATACGATGAGTATAAACATACATGCTAAATTTCTTCTAAATCGAACCGTAGGCTGTGGCTCTGTATACATCACGTCGGAACTCTTATTTGGATTCAGGGGACCGCAAAAAGGATATATCCACTCTCATTTTAATAAAAACAATACTTTCTCCATATAAATAGTATAAGGGTGGAGTAAAAAGGAGAAGAGTATTTGATATCCTGTGGACTTACTAAAATATAAGAGAAGCAGGGCCCTTGTCGCCGAAGAGCACGACGGGCGGGGAGTAGCGATCGTTGCCGCCGCATATCTGGGTCTCACTCAGTCTTGGGGTCGCCTCCGTGCCGTCCACCAGTTGGACGAATCCCGCCTCGCAGCTACAACACAACGCGACTGGGTTAGTTCTCATTAATTAGGTGCATAAAACAATATTTTAACAAATTGCAGATGAAATTACCAAAATATGTGTGAGTCAAACTAGCGAGCCCAAGTGTGTTTGTTGCTCAATTCATTCTAGAAACAGAGTGTTACATTAATAGTCTTAGACTAAATTATCCGATTTGGCTTGGATTAAACTTGTGTGATTTTTATATCGCAATACCTATAGACAGTTCTTACCCGGTACCGTTGAATCGGCCGGTGTTCACGAGTCTGTATATCTGTATCTCCACTCTCTGGCCAGAGTCCGGCAGCAGTCTATACCAGCAGAAGGCAGGCCCCTCCACACTGGGTGACTTGATCTGGCCGTACGTCTTGCCGGACTTAGCTTGCAGTATCCTTGCGTCCAGGGTTATATTACACACTGTTTAAACGGTCAAAATATAAAATAAATACGAAATTTATAGCGAATATGCATATATTGATATTATATCATATTATAGTGTATAATATTTTATAATATACTATTTTATATTATAACTTATATATTATAACTTTATATTTTAGATATGGGACACTCTGTGTCCCATATCTAAAGTTAACTGTCCCATTTAAAATATATGATAAAACTAAGCTGGTTATCTTTCATTATTGGGTCTTGACAAAGGTAAGAACCATACCAACTATGAGCCCAATTGGTCAAACTGTTCTTGAGATATAAATTATTTTGATAAAAATACAAAATGGCGGATATCTGGTAAACGACGTGTTTTTTGAAAAAAATGTTATTCCTGATTTTCTTTTGACCTATAAAACCATTTAACAGAGTTTGGCACTTAACGTATGAGACACCCTACAATAAAAACAAAATAAACAAATTTTAGGTTTTCTTGATGAAGATAACAATTTTCCCAAAACCTTTTCTACTAATAATCTGGCCTTAGTTAAGTTGAAGTTAAGTTATTCTCTATCTTTTGCTTTTTCATTATCTACATATATTTCACTGTGGAAGAATAGTTTTCTTACGGAATTTTCTCTTCTTATTTCATAATTTATATAAATTTGTTTAACTTTTACAAAATGTAAATTTGAAAAAATTACATTTTATTTTTAATAAAAATAACTCGGGCCTACGCACAGACCACTAGGTCTACTAGGTCCAAGTAGACTATTTCCTACTTTTTAAGTTACTTTTATTATTTTCTTATTATGTCTACGTATAGATTCTTTTAAAATTTGTTTATAATATATAACATTTGAAAAATGTGCACAATTGATTGTGCAATATATTTTGTTCGTTTTTTGGAGTAAATCTGATTTTGACTTGACTTTGACTAGTAGTGGTTGTATTACCTATTCATAACAATCCTGATCTATTTTTAAACTGAGTTAATTACGACTTTACTAACCGTAAAATTGTTGTTAACAATTATTCAATGTTTGAAAGCAGTAGTAACACAGGGAAGCACTAACGTTGTCGAAGATATATGTATTACTACAGCTGTAAGACTATGTTACTATAACGTAAGAATGAATTCTTACGTTATAACCCCAAGGAGACCAGTGAGTTATGGAGTTGTAAAATAATCCACAAAGCAATCTCCGTCGAAGGAAACAGCGCCGTTATTCAAGTCATAAATTGCGACCCTCTACCTGTGTTTAATAAACGTGGGGATTTTCACTCCTGGTTTGTGACTTGTTTTCATTTGACGTAAACGATTTATTTCCATAGCATTCAAAATCTTATATTTGTGTTCAATCGGGAACAAAGTATTTAATTCTATACTACATGATTCAATGTACGTTTATAAGAATGAGTGAATAATCTATATCTATCTACAGTATAATATTATAAAGAAGAGGTGGTTTTGTGTATGTTTGTTTTTGGGTTTGTTTGTTGTGGCAAGTAAACGCGAAATATACTGAACAGACCGGGTTTAAATCTTACACAAACTCGGATCTTTAACTCATGCAACTCATTGGCATATTCATTTTCTCAAAATCCCCTCAGGATGCGCCCCAGCTGTGAAAACAAACATTTGACAGTTCGACAAGAAGCAGAGCTGCCGTGGCCGTCCTAGGTTTCATTATTTACATTTTCTAATGCTAACATCTGTTTACACTACGTTTTTTTACAGTTCGGGAAGAAGAATAAAAGAAGTTCATTTTTACAGATAAATTTCTGGATAGTAATAAGTAAATTATTCGTTCGAAATAGTGGAATGGTATATTTTAAGTTTTCTCCCCGATGCCTGCCTCTATTACGTTAATCTTTATCCTTTCCCAATATTTGACAGGCATTACTTTGTCATGTAGTAGACACTCGTGTCTTGTTGTTTTGTAAAAAAAAATTAATTAACAATAATTTAAATGTATCAGTACTACACCTCTCCTTAACCATGAGAAGAACGAGCACTTTGGCTTGTAATGTTATAAAGAAGAGGTGGTTTCTGTATGTTTGTGGTTTAGTTGTGGCAAGTAAACGCGAAAAATACTGAACCGAAAATTGAAATTTTACACAAATTTAGATCTTTAACTTGCAACACATGGGCATATTCAATTTCTTAAAATCCCATCGGGCTACGCCCCGTGAACATTCTAAGCTGCAATGTTTACATTTTCAAAGAATGAAACATAAAGTTACTTGAATGCCTACATCTGTGACCAATAAAATGTGATAGTTCGGAAAAAAGAAGAAAGAGCTGCCGTGACCTTCCTAGGTCTTAATTTTTACATTTTCTAATGTCAATTTATGTTTACTCTACATTTTGACAGTTCACGAAGAAGAAGGGAAGTTCATTTTTACAGATAAACTGCTGGATCGAGATTAGTGATCGTGTTATTAGTTCAAAATAGTGGAATGGTAGATTTTAGGTTTTCTTCCGATGCTTGCCTCTATTACATTAATCCTTATACTTTTCCATTATTTGACATGTGTTACTTTGCCATGTTGTAGACACTCGTGTTTTGTCATTTTGTGAACAGTAAAAATAAATTAACAATAAATGTATCAGTACCCGTTTCAGCCTTTTTTACCGGAACGGGCACTTTGGCTAGTTTGTAATAAAAAATTGAAACATCATCAAACAATAATGTTATTTGTAAGCCCAACTCATTAAGGCATTAGGACTAGAGGGGGTTCTCTAGGCAAGAACTAGAGACTAGTCTGGGGGGCACAATAGATCTCATAGAGGTCGCGGTGCAATCTTTCCCCTAGATTTTATCAAGTATCAACTATCAAGCCCAACTCACTACTGGTGCAGTGGTCTTGTAGGCCACACTGGCCACAGCGGTTGGGAGAGTCCACGCCACACTGGCAGCCACCCTCCTTGACACAGCAGGCGCAGTCCTGGCGGGACGAGTCGAACCCGCACCTGCAGCCCTTCGCCTTGGCCGTCCACATGTCCACTTGGTCTGCAACCGACAACCGACACAGTGACACTGTACACGAGTATATTACACGCAAGTCATCTAACATTACTTGGGTAGATACCATAGTTATATTTTAATAATAAGGTTGGACAAAAGTGCAGATCTAGGTGGATTGTGTCTAATTGTTACCATCTTAGACTTCAGTGTAATCAGTTAGATGGGACTTCAGCCCATGGCCAATTTTCAATTGAAATTGCCTTAAAAATGAATCAAATTTACTCTACAAGCCCCGTGTGACTATTAAAATGCTTCGATGTAGGTCTAGACAAAAGAAAAGGCAACAGCTAATTTAACAAGGTAAGGTAATTTAATTTAGAAAAACCAGTTAATTCCCGTGATATAATTATACATAGTTCCATTAATTTTAAGTAAATAAAGAAGTGTTTTTTTTGTACAGAATTCTAATTAAAATAAGTCATAAGATAATGCGCAATATGTTTTTGGACTCTTCATTCAATAAAAGTTGTCCACAATCGTTTTATAAATTTTCATAGCATATTACAGTACAGATGAAACCATACTTTTGCCATCAACGTATATAGGTGTCCAGTTGACCTGGGCGTGGACGAAGTGCACCAGAATCAGAGCAGTCACCACCAGGGCGGTCATGTCGGGTGCTTACGTCATCAAGTTCCTCAGCTGTAGCCTTTCCGCCCGATCCACCACCCTGCAAACCACCGATACCAATGTATTGTTTTGAAATAGATTAAGCCTCTCAAAGTATAACAGAAAATAGTAAGCGGAATTCAGAACTCATTTAATGTGATGGATTTCTATTGAACATATGATATGCACATATTTTTTGAGAGAAATTCCAGTTCTTATTAAATTACGATATTTTGTAAAGTATATGTCACATGAAGTCTAAAAACGATTGTTTTATGGTACAAAGTGGTATATTTCATCACTAGGACCAAAAGCGGGCGTTTTTGATACGATCACAAGTTAACCGCCGAGGCGTGGGGAGGCTGTTATATGTGTGAGTATACATCAAAAAGCTAATTTTGGGGCGTAAGATGAACTATAACTTTCGTCATACTTAATTAAATGCAACAAAGTCATTAGTTGTCGACCATTTTTTTCGATTTAGACTAATCAGCGGTTATGTTGCTTACGTTCTAGCAGTTCTTTCTTGAATCCTGATTGGTTGTTTAGGTTATGTCAGTGTTACCTATTTTTATCGATAGTTCAATCTCAATTATTCAATAGTACAATTTAATAGTCGTTAACCAATGTTACAATTTATATCTGGAACATCCAAAACACGCAAAAAATCGATAGTGATTGTTTCAGTTACTTTTTCGATTGTTTGCAATCGAATGCTAACCTCGAATCAAAAGAATCATCAACAATGATCTTTTGGGGCCTAGGACACAAACAATCATCAAAATTATAGGTTTAGTCCTAAGAAGAAAAAAACAACTTTTTCTCTTCGTTTATAAAACCAGCTCTTTTTGAAGCAGTATGGACAAAAATATATTTTTTGAATCTGCATATATTTTCAATATGAATAAATAGCCAGTGAATTGACTGATACTTCCTCCCTCTAAAGGTGGACTATCATATTCCGGAATGCGTTACACAAAAATACTGTTTTTTTCAAATACTCATCAAATATCTTTACCCCCTAAATACAAGTTTGGAATGTATGTAAATGTGAAAACCCAAGTCGTAATAAATGTATGACCTGTACAAGCTTGAGACAACCATCGAACAGAACAAACACAGTATTAAAAATTGTATTTTTATATTGAAGATGATAAGTTTAAATTCAGTGAATGTGAGAGGCGCGAGACAATGTCTGCAGTGCGTCGTTACAGCGTACTCACTCTTAGCTACGGAGGCGGCAAAGTTCTTTGTACTTTAGTACTTCCTAGGTCCCCAGAGTGCTCTTACGTATAACTTATTTAGTTTCTCACTTTACTGTCGTCTAGGGAAACTTCCTTCACCAAGCAGGGGTGTAACTGGTGTTCTTATTTATACTCATTAAAAAAGAAAGTTAAGAATGTAATTAGTAATTTACCTTTGATCATAGATACGTTTTTTGCCTATTCACCAAAAACCCAACGTAAAATCTCAAATTGAGATTTTATTCATTGTATGATCTCATAAATCGTAAAATTTTCAGGAAGGAAATTTCTAATGAGCTTTTAGTTTTATTAATTTTCATTTGAGCCTTTGCAATTTGGCATCTTGCTAGATTATGTTGCTAAGCTTCAGATATCCAAAGCGCTCTCCGGCAAGGACTGTTCAATGGCTACCTGACCCCTCATAGATCATACAATCTGTTTTTAATATATTTCTTGTTGCTACTAATACGTTTAGTTGATGATTATAGTTGTTTTCTTTTTCTTAGTTTATTTCTGTTTCAAATAGCATACGCATTGTTATTTATTTGTAATATTTATCGCAGTTAATTGATAACATAGCTTTCTTTAATTGCAGATTGTGTAAGCAGAACATATTCTATTTATTCATCGTTCCTCTGAGTTTTCTCTCCAAGTAATAACAATATTTAGGTGAAAAATAAATAAAATATAAACACCATAAAAATAAAAAGAAGCGTACACAGAATTGCAAAAATGGAGAAGATTATGTGTATTATTTAAAGGTATTACAGCTTTAAAACATTTTAATTAAACAATAGATGCCTGCCCTAAACCGCTTTAGCCTAAAATTTACATATAATTACATGTACAGTTATACATGTAATTACAATTTACATGTCATTTAAATAAATTCATGATTTAACTACTAATATGTAGCCAACTAGTTTTAGAAACTTGGAGAGGCCATGATACTAAATTAATTAAACTAATTAGTAATTAATTAAACTAAATTGATTAGTAAATTCACGAAATTAATCGTGTTTTGTCATCAGTCCAGAGAATATACAAACAGGCCTCAATATTTAAACCACTTTTTTGCTTTTAGAAAGCCTTAAAGTGGATAACTCAACTCTTAGCATGACATTTTTAAACGTTAAATATAATACATCTTCTAAATAGTATAAAAATGGAGATAAAGTAAGACAGTCGAGGTCGTTCGAGCCCCGAGCCCCGAGCCCCGAGCCCCGAGCCCCGAGCCCCGAGCCCCGAGCCCCGAGCCCCGAGCCCCGAGCCCCGAGCCCCGAGCCCCAAGCCCCGAGCCCCGAGCACCGAGCCCCGAGCCCCGAGCCCCAAGCCCCGAGCCCCGAGCACCGAGCCCGAGCCCGAGGCCCGAGCCCCAAGCCCCGAGCCCCGAGCCCCGAGGCCCGAGCCCCGAGCCCCGAGCCCCAAGCCCCGAGCCCCGAGCCCCGAGCCCCGAGCCCCAAGCCCCGAGCCCCGAGCCCCAAGCCCCGAGCCCCGAGCCCCGAGCCCCGAGCCCCGAGCCCCGAGCCCCGAGCCCCGAGCCCCGAGCCCCGAGCCCCGAGCCCCGAGCCCCGAGCCCCGAGCCCCGAGCCCCGAGCCCCGAGCCCCGAGCCCCGAGCCCCGAGCCCCGAGCCCCGAGCCCCGAGCCCCGAGCCCCGAGCCCCGAGCCCCGAGCCCCGAGCCCCGAGCCCCGAGCCCCGAGCCCCGAGCCCCGAGCCCCGAGCCCCGAGCCCCGAGCCCCGAGCCCCGAGGCAACCAAGGATCAGGAGGGAGCATGTACGTCCAACCGGCTACGTGGTTGAATTTACAAGAACTTCTTTCAAACCAACTTTTTAATTTTTCCTTATCAACCATAAATAATCATAATTGAAGCACTCTTCTAAGTATTTTCCACGATATTATACAAACAAGGGTTGCCAGACGAAAACGATCTAATAAAAGGAATTAATTTACAGATAAATTCCATGTTGTGATCCACACAGCCGTGCTAAATTACCTCTAGCTATAATTTATTTTTAAATTTATATAGTAATTAACCGGGGGAAGTGCCTATTTTTAAAAATATTCCTTTATATGTATATATATACTAGCCAAAGTACCCGTTCTTCGCACGGGTTAAAAAGGCTGAACGGTGTAGGCTCTACTGATACATTTAAGTTATTGTTAATTAATTTTTCATTGTTTACAAAATGAATAAACACGAGTGTCTACAACATTTCAAAGTAACATCTGTCAAATATTGGGAGAGGATAAGGATTAATGTAATAGAGACAGTCGTCGGAAAAAAACTTAAAATCTACCATTCCGCTATTTCAAATAATTCACTAATTTCGATCCAGCAGTTTATCTGAAAAATCAAATTTATTTCTTCTTCTTCCCGGACTGTCAAATATAGTGCAAACGGGTGTTGTCATTAGAAAATGTAAACATTGTAACCTAGGACGGTCACGGCAGGCAGCTCTTTCTTCTTCTTCCCGAACTGTCAAATTTTAGTGTTCACAGCTGTTGACATTCAAGTAATTTTATGTTTTCATTCTTTGAAAATGTAAACATTGAAATTTAGGACGTTCATGGGGCGTAGCCCTAGGGGATTTTAAGGGAACTAATATGCCTATTTGTTGCATGAGTTTAAGATCTACCTTTCTGTCAAATTTGAAACCGGTCGGTTCAGTATTTTTCGCATTTACTTGCCACAATAAACCCACAAACAAACATACAGAAACCACCTCTTCTTTATAATATAATATAATATAATATAATATAATATTATATATATATATATAAGTATAAAAAATAGTGCCTATTATTAAAAATGTTCCCCGGTTAATAACTATATCAATTTAAAAATAAATTATAGCTATAGGTAATTATAATAGAGGTGGATCACAACATGGAAATTATCTGTAAATTAATTCCTTTTATTGGATCGTTTTCGTCGAAATTTTCAACAACGGTAATAACATGACTAGTGTGCTTGATTGAACATTTGAGCATAGTTTTTATTACTTATCTAAAAATTAATTATTTATTTGTTTAACACAATTAAAACCAAAATAAATAAACCAAAATAAAAAAATGATGTTTGTTAACATAAACAATTAAGTGTAAACACAGGGTAAAATAAACAGTTCAGAGAGCCTTGGGGACCTCAAACTAACAATGAACAAAAGTTAAACTGGTCGGACAACTTTAGAGAACGGACTATGTAAACAAGCAAAGTTATACTTAGGCCCGCTCGAATCGGAAGGATTGCATTAAAAAGCTCTTATGTCACATTTCATGAAATATTGATATTTTTAATGTCATTTTTAAATAACTTTTACATTTTTTAATAACATTGAGATAGTTATTTCTTAGTATATATTTTGATTGCTGAGATGTTTAAAATAACACATTATGAAGCTAATATGTTATAACATAGTATATTATTACTAATATAGGTTATTATAAAAAAGAATCTATTATTCAGTGCAATGGTTTATTTGAGATTTATTGTAAAACGTATTTAGCTTTAAAATAAATATACCGTTAAAATAAAATTATCACAATACTTCAGTACATACAATATATGAGTAACTTTCTCCACAAAAATAGTGTTAATATATAACGTAATGTTTAATAATTATATTAGTAATGGATGGGTCTATAGTGTAATTTACGCTGTTAAGATCCCAAGTTTCCCAAAGATCCCAAAAAACTTAAGTTTATATACGATGAAATCAAACCGAAAGCTCTTCTAAGTAATCTAAAAAATACTGGCAAATTATTTATTTTTAATGAATTTGTAATAACTTATTTTCTAAATATTTCTGCTTTATCAATGTTTTTATATCTCATCTCTTTTGGCTAGACACACTGACTAAACTAGAACGGATGCACACAAATGTATTCGGGTCGATGGACTTGTTTATTTTCTCGAAGCTAACTCATTTACTTCCACTGTGACTAGATGGCTCTCCTTTATCTACTTCTTTAATGCCCCGGACTACTTTAAGAATATATACTATTCAACACTTGTTAAAATTAATTCAGAATATAGTTTTCTTCTAACTGTATTTTTTCTGTTATGAATCCTGAAAACCCAGGATGTATAATAGTATTACTTGAATAAATTATTTGGTACATGGGTAAATTGTAACATCTGCTATATAAATAAAATTACAGTTTCGTCTGTACACTTCTCAGAGATATTAATTTTTTTAGTTATTTTTATGTTTCGTGCGTTAGAGAAGCCGAATCCAGTCTTATCTAAATTTTTGTCCGTTAGTCTGCGACGATCCAGGAGGCATTTTACGCCTCAAGCCTTCTCAAAAATAAAAACAACAAAGTAAAAAAAAGATAACAATAAAACTTATTTCATGCATTCTCTATATCCTAGAGAAGGTTTTTCAAAGCTTGAAATTATCCGCCACCCCTTAAAAATTAAATCATGACTATTTAAAACCCCACTTTTTATATATCGAAAGTTTACATATATGTATATATATATGTATATATATATGTATTTATATATATATATATTCTTCATAAGTGCCAAATGACTTTTATAACTACTTTAAAAGTTGTATAGTTGTGTACTGAATGAATGAGTGTTGGTTTTGCAAATTTTCGTTTTAATTATAAAAAACGTTTTCAAGCAAATAGAAATAGTGACTGTGTATAACATGAAAACACAATAAAACATAAATAAATTCAAGGAAAAGTTTAAAATAAAAATTTTAAAATCATATGGTTTTAGGCAGTGGAGTTGAATCATTTTTTTATATTTTTATATTAGTAATAACCTATCTGAGATTTAATCCTGTAGGAAATTTTTATTTTAAAACCAACTGGTGTGCCAATTCTGAATTTCTTAAAATAAGTTGGTTTCTTTTAAGGTTTTGATGTGGTGGAATGTTGTGGAGTTCATAACAGCCCTCAAAATTTTGGTTGTGGTGAGCTGCATGATTGAAAATTGGCTTTCTTAAATCTTTATGAACCACATAAAAACGGTGGCCTTTAGTAAATGTGAATAATTTTTATATATATATACGATCAGCCACGATTTTCTTTAATTCTCAAAGTTATGTGTTGACAACAAAATTTTAGTGAGTAAAACATTATTGAAACCAACATGGAGGTACGGCACCGGGCTCTGGGGAACCGCTTCCAACACTAATATTAACATAATTCAAAGATACCAGTCAGAAACTATTAGGGAAATTGTTCAAGCCCCTTACTATGTTTCAAGTCAAGGTATTCGTCGTGATCTCAAAATGCCAAAATGCCTTTGTTCGTGAAGGAATCTCAAAATTCAGTGATAAGTATGAAAAAAACTCAATGACCATCCAAATTACTTAGCTGTGAACCTTTTGGACAACAGTGAGACGGTATACAGGCTGAAGAGGCACGATTTTACAAATCTAAGTGATCTTTTCAAATAGTTACATCTAAATTATAATTATGTTAGTTCATTCAATGGTTTTTGACTAAAAAATAAAGTCAAATTCGTCTTTCATCTTATTACTTATTGTTATAATTTGATGTACGGTAACAGATTGTAAATATATATATATATATATATATATATATATATATATATATATATATATATATATATACTGGTTAAAAAAGTAACTACCTACCAGTAATAATCAGCTGAATTTGTATTTTTAATATTTAATAGAAAGAAACACAAACAGCTGTCAAATCAATATTAGTTAGTTTATTTTGGTCATTGACCCATTTCGAAATCATACTATAACTATTTATAATACCTAGTATAACTAATTATAATAATGGTATGAATGTTCTAATCTATTTAATTGTAAAGTAATGTTGAGTAATAATGCTGGGTATTGATTTATTTTCTTTGTACTGATGTGTTTTCATGTTTACATTTTAGTATGATAAACTTTCTTCTTTAAACTGAATCTTATAACCCATACAAAGGGCGGGCTTACTGCTGGTAAATAAATTATTCCAAGATTTAAATTTTTTTATAAGAGTACATTTATTAAAAAATACATTTAATCAAAGAAAAAATATTATTATTATCAAGCAATCATACCTCGGTTAGTATAAACATACTAAATTAATAGATCCTATTTTTCTACAACTAAAATTCTATTGCTTCCTGGGAATTTGCCCCTTCACTTAATAATTAGTGGTATTATATTACCTTAGTTGTCTCGAGATCATTTAGGTCAAACATTTTTCACGGCCTGGTCTCGTCACTTCCCCACAGTCCTCAATGGTGAAAAAACATTTCCGTATTGATAAAAAATATTTTAAATTATGGACAGTTAAAAACATCACACAGCAAGTGTTTTGTAGAAAATATTAAATTAAACGCTATATTTGAAATCGGTGGTGATTTATATAAAAATTGAATCAATATTTTTAACGGTCATTAAATAAATAGGCAATATTTCCTAATAAAGATTTTTAAGTTGTTAAGGAGCTTGGTGAAATCTTTAAAATGCGTAACATTGATTTTTTAATGGTAGTATGCTGTAACTCTTTGTCGAGATCATGTAGGTCATAAATTTTTCACGACCTAGTTCTGGCGCTTCCCCAATGTCCTCGAATTGATGAAGGGGCAGGAAGTAAAAGTGGCCTCGCGATTATTAGTTTTCGTGTTTTCTTAAACCCTATAATGTGTGTAAATGTGAAAACCGAAGTCGTAATAAATGTACGACCTGTACAAGCTTGAGACAACAATAGAACAGAACAAACACAGTATTAAAAAATTTATTTTTATATTTTAGGTGATAGGTTTAGTCAAGTTCAGTGAATGTGAGAGGCGCGAGGCAATGTCTGCAGTGCGTCGTTACAGCGTACTCACTCTTAGCTACGGAGGCGGCAAAGTTCTTTGTACTTTAGTACTTCCTAGGTCCCCAGAGTGCTCTTACGTATAACTTATTTAGTTTCTCACTTTACTGTCGTCTAGGGAAACTTCCTTCACCAAGCAGGGTTGTAACTGGTGTTCTTATTTATACATTACTCATTAAAAAAGAAAGTTAAGAATGTAATTAGTAATTTTAGTAATTTACGTTTATCATAGAAACTTTTTTTGCTTAATCACCCAAACCCAAAGTAAAATCTCAATATGAGAGTTTATTAATTCTATGAAAATTCATAATAACCGTATGAACAACAAAAATACATGGTGAGAATGTTTGGAGACATTAGGTGTCTTGAAAACTATAAACTATATTTAAAGAAAACATTAAAACGAAGACTTATGACATTTTCAAATATTTAAGCTCAACATCTTTAGACTTTTGTTATGTAGTTTCCTAGAACGCTTTACTAACGCCTGGTTACGATATGTGAACAACGATTTTTCCAGTGTAGCTTACGAGTGTGTGTATTAAGCGATGAAATAGTTTATGAAAGTATCTCTTATATAAAACGAAATAGTATATTTCATTTGTAAAATAAAATAGATAGTAAATTTATTGTTCAGAATGACCCTACCAAACTGGAAAATGGCAGCAAGTTTAATGTTGCTTATAAAACACCTCGTATTTCAAAGTTCCATAATTCACATGTAATTAAATATATAATGGACGTATTCCCCTAAACCTAATTATAAAATATCTACCAAATGAATATTGAAGTTGAATTGAAGTTGGATCATTCACTTTTATCGCACAGAAATGACGAAAATCTGGCTTTTTCAGTATTTAAACTCCTGCTTATTCTAAACAAGCTATTGTATTAAATTTTGAATATAAAAGAGTAAGAACAGCTGTTTAGATGAATTGAAAACATTCCCTTTAGACATATCCAAGATCTAACTTATTTCCCACAGGGAAGCACAGTAAATACAAACATTTTTTATGGTCATTCATTTCTCAATAAAGATTTTTAAAGCTGTTAAGGTACCCTTGGTGGCTAGTTAAAATGCATAAAAGTGAATTTTTACAACAGCAGTATGCTGTAACTCGTAACAGAGTAGGTTTACTATAAAACCCTTAAATGTTTATTGATATTTTAAATTATAATATATTACCTTTTGGAAGGTGACCTATCCATGTAGGTATTTAAGCCAAGTATGATGAAAAGTGAGTGTAAGGTTATTGTGTTTATAGACATAAAGCACTGTATCATACCAGGAATTTTTACATTTTGCCTTAATTTTTCATTATAATGTCCATTTATGCAAATTTGTTATTTTAGTATAAAAGTACCTGGTGACCGAGCTTTGCTCGTATAGAATAAGACATGTATTATAAAAATTAAGAATTAATACACATTTATTACTTAATGAAAACATTTATGTATAAGACCGATTTAATACACCATAATTAATATAGCACTGAACAAAAAGTAATACATCTATCGAGAATGGAACTCGCGAACTTCGATTCTCTAGGCTGACACGCTACCGCTGGACCACGGCATCTGCAACAAGCAATATCGTTTAAGGTCTTTTAGCCTCAATTGTTTTAGCCTATCATTTACTGTTAAATTATCCATACAGTTATTATTAGCCTGTGATCAACTGATTTTGCTAGAAACAGAATGAGGATTGAAAAGCAAAAGAGAAATTTTATTTACACCTATTAATTGGTTTATGACAATGGCTTCAAGCAATACAATGAATACGGTTTCTATCAAAACACGGAATATTTTGGAAATACTTTTTCTGCTTTTATTTCACACGGTTATGTTACCCTTAAGTTTTTACAAATTGTTTGGTAACCTGATAATTTTGCATTTATTACATACACATAATAAATATTTATGAAAAACCTCTATTCACATATTGTTCCCCACCATCTTCAATCAACAACTGTCAACTGTTATAAACAGATGTTTTGATTTGTATTGTTTACATTTTGATTCTCCATACGCGTAATGTTAACATTTTAGATTTTAAACTTAATATTACAAGAAAACAAGAATTTTCCTGGACATTAGACCTATCTATAACTTATTTTTTACTCAGAAATTAGTTATTTCCAAAATTTGAAGAAAATCCTTAGTGCCATTTTCGAGATCCGTGTGCATATATAAACAAACCTTGCTCGTGTTATAGTATTGGATGTGTTTACTCAAATTCTCTCTAAATAATGCTAAGACACAACCGATGACACACTTTTATGTCGTTCTTCCTTTGCCCTGGTCAATAAAGAACAAGTTAAACAATGTTTTATTTCCATCCTGTGTTAGCCTCTTTGTAATAATGCGTGAGACACATTACGTTGTTAAATGTTACACTAAGAACTTACATTTTAGAGTTTCTAGAACAACAATACACATTTCGCCATGTCGTCACATCGAGTGTAAGTTTTAGGACGCATCTTAAGTCATAAAACCTTCAACACGTGGAGTTAAACGTATAGTCTACTATTGCAAATAACATTTTACGATATATACGAATATATGAACTCGTTTATACCAACAAAATCACATGATTGACATGTTGTAATTTTAGAATTTTGTATATTAGAAGTTGTTAGTGAAGTTTTCATATGTAGACCCCATTCTGGAGGACTGCTAATAAATTTTATATCCGATGTTGTTACGGCCTGGCTTCACTGTTATTACGGTTGATGCTTTTGACACGTTGTTAGGTCCACACATTTATTTATAAACTGAAACATTAATATCTGAAAACCTACTGAAACACTCACACTCGATAGTTGGAAGTAAATTCCATTAATAATTTTAAAAAAACATCCGTATTCAAGCACACGTGTAACTATCAAACTCACACTTTTCATTTGAAGGGGCTGTACCACTCACGGACCTATCTCTAGTCGGCAATTTTTCCGAAACTCGGAACACGACGAGCTCGCTCGGCGGAAAGTTGTGCATGGTTCCCGGTTCCCGGCTCCCGGCTCCCCGCTCCCAAGGCGCCTATTATGCATGAGTTATTCAGTTTCTTACTTTACTGCCTTCTGGGTCAACTCTGTGTTCTTACATATTTTACCCCCGACTAAAACAGAAAGTTAATACTGTATTTGTATGAATAGATTCTTAGCTTTTCTGCACTCAATATTGAGGATTATTAATATGTATAGTAATAATAAATAATCCTAATAGTTGTATATTAGGGTGCAGACTAATATACCCCCTCTGGCGTAAAACAGGATTTTGATTAATATTGTTTGAATCCTGTTTACTGTAAATTGCTCATACATTGCTTGTACATTGCTGTACATTACATGTCAACTAAAAATCCCTCGAGAAAATTAGATGTCGGAAATGATTCGGGTGTTTCAGCTAAACATGCAGCGAAGCAAGACGGCTGACAACCTTCTGTACCAGCTTGCCACGGAGCGAGGCGCTGACATCGTTTTGCTCAGAAAACAGTATCGAGACCGATATACAACTCATTAGACGACGGACCACTCTAATACTGCGGCGAATTGGATCCTCAACGCAGGGAAGATACCTACCATGGCCTCCGGATCAGGTAATGTACCGTACCATGGCTGGTTTTGTCGTCGTGGGAGACGATTTCAACGCCAGAGCGGTGGAGGGGCATGCCTGCGACAAACACGAGGGGACGGTACATCCACGATATGACCGCCAGGACCGATCTCCATGTCCTTAATGTGGGTGATGTTTCCACCTTCCGTCACCCAGAATATGGAGAGACAATTCCAGACGTTTCTTTCACCTCCGAGGGCCTTCTTTCCCGGATTTATCGCTAGCAGGTCCTCGAAGACTACTCTGCCAGTGCGAATGATCAGTTCATGCCTTTCAAATCGTGCTCTGTTGTATGACACACTCGAGGGTCAGCGAAGAGTCGCCGTCACATCCGGTGCAGCACAGGGATCAACCCTCGGACCCGATCTCTGGAACGTGTCATACGACAGTCTGTTGAGGCTCGATATGCTAGATGAAACTCTCCTTGTTGGCTATGTGGACGACGTAGCTGCCCTGATCCAAGCGAGAAGCGTCGAGCTTGCACAACTCAAGCTGGATCTGGTGATGCGAATGGTCAACAATTGGATGCGGGATCACGGCTTATCGCTTGCACTCGGTAAGACGGAGATCGTGGTTCTAACGAAGAAACACATCGAGACCGTCATCCTGATGTGTGTCGGAGACCTCGACATCGAGACAAAACCCACTGTGAAGTATTTAGGAATCCTGATTGACTTCAACCTGAGTTTCAATGAACAGATCAGACGCATCGCCAACAAAGCCGCCAAGGGAGTCACTTCTCTCACCAGGCTAATGGCTAACGTCAGCTACTTATGTTTTCGGTCAATTCCACCCTCCTGTACGGAGTTGAGGTTTGGGATCACGCCTTAAGCAAGAATTGTTACCGCAACAAAGTTTTTACGCGTTCGGCGAACCAGAGCAGTGCGAGTCGCTTCTGCGTATCGCACAGTCTCCGATTCGGCTGCTTTTGTGATTGCCGGGGTTATTCCCAAACATCTTTTGGCACACGAGCGCCAGAGATTCATCGCCGGAGGTTTGAGGCGGACAAGGCGAACGTCGCCTCCGAAGTACGTGAACGCACCCTAGCTGAGTGGCAAGAGACCTGGGGGTCAAAGACGCGGGGCCGTTGGACCGCAAGTTTAATCCTGAACGTTCGGCCATGGATTGACAGGAAACACGAAGAGGTGGGCTATTACGTGACCCAATTCCTTTCTGGCCACGAGTACTTCCGGAAGTTTTTGAATACGATCGGCAAGGACGACAGCCCTCACTGCCTTCACTGTATCGATGTCACCGATACCGCAGAGCATACCATCTTCTCCTGCGGCAAGTGGCACAAGTCTCTTTAGGGTTCGAGGTTAGGCCACTGAGCCTTAGAGTCCTTCGTGGAAACAATGCTCCGTTCTGAAGAGAACTGGAACCGAATCGCCAGCTTCACTGAGTATATATTAAAGGCCAATAAGTCCGATTTTGATTGGCTTCATTGAAGTTTAGCTGTAGAAGTAATCCCTAACGGGCCAAATACTATGGGATTCACCTTGATAATGTGAAAAAACAGTTCCAGGCTATTTCACTTTCTCAGATAGTCAAGCCACCCTCAAGGCTCTGGACTCCTGCACCTTCGACTCCAAGTTAGTGTGGGAATGCCGCAACGCGGTGTCTTCTCTTGGCAGTCACAACAACGTTACCCTTTGCTGGGTCCCAGGACACTCAGGTATTATGGGCAATGAAATAGCTGATCGTCTGGCGAACGATGGCGCTTTGATCTCATTCATGGGCCCACAACCCTTCTTTGGCATCTCCAGGGCGCCTGTGGATCGAGAGATTGACACGTGGGCACGTGAGTGTCACCGCAGGAGATGGGCGGAGCTGACCCTACTGAGAGTAAGTAAACTGTCTCTCAGCTCTCCCTCTTCAAGGATCGCTGAGGATCTTCTACAGTTAGGTAGGTCCGAACTCAGACCCATTGTAGGTCTCATCACGGGACACGGACATATGAGGAAACATCTTGCTCGAATGGGACTCTTCCCCGGAGATCCAATCTGCAGGAAGTGTGGCAGCAATCAGCAGTCCGAGGAGACTACTGATCATTTGCTGTATGACTGCACCGAGCTTGCCGGGGTGAGAGCCGCCACTCTCGGCATCATGGAGAGGGGTTGTCACCTTCCTCGGGAAGAGCTAGTGGGGAGACTACGGAAGTTTGTCAGATTTTTAAACTTGGAAGGTCCGAGAAACACTCAATCAACAGGGGTGCGCAAAAAGTCACTTGGCTGACGTGCTACAGGAACTCTGTTCCGCCCCTTTGTGTAATGTAATGTATTCCCTTGGAGAAGAGGGGCAGTTTTTAGTGGGTATGAGTCCCACACTCCGGTAGCTGCCGGCGTGCGGTAAGCATTTAAACCCCCCTACAAAAAAAACAAAAACTGTTTATTGCTCATACGATTGATGTCTTTTAAATATTACAATATTTTTCTATAACAATATTATATAACTTCATAAAGTAATTGGGGCTCTAGGAGTCGACCAGGGACAGCAATTGAGGTGCAATAGATCTCAGGGTCCCAGTGCATGCATACCTCATCAGTAATCAGGTATCAGGTCAAACTTAGTTAGTTTGCTGTGTCTGTGTCCTGGTGGATAGTGCCGTGAGCTATACCGCCACTTTAGATTAAAGGTGATATTATCAGTTAAAATTGTATAGTTTAGAATATCTCTCGAGTATATTTTATTATTTGTCTATTTTTCTTTGGATGAGCTAAAAAGGATCATAATTTTGATATTTTAAGCATACCTATTCTTTGTGCACTCACACATAGACTACAGGTATGTTTGTGGTATATACACATATCGAGCTAAGCGAGGGATGAGTCGGCGCTACACGGGATGAGCACAGCTGAAACATTATTGCTAGACCGGCATCTGAGCTCACCAAAATCAAACTATACAATAACATGTTATCTTTCTGCGTGTTTTTCCAAGCGCGGACACGGTTGCTCAGGGATAACGCCCAACAAGTCAGTGGCCAGTGGCCAGTGGCCAGTGAGTGACCAGTGGCCAGTGAGTGGCCAGTGAGTGGTCAGTGGCCAGTGAGTGACCAGTAGCCAGTTGCTCCTGTCACATCATGAAGAGCGGTCTTTCAAACATATACGTAACTCCCAAATTTGCAGTCTAATTCACCGCACATAATAAAAAATAGTATATAATGGTTTAGAGGTGATAGAGTGTAAAGAGGTTTAAAAAATATATAAATATGATAAACTTTGATTAATTAAACGTTCATTTTAAACGCATAAATGACCTTGTTGACGTTTTTTCATTCCATGACCTGATTTATAAGTTAATTTACCAAGTAAATTAGAATTAATTTACCTTAATTAAGTAACTTTTAGTTTATTTTTACATATTACATCAACACAATATTGTAGAAACTTATAAAAAAATCTAAATATAATAAAATTTAACAAAAAATAAATAATTTGGTTAAAGTCATATGAATAAAATAATTAAGCATGAGACTTAAAAAATGTTTTAAGATTTCGTATTAAAATATAGAGAGGTTAACACCTACCAGGCCGAAATTCCTCTAAAAAAGTACAAAACAATATATATATATATATATATATATATATGTGTGTGTGTGTGTGTGTGTGTGTGTGTGTGTGTGTGTGTGTGTGTGTGTGCGTGTGTGTGTGTGTGAAAAAATAATACTTTGATACAAATTTATAATGTACAATAAGCTACAAAAATATTTGAAAAATAAAATGATTTTTTCTTTAGGCTAATAAAATAATATATAATGTCTAATCCTGTTTTACCTAGTGTTTGATACTGCACTTTCAACCGAGCGCCCCGATTTTCACAATACCGTTCCTAGAGTTGTCACGTTGAAGGCAAAAATTCGAATCTCGAAAGGAAATGAATACTGATCGGTGAATAGGGGTAATACATTTTTATTACCATTCATACACACTCTTTATACTTAGATTTTAACGAATAATCTGATTACTTACGCTAGCCGGACTCAAAAGTAAACCTCAATTGATTAACATATGATCAGTTTAGAGGAAAGATTATACAGCACAGTATATACGGATAACGTAATTTAGAGAATTTTAAAAATTATCAAATTCAGTAACTAAAACAATGTAAAAAATATTTAATTAATGTAATTTAATGTTAATTTAAATCAATGTAATTATTATCAAATAAGTTACATCAGAACGAACAAAATATTGAAGTGCTATGAATTTGCTTTATCTTATTCTAAGAAAATATAACGTTTTGTTGTAGGTGTTTTTCTGTGCGTTTCCTGGTGTCATAATAAAATTAAACTTGTATATATATATTGAACCTTAAAAAAAGCTTCTTAATCTGAAATAAAACCAGGAAGATCACTATTGTAAACCCTGAGGTTATTTGGCACAATGTGAAAACTCAATGAACGCGCCCAAGGTTAGTCATCAACTTAATGGGTTTCGAAGACTGCGATATTAAAGAGCACGAGGTTATGAAAGGATTTTGTAATATTTGCGGTTTCTTTAATGTTTTCTGCTTTGATCATACATTTTGTATTTTAAATAATAGCTTGTGCATAATTTGAACAAAACGTTATCTTATTAACGTCATGGAGAGTTTCTTCGTACAAATTATGGGTATTCGTGGCCTTGTGCTATATTTATGTTGATGAGCTAACTGGCTTAGGAAAATAACTTAAACTTTAGCTATTATATAAGGAATATCACGATAAACTGTATATTTAGGATTTAAAAATTATTGTTTTTTATATATTAAACTATAAAAAGTTAGTAAATAATAATAAAACTTTATTTGGGGAATGTATATAAAACCAATGAATATAGTTTAAGAGAATACGAAATTAAAAAAGGTAAATGATCTTATTTTATGAAAATGGATACAATAAATAACTCTATAGCATTACAATACATTAGTAATATTTTATCATAGTTGTAAAAGTTTAATTTTGATGATAGGTTTGCCATGTATTGTTATAATTGAAATATAATTGATATTGAGAAATAAGGAGTGCAGAAAGAAACTTTTATGTTTTACACCTTCAAATACAATCAACTTCAGATGATCGCATGAAATGAAAGAGAAAATTTATGAAAAGTTTCCCTAATAAATGCATTTCTAGGAATGGTTAATAAGGTTATTAACGGGTGACTATATACAGTAAAAAAGTAAATTGCAAAAACAAGGAATTAAAAATAGAACAAATTTAATTATGTTGGGCCACAACTTTACATCTTAACGTTTTTCAGTATTATTACCTGATTTCAACCGAATTTCTGAATTCATAATGAACTATTAATGAAAAAGTCCACGGCTAAATATCTGGACTAAATGACTGGCTAAATGTCTAAATATTTTCCTTTTTATATAACCTACATTTTAATACTTTGATATTGTTTGCCTGGTAAAAGTTAAGACCGTGCTTATAAATGCAATTTTCATTCTCAACAGTTTCAATGACTATATCAGTATTTGAACATAATTAAGACAAATTTTTTTATCTCAGGTTATTAATTAAAATTTGAATAAATCCTTGAAATGTTAAAATTAATGCACTAAGATTATTTTAAAAGGCATAATATGAAATTAACAAAATAACAAATAATAACAATAACATGTAATATGAATTGGCGTCCCGTGCTTCGGAGTGCAGGGTTGCAGGCGAGGCGAGTGTTCGACGCTTTTCCCTCCAAATTTATTCGGTTTCAGTTTGATTGGACTTTGTTGGTGTCCCGTGCTTCGGAGTGCAGGGTTGCCGGCGAGGCGAGTGTTCGACGCTATTCCCTCCAAATTTATTCGGTTTCAGTTTGATTGGACTTTGTTGGTGTCCCGTGCTTCGGAGTGCAGGGTTGCCGGCGAGGCGAGTGTTCGACGCTATTCCCTCCAAATTTATTCGGTTTCAGTTTGATTGGACTTTGTTGGTGTCCCGTGCTTCGGAGTGCAGGGTTGCCAGCGAGGCGAGTGTTCGACGCCATTCCCTCCAAATTTATTCGGTTTCAGTTTGATTGGACTTCGTTGGTGTCCCGTGCTTCGGAGTGCAGGGTTGCCGGCGAGACGAGTGTTCGACGCTATTCTCTCCAAATTTATTCGGTTTCAGCCCCAACTGCTGACGCCGCCCCTGCCGTTGCTGTGACGTCGTGACAAACACAGTGGGGATAAAACTGTGAGCTTCCAATGTTTCTTATTTACCGCATTTTTATTTTACTACAAACCCATATTTCCATTTCTCTTCTTCTTTATATGTATTGGTAAATAAAACACCAAAAGGTATTTCTTTAGTAAACTAAGTACATTATTGATCTACATCAATGCCTCTCTATAATTTGATTACAAAATTTTATTAATTGATGTACAAACACATACTACTTTTATTTTTAAATAGAAATAACAATTAACTGTCTGAATCTGAGGAATTACTGGAATTCACTAAAAACCCTTTGTAGGTATCTTCAATTCAGTTTTTTTATTTAAAGGTAGAACAATTTATTTCAAATATATTGAAATTTCTTTTAAAATATAATTATGAAACAAATAGCAGATCCAATTTTTTTTAAATTTGGAACTTTAATGAGCTTTTTCACTTTTAATGGATACTTTAAGAATCATTTCCAGATTTTAACTATATTAATAACTCTAATATTTGACACAGCTGTGCACAATATATAGTTTTTTAGTATCACTAAAATGATAATTATTGTAAAACAATCTTGAGATTGCTGCTAAATCAAGAGGAAAACCTAGTTTAGTTATTATAAAATAGTTGTTACAAAATAACTGATCATAATAACCAACTTAATGGCACCAACTTAAGGGCGTTTGAATACCTTAGATCCTACTACTGTATTATATTTAAAATCTAGAGAGATTTGTTTGTCACACAATAAATGATTTATTAAATGAATTACTGAATTTCTACATTTTCTAATTTCATTAACTAAACACTTTTTACTAGTATATTCATTCAAAATATTAATCGTATAGATATTAAATTCAAAATAATAGTAACATTATTATTTATTAATAAAATATGTTTTATGTTGTATTGAAAATATAAAGCAAATTCAAATCAAGATAACTCTATTAATTTTATGACGCAAACTATTACATAGTTTGTAATTAGTTAGCACTGCTAATTTGGCACTAAATAATTTCTTAATTAGATAATTGCACGTGAAATAATTATAAAAAATTTAAAAGTATTCGGATGAATTACAAAACTTATTAATTATTTAAAAAAATAATTGTTATTACATTTACCTTAGATTACGATCGTAAGTTTGAATATTTCTATAATTTATATATTCAAAATCGCATTATTTTACTAAAACCAATATTATATTTAAACTGAAAGTGTTAACATGCTATTAGTTTCTTTTTAAAGAGCCAGTGGTTTAGAAGAGGCATATTCGCACCAAAGTAGTCGCGGAGGTTCCGCCCTTAATCTCTAGCTTTCTTTGATTCCAGAACTACATTTCATGCCCACTCTCTGCCATTGAGTCCACCTACCTTCCATTATATCCTAAGTAAGAACCACAACCGGAAAATGGCACAACAGTCACAACCGGGTAGGGTGCGACCGGATTAAAGATCGCGACTCGACTGTGAGGGGGTGGTTCGGCGGCGGGGATGCGCATGTCCAGCATCCCTCGCCCCCCGCCGCCCCTGTCGGGCATATTGCTCGCGAATCTGAGCTTCACCGGCATACGCTCATATGCTCGCCCCCGCCCTGCAATATCACACGGTCAAATAATTGGTTATTACATGACACCTCGGTTCATCGAATCATACTTTGAATGAGGATATCCCTGCATTTAATTTGAACTATCAATAATTTAATTGTTTTGAAGGAAGTTTCCACGAATAAAACATTTTTCCAACTAAATTTGATTTTGTGTTACACACTTTATAAAATTTCTCTCTTTGGACAAAAAGGACTATCAGAACATCAAATTGTCTGTAGAGAAATATTTCATACTGACGAGCCGTTGTAAGTCGGAAACAATTAATCATAAAAAGGAGAGAATTGCTTCCAAAAACGTTAAATGTAAATTAATTAATTTGTGAGAGTTTTGTTTACCTGCACACACAGAAAAATGTACGTATGCACACAAACTAGCTATTTTGGCAACAATTGCCCCAAACGTCATTAGCATCATTACAGACCTAAGATAATATATTATGAATGGTGAAAACTAACCTATCTAGTGATGGTAACTACTTCATACTAAGCAGTGTCTTATAAAATATGTCGATTAAATTAAATTAAATTTTGTTAACTTATACAGACATAATATCGATTACACCCAAACGGTAAAATAACTAAATAAAATTTGTTTGAGTTGAATGAATAACAATCCATTTTCTCACAGAATAATATCTGATAATATCCAGTGTATAAATTAGTTATTACATAAATCTAATAAAATATGAATGTTTCAGACCAAAGGAAATTTAAAGATAATTAAAATTTTGTTTTTAATTTTTATGTAGAATATACAGGACTCTCTGTACCTCAAGTAAAATGCATGTAAAATGTATATATTTTACTGATTTGTAATATCAAGGGTCGAGTATTAGGGCCCTCAGTAACAGGTCCCATAAACGCGTTACCACAGCAGAGTGGGTAGTATATCAGTGTAATGGCCAATTAGGACCTGAGGAGAACACTGGGGCAATATTACTTGTAATAAGTGTAATAAAGGTCCTTCCGAATAGTGTTTATTACTGTTAATGCGACCTCAGGCAAACCGTTATGTTTATAAAGGCAAACTGTACGAATGTAATTACTATATAAATATTACATATACAGTACATGGTGTTTTGACGTTTAATATATTAGCCACCCTTGGAATTTTATAAATTATTCAGCTGCCAATATAATGAGGTAAAGGAGGAATGTATCCTTATTTTGTAATAACCTTGACAGTTAGTAATTTTTTTGTTAATGAACGTCGTTTTCCAATACGATGGCCAAAAAAAGTTTTTAAATAATACCCTACACTTGCTGTATTTGTGATTTTGGATGGAAAATATTATTTTATGGCTTTTCTATACTTGAGTACTGTAATGGTTTGTGAGCCACAAAAAATCAAGTCCACATAAATTTAAGCTTTATTTGTTAAAGGTGCGACCAATTAGATAATCCACCCTAAATAAAAGAACATCTGACAGGTCTACTGTCAGATGAATAACTTTGCCTTACCTTTTATAGATGTTAAATATATATTGTCAATATGATTATAAATCGACATTTTTCAATATCGAGGTCAAAAATTATCTTTTCTTATGGAAAATCCTTAATTTTACGGTGGTTCTAGAATACAATTTAAAATATTTTGTTTTTCCTTTTTTGCACTTATTGAGTAATTTTATATATTTTATTGATAATTTTTTAACTCCATAAAATTTGGTTTTTATATAAGGTCCAATAATAGTAAAATTCCCAAAAGCTAATTAATTTTTAAGCTTTTAGGAAGACAAAGTTCACAACTTGGTCTTTCTGAGTCTAAAACGGACGGATACATTGAAAATTATTACTAATTTAGAAAAGTATTAAAATTATATTTACTAGCCAAAACCACCATAAAATATGTGATATTATATGAGAAAATGCCTGTATTGAAAATATAGTTTAGTGAAAAGATTTTTGACATACTTGTTAAACCTTTTCAAAAACCAGAAAACTTTTCCTATTTAAAGTGTTTTGTCGGAATTAAAGTTTATTATAATATCCCAATGATTGCATAGTTTAAAAACAAAATTTGTAAAGACGTGTCTTTACTATAAATGTGTGTATGTACGTATGTAAATCGATATATGAATATTTTCCACTTGTTTAATATGTAAATTTGTAATATTGTTTTATGGAATCGACTCACAACAAAATATACTGAGATGTTATAAAACTTTTATACTGTTTTTGGAACCAACTACAATGAAACCGTTTGTTATAACTGATGGTTCAGATAAAGTCTAGCTCTGCCTTGAAACATAATTTATTTCTTAAAATAAAGACATGAAATAAATCATTTCATTATCTTATTTTCAATAACGTTTGTTGTATTTTTACGTTACGTAATATCGTATTATCAAATTACGTTCACTAATGTATACTCACGCAATGCACAATCATTTAATATATCCTAAATGGGTATTGAACTCTCCTGTTGCCTCTTACATGAGGTAACTTGAGTGGTTGTGTTGCCTCCCATGAGCTAACGTGAGTGGTTGTGTTGCCTCCCATGAGGTATAGATGGTTCCATTCGTGTGTGCTCGTGAAGCACTTGTTATTTATAGATTTTTAAACGTAAGGAATATACATATTGACTTTCTCAGTTGGGTCACTTAATTAGTTATTTCAGCTGTAAATCTTGTTGATGAGTATAAAGGAGTGAGCAAGCCCAACTTTTACAGAAAAGCTAGTAGCGTCAGAGCAGTGCGTAAATACTAATGACACTGTCTGTAGGTTAAATGGTCGTCCTGTTGCTTTCCATGATATAACGTGAGTGGTTCTGTTGCCTCCTATGAGATAACTTGGAATTTGAGTTACCTCCCATCAGGTATCTTTGGTAGTTGTGCGGCCGCCCATGAGGTGACGAGGGAGGTTATGTTACCTCTCATGAGATAACTTGAGTGGTTGTGTTGCCTCCCATGGGGTAACGTGAGTGGTTGTGTAGCCTCTCATGAGGTTACGTGAGTGGTTGCATTGCCTCCCATGAGGTAACGTGAGTGGTTGTATTGCCTCCAATGAGGTAACGTAAGTGGTGGTGTTGCCTCCCATGGGGTAACGTGAGTGGTTGTGTTGCCTCCCATGGGGTAACGTGAGTGGTTGTGTTGCCTCCCATGAGGTAACGTGAGTGGTTGTGTTGCCTCCCATGAGGTAACGTGAGTGGTTGTGTTGCCTCCCATGAGGTAACGTGAGTGGTTGTGTTGCCTCCCATGAGCTAACGTGAGTGGTTGTGTTGCCTCCCATGAGGTATAGATGGTTCCATTCGTGTGTGCTCGTGAAGCACTTGTTATTTATAGATTTTTAAACGTAAGGAATATACATATTGACTTTCTCAGTTGGGTCACTTAATTAGTTATTTCAGCTGTAAATCTTGTTGATGAGTATAAAGGAGTGAGCAAGCCCAACTTTTACAGAAAAGCTAGTAGCGTCAGAGCAGTGCGTAAATACTAATGACACTGTCTGTAGGTTAAATGGTCGTCCTGTTGCTTTCCATGATATAACGTGAGTGGTTCTGTTGCCTCCCATGAGATAACTTGAAATTTGAGTTACCTCCCATCAGGTATCTTTGATAGTTGTGCGGCCGCCCATGAGGTGACGAGGGAGGTTATGTTACCTCTCATGAGATAACTTGAGTGGTTGAGTAGTCTTCATCTTGAGATTACTTGAGTGTATTGTTTTACCTCCCGTCAAATATTTGCCTCCCATAAGGTATATTGTGTTCACTGCATTTCCTTCCATTACATATCAGCGCATTGCTTTACCTCCCATGAAATAACTTGAGTCAGTCGTGTTCCCCCATGAGGTCACGAGTACATTTTATTGCTTCTCACAATGTAAATTTAATTCGTTATATTGAGTGAGCTGAATATTAGCTACACTCCATAGATTTATAAATCAATTACTGTTAGTAATTGATTTAGAGAGTTAGTGTGTTGAATTTTTAATATAAAATAATAAGAACAGCTGTTTAGATTAACTTAAAATTCCCTTTAGATATATCCAAGATCTAACCTATTTCCCACAGGGAAGTAAATACATACATTTTATTGTATTATATTGATCACCTCTGGCCAACATGCTGAGTTTATCACTTGTAGTCCCTGTAACTTGTTTGTATTGAAAAGGTCATTCGACTCAGGTTCATTTCGAACTAATTCATGATTCTTAGTTATCTTTTGGTTTTATAACATTGATAAAGTCTAAAAATATTATTATACAATGAATGAAAACATTTAAATGGCCTAAAAATGGTATTATTTTAATGCAATTAATAATAGTTTTAGGTTCTTTTAATGTTTATTAAACTTAAAGACGAATAATGAAAATTAATAGCTTCAACAGAAAACTTACTAACTTTTCTTTAGATGTTTGTAGCTACTGATACATCGTCACACTCTCAAGCATGGAAGTCAATTACATAACTATAGTATTTCATAAATCTATAACATTAGCTAAGATACTGGTGTATAAATAAAAACTATACACAAACTTAACAACACACAAAGTTCACACGAACTCTAAATTCTGCGTTAAAAAATAGTTACTTCTAATTGTATATAATAGAAACATTTCCTCGTAATACAGTACAGTAATATATTGATGCTATATTTTTTGTCCCAGGGGAAGATCCCAAGCAGCAGTGGAGGAAAAAGCAAGGGGTTGAGTCGTGAGTAAAGAATGGGGACAACCTCGTTGCACTCTTTACACACTTGCTCTTTGAAGTCCTTTCAGCTTTTAAGGAAACAAAGCTTGTGTCATTTTAAGTTATAACTAAACTCAAAAAACAACTGTTTTTTCCGGGTTAGAAATATTTTCAGAATTTGACAACGTAATCGACAATGTTAAAAATTGTCATAACACTGCTGTGAACTAGCACTTCAATTTCAAAGTAAAGGAAGGGTTTGAAAAATAATTTTAAGAAATAAGGGCTCTATTAGTGTTACTAGTGGATTGTACATGGAAGTTTTATTTTACATGGTAGAAGCTTGAATCACATTATTATTTATCTCCAGGGAAATAATAATAATAACAACTATATAAACCCTGTAAGTGAAACGGCACAAACTTTTTCCCTCTAACTGAACAGTTATTACATTTCATATACCTATTGTACTATAGAACGATTATCAGAATTTTCATTCCGAGTATTGCGTTATGTATTGTTTCCACAAATATTCCTCACATTTCTTTCCCACACCCTCTAAATACAAGTGTTAAATATTTGGGAAGAAGTTACTTTCTCCCTACCTCGAAATGATATAAAATATTTTGACTGGGATTCATTGGATGATGTGGCCGTAAGCTTCATACTAAGGGTTTTGCCAAATAGGCTAGAAATAAGTAAGAAATTTACTTATTAATATTCTTCATAAGAACAATGGAAGTTTTCAGACAAATCACTGCATTTACCAAATAAATAAATTTTTGAAAATACATTTAACTTTTCTGTGGAACCAGTATTCGTAAAGTAATAATTCAAAATAATAATTTTCAGTTTTTTTGAGTTGTGCTTCTTTCATTTCTGTATACGGAAAGGGTACTTATCTTAGTAGTTTTTATTTTTAATATAGTAGTATTAATATAGAAAATAAAAATAAATATAGTAAAATAAGTACACTTTTCCGTATACAGAAATGAATTATCTCCAGTTTAACTGTATGGATGATGATACTTATATGTTGTGTTTATTTTCTACGTGTTTCCAACATTATAATCCTATGTTTGGATGAATTAAAAAACGTATTATTACAGTAAGAAAAGAACACGCATTTGTAAAGCCATTGTATTTGTTTGGAACTACCTTAAAATTCCTTCTTTCTTACAGATTAACATTATAAAAAATGTTGTGGAGATACAAAAAGGTCTGCATTGTTAAAAAAGCTTTTAGGTTTATTGCAGGTATCATTTATAAATATTTGTTTATTTAATACAATATTAACTCTAACTTCCCATGGGGGATCTCCCTACAGTGTTCCAGGCAGAAGTGGCAGCCATTATGGAATGTGCTCTGTTCAATCTCAACAGAGGTGTCAGGAACAAGAACATTACCATTTTCTCAGATAGTCAAGCCACCCTCAAGGCTCTGGACTCCTGTACCTTCGACTCCAAGATAGTGTGGGAATGCCGCAACGCGGTGTCTTCTCTTGGCAGTCACAACAACGTTACCCTTTGCTGGGTCCCAGGACACTCAGGTATTATGGGCAATGAAATAGCTGATCGTCTGGCGAACGATGGCGCTTTGATCTCATTCATGGGCCCACAACCCTTCTTTGGCATCTCCAGGGCGCCTGTGGATCGAGAGATTGACACGTGGGCACGTGAGTGTCACCGCAGGAGATGGGCGGAGCTGCCCCTACTGAGAGTAAGTAAACTGTCTCTCAGCTCTCCCTCTTCAAGGATCGCTGAGGATCTTCTACAGTTAGGTAGGTCCGAACTCAGACCCATTGTAGGTCTCATCACGGGACACGGACATATGAGGAAACATCTTGCTCGAATGGGACTCTTCCCCGGAGATCCAATCTGCAGGAAGTGTGGCAGCAATCAGCAGTCCGAGGAGACTACTGATCATTTGCTGTATGACTGCACCGAGCTTGCCGGGGTGAGAGCCGCCACTCTCGGCATCATGGAGAGGGGTTGTTACCTTCCCCGGGTGGAGCTGGTGGGGAGACTACGGCAGTTTGTCAGGTTTTTAAACTTGGAAGGTCCGTGAAACATTCAATCAACAGGGGTGCACAAAAAGCCACATGGCTGACGTGCGACAGGAACTCTGTTCCGCCCCTTTGTGTAATGTAATGTAATGTAACGCTAACTTTCTGTTTATTTTTGAAAACTCAACTATCGTTCATGTAAAAAAATATAAGTGTAAATAGTATGAAAACTCATATGCAACTTTATAATATAATGATTTATAATACATATAACTGTAAGGGGACAGCTCAACGACCTCACTAATCTGTTAAAAGTAGACTTTTTAACATTCTTATGTATGAGTGAGATACTAGCTATTGTGTTTTCATACCTTTGAGTCTACCTCTTGTCGTCGTTAGAAAAACAAAGATAAATGTCGAATTAACCTATTTGAAATATTATTTATCAATTATTTTAGTGTATTAGCTCTTGACAACTAAGTAAAATAGATAGCCATTTGTATGAAGCCAATATTATGAAACGTGTTTTCTATACCAAGAAACATGTTCGCTCCTATGTGCTACCCCTGGGAAAGCCCCGGTTCTGAGAGGCCCCTTGGTGACGACACTCCTTTTCTGATATTCTATTACATCCAATTGCATCTCGACGTTTGGTTTACCCAACCGTCTACTGATCTGGATATTTTTTGAAAACTATTTCATACTTTTGAGTTTGAATTTCCCGTAATGAATACCAATAGTTTACTAATAACATGGATATGTGATCGTATATTTGTAAAACACGCATAATTTTTGGTGGATGGTACTTCAATATAATTACATCTTATATATATAGTGAATCAAGTCAATAGTAAATACGAGAAAAAATAAATAAATATATCTCGTATTACATATGATTTGGAATAATTTTTATTTCATTTTATCACCGTATTGACACTTTGAGCAATTAACGACCATTTGCTTAGTATTACTACATTTCTGAATGAAAATATTAACGCGATTTTGTCTCTGTAATCATCAGTAAAATATCATTGGTAAAGTGGACTCACATGTCAATGATTGAAAATACCCTTTTGCAGCAGACCTGCGTACTCAGCGAATATTCAAATCAATAAAATTGAAGTATAAAAGTTAAAACATTTGTACCATTTAAGTATAAACCTTAAAATATTTCGTTGGAATAGTGATATACTGGGATTAATTTGGGGAATTTTTAACGTTATATTTTATTTCGAGTTGAGTTTGAGACGATCTAGTTTATTTATCCGTATTTATACTGGTGCACGATGTTAGGAGCGTTTATTTCAGCTCTCTTACATAATTTTACGTCAATTTAAAAGTCCACAGCTTTCTGGAAAAATCTTCCCTTACGAAGTTAAATAGGAAAGTAATCAGGTTTGCTGTTTACTCTAGAGCAGCACTAAAAAGCTGCATTTTTAATATAAATAATTTTACTTTGATTAGTTGAAACAATATGACAAGTTTTATTAATATATGTCGATAAATAAGAGAGTTTGCTTAATCCCCATAATATTAAGATGGGAAAGAAGTCTCTAGGTACCTCAAAACGAAAACGTATCATGGTCCTCGGCTTTATTCTCTTGCCATGAGACCTACGGTTATAGCTTATATTCCCTGGAAAATTCACTAAAATTTAAATACTTCCGTCGTAGCAGACCTGAATCCTCAGTGAATTTCCATATAATGATAATAATTCAGGACCTATTGGATATAAACGTATATGCTCTATATAAAAATGTATGTCTGATGTATGTATGTCCTTTATGCGTTGCCAAACTACTCATCCGATTGCCATGAAATTTTAGGAAGTTGCTCTATATGTGTCCGGGAAGTTTTTAGCGAAAAAACCCAAAAAGCTTCCATTTTATGGCGTTTTAAAAGTCTAATGTTAATCTTATGGAGACTAAGTTTGTTTA
This sequence comes from Nephotettix cincticeps, assembly GCA_023375725.1. Taxonomy (NCBI): domain Eukaryota; kingdom Metazoa; phylum Arthropoda; class Insecta; order Hemiptera; family Cicadellidae; genus Nephotettix; species Nephotettix cincticeps. The sequence goes on along the minus strand of CM041786.1, from coordinate 102,952,916 downwards.
CGAATACTCTACAATCAAAACATCTGTTTCTTAAGCTACAGCTCTTTGGTTTACTTTCCATTACAAATATGCTTTACCATCCAATGTCATTTGAATCATTCATTCATTTAAAACTATTGAGTTAATATGTGCTGTACTAAATGAATAACCTTATTCACCACGTAAATAGTTTACGGTTTTGGGAATTGTATATTTATATATTTTTCTGTCTGATATAAAATTTGCGTGTTTATATGTAGGCCAAATAAAAGAAATTACAATGTTTATATATATATATATATATATATATTACGTTTATTATAATAATCTGCTGTATTATAATAAAAGCTGTATTACAGTTAGGTTTTCCTTGGGTTTAGGTTAGATTAGAAAACTGTAGATCAATCTACTAAGATTTATTTGTTTTGTGAGATTGTAAAAATATGTCTTATAGTTTTAGTGCTGTTATTAACTAGCCCGCGGCCCAGAATATCTAATCTTCCACAGCGAAGCCGTAATGCTATTCGATTTCAGAACATGACCAATTTAAAAGTTAACATGTATTTACTGAGGGTCAGCTAGTAAAATATGAATCCAACGGCTTGGCAGCTCAGGGGTAAAGCTCTAGCCCAGTAGGCCAAAGGTTGTAACATCGAAACCAGCGGACAGCGGTCTCTGTCAGTGGTCAGTGGTCACCTCAAGCTCGCCTATGCGAGTAAAGCTACTACAATGCATTGCTGTCTTGTATTTACCGCATATACCATAGGTCTATGAATGGGGATGGGCAGTTGCGGTTAAATAAAATATGTGCTGGCATAAACAAATTGCAAACCGATCTGTCGAATCATTTAACAAAAAGTAAGTGAACCTTCAACCTTGTGATATGCTTCCCGAAAGTGCCTTATTTAGGTCATATTAACTGACCATGGGCAAGAAAAACAATCTCAAATCACATAATTTGTTCAACATATATTTTGCAGTTTTATTTCACGCAGTAACCTTAAATCTTAACCTCTATGATTTGTGTTTATTTTTTTATTTACTATAAGGCACACTGTAATGAACACTAAATAAACGTTAACATTGAATTGACATACATCTACTCAGTTTAAAAGCAGAATAAACAATACATCCTTTTATTGAAATCATCCCCTTATTATAACACTCATCATATTATAAAAACATAAAACACCTAGCTTTTCAAAAATAGTAATAAAATTGGTTTCAAATACGATTTGGTTTACGATTTGATAAGTTGTCAAAATGTTACACTATAAGGCGATAATATTTTTTTTGTTTTATTTATTTATGTGGCATTGCATCGCAAACCAAATATCATACAAACCATTTAAGATATGCGGAAGGAACTGATTTTTTATCATATTCCTTAAAAATATTATTGTACAGAAGGAGAATAGCCTTAAGAATAGCTTTCAGACAAAATGCTGTGTTTCAGCATGGACGGTAAACCTAACTTTTTCAGGAACAATTGGTGCTTAATTAAATATACTAAAGTGTCTGTTTTGACACAATTTCCATGGTTATAGACTAATTATACTGTAAATTTATCGTTTTGGCAGAAGTTGATTTTTTAATATCCAAACCCTTATAACCGTAATTTTTACACACATTTTTGTAGCCTTATATTGTTTGGGACCTTAATAACTATGAAATCTAACTTCATAAAATATAAAAATATGTAGTTAACGACACGTCTACTGTTTATCAACCGTTTGACCTCAAAGGTACTTGCAACTCTAATTAGGCTAATCCTTGTGAATTAAGCATGTAAATGACTTTGTGTTTGAAGAACTTTTTAAAATACTAGATGACAGTTTTAAGAAAAAAAAGTTTGCTATTGCTGAAAGATTATGATTTTTGTCATCGTCAAAGGAACTAAAATTTTCCTGAGTTTACAAACATATTAAGGAATAGGGTAATCAGCAAGACTGCAGCACTGACCACAACCTTTGTCATGGGAATTGCCTTCCTAGATATTATATGGAAAATGATTACGAGACCTTTTCAGATGTAGTTAACTCGGCAACTTCTATATTTTCCGTAAAAGAAGCCTCCCTAGACACTTAAACACAACCACAAACCCAAATATGGCAAATTGTAGCCCAGTTTGCTACAAATATGGAAGGAGGAATCATATTACAAGGGTATGCAAACAAAGCGAAACAGTGAGGTTGTTGGAATTACCCCAAGCAGTATAATGTTGTTGAGTATACTTCAAAGAGTGCCAGTAACATTGTTTGGAATAGTTCAAATAACTGTATTGGTTGAATACGGTATATGATATTTAAACAGCTGTCCAAGGGCAGCTATCTCAGAGTCCCATCCTCATCGCCACTGTTATAAACTGAAAACAACGCAAATTGTAAACCCTTTTATATAATATTTTGCTAAGAATTCAAGAGATAAAATATAACCTTGGAATAGAATAATAAAATAAAACCATACGTTTGTTTAACTATATGACACACTCCAAAAGCTTTTCATTTCTTTGCAGGTATTATATATTTGATCAATCAATCTTTCACCCATTCAATAGTTAAGAGGGGATAGCCATGTTTTTGACTAACATTAATATCTCAATATCCATTTGAAACAGAGCAAAGATTAAAATTACTATTTTTTATTTTAAGTCGATTAAAAGTTGTTAAGAAGTGCCATAGTGTTTTTAAATAATGTGTATGCATAAAAACCAATTTTGGAAAACTCACTATCCTCCCAAAACAAACCCTTTCAGATAGAGCATTGCGTCTGGTTCTCGAACTTACCCACAAAAATAATCCATTACAGGTACAAAAAATTTTATTTCGTTATATACAATTTTCACGAAACTTATCATATACATACATATATAATATATATATAAATAAATAAATAAATAAATATATATATATATATAATTTGAGAACCACCAAAAAGTAAAAAAGGTCCCAGTATAGGCTTTACCATGAATACTGCGGTAATAGCCTACAAAAATACAATACCCCCGTCGCAGCAGACCTGCGTACTCAGCGAATTTCCAAATCAATAATATAATAATAATAATAATATTTGACAATTTTTATAAAAATCTGTCAATAAACGTGAGAATTATTTGTCTATTCTCTTAAGATTAACATGGGAAAAAGTGTGCAGGTTCGCTGCTTTGAGGAACACTGAAAGTAGGCATTTCTACCATAAACAATTTTTATTTTTAACATTTATACCAACTTTCATCAACATCTGTCCATAAATAAAGGAGTTTGCCTATTCCCCATATGATTAACATGGAAAAAGAGTATGCAGGTTTGCTGCCATGATAAACACATAAACTATGATTTTTAAGCATGAATGAATAGATCTCAACCAAATGAAGCTAAATATCAAGCTTTATCCAAAAATATTGATTAGTATGGGAAATATTAGTTTTTCCCTATCCTCCATAAGATTAACATTGGAGCCCCACAATACAACGTACTGTGTTTAGATTTTTTAATATCTCGGTAACTGTTGTAGATAGAAAAAAACTTTAACGAACTTAATTGTGTAGTATTTTAAGCTGATTCCAATGGTGAAATATAAAATTATAAATTTTTAAAAATTACATGTGAAAAACGCAAAAACCCCCATTTTGGGGTACAAAACCCCCCAAACTACCCGTTCCCATTGACTGATATGTCTGGTTTACGAACTTGTCCGAGCATTTGTAGGAATACACGTCTCTACCAAATTTTGTCTCGATCGGACCATTTTTACGAGAGTTATCGTGTTCACAGACACACACACACACACACACACACACACACACACACACACACACACACACATATATATATATATATATATATATATATATATATATATATATATATATATAAATTTTAACGACTATTGTTTTTGGTCTCTAGGCACCTAAAGAAGAAAAAATAACATGGTCCCCGGCTTAAGTCTTACCATGAGACCTACGGTAATAGCTTCTTCCCTATGGGAAATTCGCTAAAAAAATAAAAGTTTAAAATAGAGTAAGGATATAGTTGTTATTTGTCAGAGGTAACTTTTATTTACACTATTCACAAAGAATGCAAGCAATGCGCTGATAATCAAATCAAAAGATTGCAAGTGTGCAACAATTGATGCGGGCATCTCTTACCGTCGACGTTTCCGTGATGAAAAAAAAGATTCGTTCGTGAGCAATGCGTACTCAGCGAATTTATAATAAAATAATAATAATAAATATGAAAGTTTATAAAAACTGTATAAAATGAGAATTATTAGTCTTTCTCATATGATAAAAAAAGTGTCAGTTTGATTGCTGTAAAATAAAATAGTTTTTCTTACTTTAATTTTTGATTTTAACATTAAACTTTCAGTCAAACATTGTCCATAAATAAAGGAGTATTTTTATTATTTAAATTCAATAGATTTTAACATAGAGTATAGGTTTCATCATTAAACACAAGTATATAATATTATAACTGATAGATCTCAACAACGTGAATAAATATCTGTTTCATCCATATATAAGTTAGTGAAAAAATTAATTTTTTAATCTCCTCCATAAGATTAATTGGTACTGCTCAAATACAAGTACTGTGTTTAGATTTTTTTATATTCTCGGTACCTTGAAGACAGGAATCTTAAAACTTAATTTTGTATTTTAAGCTGATTCCTGAAATACAAAATTAGAAATTTTTAAAATTACATGTGAAAAACGCAAAAAAAAACCCCATTTTGGGTACAAAAAAACTACGTTATAAATATGTCTGGTTTACGAACAGCATTTGTAGGAATACCGTCTCTACCAAATTTGGTCTCGATAATTTTTACGAGAGTTATCGTGTTCACAGACATATATATACATCTTATTCATATATATATATATATAGTTTATATATATATATTTAAAATTTAACGATATGTTTTTTGGTCTCTGAGCACCTAAAGAAGAAAAATAAACGGTCTGTTAACTCTTGCATGAGATTACAATATTCTTCAGAAACGCTAAGTTTCGTTTCAGTGATTTCAATAAGTTTAGGTATAAAAAATTATGTAATCAAGTTAGGTGTAAAGCTAGAAAAAGTTAACCGTGTAACGTAGAGTTGATTTCCCGATAAAATAGAGTGCTTTTTCAATCAGGTAATTTCAGTGATTAAATAAATAGTGAGTTTTTCTTACTATTTATCTTTAATTATTTGATATTTACTATGTAGAACTGACTAGTAAGGTAAACATTTTAAACTTGGCTTCCAAAGGCATACAAGTACTGACATTTTATTAATTTCGGAACAAAATTCAATAGTAGGCTTTTAACATAGAGATAGGGGTAATTCATCATTAAACACAAGTATAGTGAATTATACATAGAATAATCCTTACTCCAGGTTATTACTGAACTCACTACCTACTCTAAAATCAATTACGGTACTATAAAACTATTTAATTCGTCTAGAGTAACTCATATAAGTAATATGGTAAATTGGTAACTGCCTCACCAATTACAGAAGAACGTGTGTTCATTGTATTGTAAATAATTTTCAAGCCTTGCGTACGCAACAGGAATCTGTTCGAAAAACGTTCTGGCATTTCTTAGTAAATTTAGCATTAAACTTAGCATCTCTTAGGAAATTATTACTCCGAGCATCAAGTCTTTATTTAAGACTTTGCAAATTATTGTGTAAACAAGCTATACGGTTCATAATTAATTTAAAATACTTTTCAAAAATATTTTTTAGATTTTTTAGTACTGAGGACCGTAATCAATGTTGCTAGTAATTCAGGAGGTTTTCATTGGCATAAAGTACAATCTGCGTTATTCATAACCGCGTCTAAACCCACCGTTTTTGTGCTTAATGCTACAAACTCTAAGAGCAAAAGCCTCTTCTGAGACGCTCATTACCAATCTGCGTTATTCATCAACGCGTCTAAACCCACCCGTTTTTTGTGCACAATTAAACGCTACAAACTCTCGAGAGCAGAAGCCTCTTCTGAGACGCTCATTACCAATCTGCGTTATTCATCAACGCGTCTAAACCCACCCGTTTTTTGTGCACAATTAAACGCTACAAACTCTCGAGAGCAGAAGCCTCTTCCGTGACGCACATTACCGATCTGCGTTATTCATCAACGCGTCTAAGCCCACCCGTTTTTGTGCACAATTAAACGCAACAAATTCTCGAGAGCAAAGAGCCTCTTCTGTGACGTTCATTACCGATCTGCGTTATTCATCAACCCGTCTAAACCCACCCGTTTTTTGTGCACAATTAAACGCTACAAACTCTCGAGAGCAGAAGCCTCTTCCGTGACGCTCATTACCGATCTGAGTTATTCATCAACGCGTCTAAGCCCACCCGTTTTTTGTGCACAATTAAATGCTACAAACTCTCGAGAGCAGAAGTCTCTTCTGAGACGCTCATTACCAATCTGCGTTATTCATCAACGCGTCTAAACCCACCCGTTTTTGTGCACAATTAATTGCTACAAACTCTCGAGAGCAGAAGCCTCTTCCGTGACGCACATTACCAATCTGCGTTATTCATCAACGCGTCTAAGCCCACCCGTTTTTGTGCACAATTAATTGCTACAAACTCTCGAGAGCAGAAGCCTCTTCCGTGACGCACATTACCAATCTGCGTTATTCATCAACGCGTCTAAGCCCACCCGTTTTTTGTGCACAATTAAATGCTACAATCTTTCGAGAGCAGAAGTCTCTTCTGAGACGCTCATTACCAATCTGCGTTATTCATCAACGCGTCTAAACCCACCCGTTTCGGCGCACTATTAAATGCTACAAACTCTTGAGAGCAGAAGCTTCTTCCGTGACGCACATTACCAATCTGCGTTATTTATCAACGCGTCTAAGCCCACCCGTTTTTTGTGCAAAATTAATTGCTACAAACTCTCGTGAGCAGAATCCTCTTCCGTGACGCACATTACCAATCTGCGTTATTCATCAACGCGTCTTAACTCACCGGTTTCGGCGTACAATTAAATGCTACAAACTCTCGAGAGCAGAAGCCTCTTCCGAGACGCACATTACCATTCTGCGTTATTCATCAACGCGTCTAAACTCACCCGTTTTTAAGCAAAATTAAATACGACAAACACTTGAGAGCAGAAGCCTCTTCCTAGACGCACATTACCAATCTGCGTTATTCATCAACGCGTCTAAGCCCACCCGTTTTTTGTGCACAATTAATTGCTACAAACTCTTGAGAGCAGAAGCCTCTTCCGAGACGCACATTACCGATCTGCGTTATTCATCAACGCGTCTTAGCCCACCCGTTTTTTGTGCTCAATTAATTGCTACAAACTCTTGAGAGCAGAAGCCTCTTCCTAGACGCACATTACCAATCTGCGTTATTCATCAACGCGTCTAAGCCCACCCGTTTTTGTGCACAATTAATTGCTACAAACTCTCGAGAGCAGAAGCCTCTTCCGTGACGCACATTACCAATCTGCGTTATTCATCAACGCGTCTAAGCCCACCCGTTTTTTGTGCAAAACTAATTGCTACAAACTCTCGAGAGCAGAAGCCTCTTCCGCGACGCACAATACCAATCTGCGTTATTCATCAACGCGTCTAAACCCACCCGTTTTTAAGCAAAATTAAATGCTACAAACTCTCGAGAGCAGAAGCCTCTTCCCTGACGCACATTATCAATTTGCGTTATTCATCAACGCGTCTAAGCCCACCCGTTTTTAAGCAAAATTAAATGCTACAAACTCTCGAGAGTAGAAGTGTCTTCCTCGACGCTCATTACCAATCTGCGTTATTCATCAACGAGGTTAAACAGTCATGTTTGTCGTGCGCCACTCAACGGTAACAAGCTTCCTCGAGGTAGAACCGCTTCCGAGACGTTCATTATCCACCTGTGTTTGTTCTACCAACAAGATACTCAATAACAAATTAATACGCATCTCAGATTGAACGTTAATTATACATACATACATATTACATACAATAACGTATTAAATAGATCTCAGAGCAAAATATTATTTAAAATGGTAATGTTATATTTAAGATAGGTTAGGCTTCAAAATAAACTAATAAAACGACAAACGGTTTCCATGGGATCAAGTGGATAAAAATAAGGTAAAGTGTCTGTCACACGAGCCCCCTTAGTAAAATATTTCGCATGAGTGAACATCAAACTCTCGGGCAGAGAATTCCTGTGGATCTCATTTGTTTCAAAATGGGATGAGGTGGTGGGTTTTCAGATTATACAAAAGAATCCAAAATTCTTGAGCTTTATGTTGGTTGTCATCAGAGCAAATGCACGCAGGTTCCACAAGATCCATAGACACTTTCGTGTGTTTTCCATTAATACTCCGAGTGTTGGAGCTTATGAACTTAATTTGTATTCTTTATCTTTTTTACTTTGACTTTGCAATTCTTCTTAAAATACAACTTAAAAAAACAAAACATGCCCCAGTCGTAAAAGAAGCAAATTAGGTGTCCACTGCAATCCCAATTATGCCTACAAATGCGGCAATTAAAACACATTTATTACTGAATGAAAATATTTATGTGGTTTAAATAAAACCGATTTAATACACTATAATTAATATAGCACTGAACAAAAAGTAACGATGGGGTTTGAACTCCCGACCTTCGTGTTACGAGGCCAACACGCTACCGCTTGACCACGGCGTCTGCCTAATAAGCGACGCCGGTTAAGGTGTTTTAGCCAACCTCAATTTGTTTTAGCCGATCATTTACTGTTTAATTATCCATACAGTTATTATTAGCCTGTGACCAACTGATTTTGATATAAACGGAATGAGGATTGAAAAGCAAAAGAGAAATTTAATCTACACATATTAATTGGTTTGTTACAGTTGTGGCTTCAAGCAATACAATAAATACGTTTTCTATCAAAACACGGACGATTTTGGAAATACTCTTTCCTGCTTTTATTCTCACAGTTATGTTGCCCTTAAGTTGTTACAAATTATTTAGTAACCTGATAATTTTACATTTATTATATACATAAAATAAATATTTATGAAAAACCTCTATTCACATATTGTTCCCCGCCGTCTTCAATCAAGAACTGTCAAACGGTTATAAACAGCTGTTTTGGTTTGTATTGTTTTTACATTTTATCCTCCATAAGCGTGATGTTAAATTTTTAGATTTTAAACTTAATATTACAAGAAAACACGAATTTTCCTGGACATTAGACCTATCTTTCTTATAACTTATTTTCTACTCGGAAATTAGTTATTTCCAGAATTTAAAGAAATTCCTTGGTGCCGTTTTCGAGATCCGTGTGCAATATATATATATATACAAACCTTGCTCGTATTATAGTATTGGATAAAGAGACGCTGCAGCGTGTTAACTAAGACTCGGTCTAAGACCACGTAAAGCCCAATGTAGGGTGGCTGCTGTGATTTTTCAATCGAGTTGTGTCGTATGTTGCATTTTGTGTCTATAAACTCCAGTGGCATGTTTAAAATTTTCATAGAGGATGGTTCTCTGCCAACCCCAGTCTTGTTAATAGCTTGGGACTCGACTTTACGCTACTGATGTGAATTGCATCCCTCTGTCACAGGCCGTCAGTAGTGATCCAAACCAACATCCAACATGGTACAAAATGCATAAGTAACGGAATCTGCTGTGATTTGTGCTGTGTTGGCATTGCAAAATTTCTCAGGGGTGATGGTCACGTTTAACCTCTGACAGGATGACCACGAAGTGGTCAAACTATGGCAATCTGTGCGTATTGAATGCCGAAAAACATGTTTTTTTCATGTGTTTCGTAACCCAGGGTGGTTATTTAACTGGTTGAATACAATGTAACTATATTCTGAAGGAACATAAGGCCTTAGTTTAGCTTTGGACGTGTTAGCTCCACGTGTTAGTGCGAGTAGCTTCGAAGATTCAGCACTTTCTCTAGTTCGGAGGATGGAAGATTAAAGATAATGTTTTCTACCTCATTATTTTGTTTCTTGTGATTTATACAATGACTCTATAGAGTTTAGAATAATTAAATAGCTTCAATTTGTGAATGTGCTGTAGAAACTATGTTTTGAGATTACTTTATGTTTTTAATGACGGTTGAAAGCTATTATTTTTTAGTTACCGTCATTGAGAAGGAGACAACTAGTCATGGTGTTGATGAAAGGTAAAATTATCATTAAGGCAAAGGTCTCGAAAGTAATCTGGCCAAGTAGACTGTTTAGGAGAAAATATCTGAGAAAGCGTCTGCCAAGTGTTATCCACAAATTGTTGAACACATGCTCCTACACTAGCTCTGGAAGCATTCGCGAAAGGTCCAAGAGAAGCGTTCAGTTTAGGGCGGAATAAGAGGCTTACTTTTACTTTACTTTAAGAGGGTGACAGATTTGCTTTACAATAATGGGAACTTCTCACCATTAAATTATAGAGTACTAAGGTGGAATTCCGTAGCACGAGGCAAGAAGAAAATTAAAAATTGATCATCTCCAGAAATCTGAGCAGACCACGCATATAGTAAGCTCATATTTTTTAGTGCAAAAATACGATCATAGGGTGGACAGACCCCTGCAGCTGAAATAGTGAAACCTAAAAATACCTTCCTAAAAATTTACCTAAAGCTCAGTTTGAGACGTTAACAATGAGATTTTAGTCAAAATAAGTAAAATAATATATATAAAAAAATATAATATAAAATAAAATATTCGGATTCTTTGTCCTCAACTGTAAGTAAAACACAAATGTCTTCAAAATAGCTAAAGGAAGTCCAGCGTAACGTCATAAATAAACTGCAGAATATTTGTCCAGCATTTAGTAGACCAAAACTCATGAATGGAGATTTTAAATGCAAATAGGTTTGTAATAGCAGTTTTACTTAAATCATCTTGGCTTACCTCAATCCATCGGAATCGTTTAATACAATTTATCATAGAAAATATTTTACACCCTAAAAGGCCACGTGGAAGTTATACTTGTGATGTACACTGTACCTTTACCAGTGTAGGCGTTTAGAGTACGGTTTTAACCTTATCGAAGCTATTTATTCCCACCCTTGAGAGCCAGGGACAGAGAAGGTTCCCAAGTATTGCCTGACGGACGTGCAGTACCAACATTTAACATGTCCTCCTTGTGATTCTGAGTTTCTAGGTGGCTATGTGACGTGTTCAGCAGAAGATGGGTAATCCTGCTGTAGTAAATACCTATTTTGCACATTTTCCGCTCCTACAATTCTAACGCAGCTCTACATGAGAGTGATATTGGGAAATTCAATCAGAATATTGGATGACGGGGCAATCAACACGGTTACCTTTTAAGCTGCTCTTGATTAAAGTTAAAATATGCCTAGGAGCCAAGCGACCAGTGTTGGCGCCAATAAGGTGGTAGTATGAACCATAAACATAGGTTCTCCCAGGAAGAACCTCAAACTGGGACGATCGGCCCACAAATGTGACACTTTCACCGTTGGGCCCGACAATCTAATTTGTACAATGCCCTCCAGTGACATGTTGCATAGTAAAAAACTTGTTGGAGAACAATTTGAATCTGGGTAATCACTATGAATATTGAATGGTGAAGATTGAGGATTGAATTTAATGGTAGTTAGGCACACCAGGATCTCACTTCCAAAAATACAAACTATTAAATAGAATAAACGTCAGAGAAAAAAGGAAGCTATGAGAATGACAATTTATGATGAAAACATTACAAGATGGTTAACATTCAAAGTGAACAACACAAATAACATAAGGTTGCCATGATATCAGCTTGCTAATATTCAGTGGTATCCACTGAATATACTATATATTATGGTATCCACTATAATTAATTAATTATCAATCCGTACTTATTTCGCCAGCAAGATAATGTATAGCAACCCAGATCTACATCATAGAGACATTTTTTTTTCAATTTTATATCCGAATAACATTACATTACCGCGACAATTATTGTTCAAGGAATTTTTTTAAATGTAAAATTAAAAACAATGACCAGTTATTTTTATAATGTCTTTTAAGTTGTTTTAAATATATAAATTACTGGAATTCATACAAAAAATTAACTAATAAATACGAAAATGTTATATTAATATTACAATTAATTAAATAAAATAAGATTTTAGTTAGTACCCAATATTTTACCATACAGTGAATCTAGGGTCTCGGAGTATATGGCTGGTTGTTTACATGGAAACAAGATACTTAGGCAGAATAGGCGTCACAACTCTTACACGGCACAGCATACAATACTTCCGGTATACAATATTGAGAAGATCACAGAGTTCTCTGTCCTTAGATCAAAAGTGTTTGTGCTTAAAGTCAATATACTTTATCAGATTTTTAACTAGTTATGGTTTAATAATTTCTAGTGAATTTTGCAGTAAGGCAATAAGCTATTGTTGAGGTTGGTACGGTCAGAGTTAAGTCGGGGGCTATGTTAATTTTTGATATTGGGGTCCATGGACCAAAATGTGCTCCGTTGACCATGTACAAAACCAATCATTATGTATGGATTATTTTTCCCTCAAATTATGATGATGCTGGTTCTATAGGTGTGCTAACTAATAAACTATGTTTGGGAAAGTGGGCAAAATATCTATGATGTAAGATATTGAGAAAAAATCAAACTAATAACAATATCTGGTGAACTAAACTATTGCAATCTTATATATTTAATACACTAGGCCTATTTTTGTGATAATTGTTTTGGAATGGTGGTACTAGCAGTCATTATGTCCAAGGTGTCGTTATAAAGGTCTTAGCATGTAGATTTGCCATCAATTAAAAAAATTTTGAAAATTCACCGTGGACATGGAAAATAATGCGGTCAAATTCGCAATTTTCCCCATAAACTTAATATGGAGCTAAACACCGACGATCGAGAAATCAGCTGTTTGTTTAAGGAAGTGGTAAAATAAACAAATCAAATCTGACAGTTAAACATGGTTCTTTCTTTTTTCGTTTAATGAAGACATCATCGTACAGCTGGCAATAAAACACCAGTTTTTATTTGCACAAAACCAAAACATAACCAAAATGAAAATCTGTTGGGAAAATCTAAACTTAGTTTCTAAACATAGTTATTGGTGGATAGATTATCTCCTTGACAGCGCACGATTTCGTGCGCCAGTTACGCTAGTGATTTATTATATTATATAATATGATTTATATGATTTATTTATTATATGGAAAGTAGTATGAGGAAATCTGTAAGTGTTTCATTTGTTTGAATAAAATAAAAAGATACTTTAAATTAGGGCACGATGAGGCCTGAGAAATGTCAGTAGAGGAAAAGCTTGAATTGGATGTAGAAAAAATGTAAGACTTAACGGCGCTCTTCAAAGTGTTATGATTAAAAATGTTTAGTAAAACCATTCCAAAAATCGGATTTAATCATTCGTAGATTAGCAATATTACTACTAACTAAAACAGAAAGTCAATAGCTTCAATACCGAATGTGCAATGTGCATAAGCCTGAATGCCTCTTAAGCGCAAATCAACTAATCTCGATGCTCAGCTGGTGCACTAGCAGCAAGCTGAATGCTATCTTCACATCCTAGTTACGTGTCTTTTATTTACAATACAATACAAATATGCTTTATTTTCAAAATACATCAAGTATTGAAATGGCGTCAGCTGGATGGTTAAAAAAAATGTTTATCGTCTTCTTTCCATGAACTCAGTCAATGTATAGAATGGATTGTTGATCAGCCATTCTGTTAGAGCAGTCTTCATTCTTCTCCCAGTGTGGCATCTCAGTTCTTCTGGCAGTAGGCTGTGCAGCTTCATGCCCATGTAGGATGGTTTCTTTTCATATTGGGTGAGATGGTGAGCTGGGAGACAGTATCTTGTACCATGTCGAGTATTGTATCCATGGAACTGTCTATTTTGTGTAAATGTTTTCCCATTGGCATACAGGATGACCTCTTTTATATAGAGGTTTATTAATGTCATAATCTTCAGAGTCTTGAAAGCTTCTCTACAACTTTCTCTGAAATTTAGCTCAGCTAAGGCTCTTACAGCCCTCTTTTGCAGTACAAAAACTCTCTGAAGATTTCTTGCCGAAGTTCCTCCCCAAACAATGGGGCCATACCTGAGATGTGTTTCAAACAGAGAATGGTAGGCTATTTTTGCAGTAGAAAGGTTGCTAATGGATTTTGTACGTTTAATCACATAAAGTGATGAATTGAGTTTAGGAAGGAGGTTATCTATATGCTGTGACCAGGTAAGACCTTCATCTACTAGGATTCCTAGATACTTAGCCTGGGTATTTCTTTCTACATAAGGTATTGTTGGTACATCTTCACATCTTCTCCCATAAGCCAGTTGGCTTGTTTTCCCTGGATTTACCACCAAGTCATTAGAGTGGCAATATTGGTATGCCATGTTCAGTGCTGTGAAAGATTTTAAATCTAGATCATTGTTTCCGCTTAAAAGCAAGGTGATGTCATCAGCATACATCGATAGCATACAAGAGTTTCCCAGGTATTCTGATATGTCATTTGTGAATAGTATAAACAATATTGGTCCTAATATAGATCCCTGTGGTACTCCCCGATTCAGAGCCATAGGTTTTGATCTAGTTTTTTCTGTAACTCCATTTTTTGTTTGTGTGATTTCTACTATTTGTTTCCGGTCTTCAAGATAGCTTTTGAACCACATCTCAGCTGTGCCTTTAATGCCTAATTTGTCTAACTTGTGTAATATGAGTTCATGGCTCAAGCAGTCAAATGCTTTGCTTAGGTCAAGGAAAAAGCTTGTTGTAAGTTTTCCCTCCTCAAGACTGTCAATTATGTAGTCTGCCAAGTTGATCAGAGCTGTTGTGGTTGATTTCCCCTTTATAAAGCCATGTTGTCTGTCAGATAGCAGATTGAAATTTTCACAATGGTCCACAAGCCTTCTCAAAACAACTTTTTCCAAGATTTTTGAAAAAGTTGGCAGTATTGATATTGGTCTATAGTTACTGACTATTGTTTTACTATCTTTTTTTGTGTTTTGGGTCCACTTTTGCAAGTTTTAAGGCTGAGGGAAAATTACCTTGACTCAATGATTTATTTATGATGCTTGTTAGAGGTATTGTTAGTGTTTCTTTGCAATGCTTGAGTATTTTTGTAGAGATGTTGTCTGTGGCTGCAGAGGTTTTTTGTTTGAGGTTTTTGATAATATTGAGAATATCTCCATTTGGGTTGTCTGTTTGAAATAGTTAATATCATGACTTGTGACTGGTGTTAGCTGTAGATTTGTGGGGGGTGTAGGATTTTTTCTTAGTGTTTTCTCGGCTACACTGGTGAAAAAACTATTTAAATGGTTTGCAATTTTAAGTGGTTTGTTTTCGTGCTGTCCGTCAATTTCAAGTGTGAAAGCTTGTTGTTCATCATTTTTTGGGCTGACGTTCATTGTTTATAATGTTCCAGAAGGCTTTAGATTTATTCTCTGCTCTGTTGATATAATTTATTGACGCATCTTGTCTTAATTTCCTTAGTCTCATGTCATAATCCTTCTTCGTCTTAGCTAGGTCACATTTAATCTGTTCATTTTTTGATTTTTGATATTTCAGATGTTTCTCGAGGTAATTTTTCTTTAGGAGGCTTGCCTGACTGTCTGCAAAATGTTTATTTTTCACTTTCTTCTTTGTTCTCGTTTTCTTTAAAGGACATGCCTGATCAAGAGCCATGGTGACTTTTGTGATGAATTTGTTATAGGATTCTTCTACGGTAAGGGCATTGTGTATTTCATTCCAGTTTTCTTCCAGAAGTAAGGTGTTTAGAGTGTCAAGGTTGTTCTGACAGTAATTTCGGTTCATTCCTTTTGTCTGTGAATTCTTATCTGGGTAGAATTTTATAAGTGAAGTACATAGTTGTGCAGTATAGTCAGACAGGCCACTGTGGAAAACCTTACTTTCAATATAATTGCAGTGAAAGTTTGTACGGATGCAGTCAATTGAGGATGTTGAATCTGGCGTTATTCTGGTTGGAGGTAGGTTGATCCTATAAATGTTATGGCTGATCAGAATATTTTTAAGTTGTCTGTTCTTCTCATCGTTTTTTAAGCAGTCAACATTTATGTCCCCTAATAGGAGCAGCGGATGATTGTCTGTTTTGTATGTTCTAGTGTTTCTGAGAGAAGATCCAGTGCTTGGTCAAGATTACCAGATGGAGGCCTATAAATTCCTGCTATGTATAACGGTTTTTTGTTCAATGATATCTTAATCACAGCTACTTCACAGATTAATTCTTCACAGTATTCATAAACAGGGATAGGCTCTGTCATGTGGGCTATGTTTTCTTCAACATATATTGCTACTCCTCCTTTAGTATGTTTAGTTCTACTAAAGTAGGCAGCTAGTGTGTAGCCAGAAATTGTAATGTTTTTTAAGATCTCCTCTTTAAGTCCATGTTCTGTAAGTATAAACACCTTTGGCTGTAGTTCTTCAAGAAGGTGGGTTAGTCTATCTATTTTATTCCTGAGTCCTTGTATATTTTGATGTAGCACAGTGATTTTTATATTAGTCTGTTTGCCGGATGAAGAGAGTTTATAAAGATCCTGGTTTTGTATGTTTGTTTGAGTCTGTGTTTTTCCTTTGGGCGTTTGGCTAAAAAATACTTTCCTTGACATACACTATTATTTTTCTTTTGTTTTGGTGGCGAGTAGTCATCCTGAAAATGAACTTGTGCTTCCACAACTATCTTGTGACTATTGATGACTGGCGTGTCAGGAGTATTCAATTGTTTTTATGGCACTAAACTAGTATCCCCACTCTGTTTTGAGGGCCGGTCACATTTTGTGCCATGAGCCTGTGGCACAGGAGAGTTGTTCAGTTTTTGTGACGGGGTTTGTCTGATTCCCCCACTCTTTATAGACTGGTCAGTTCTTAGGCCAAAGGCCTGTGTTACAGGAGAATTGTTCAGTTTTTGTGACGGGGTTTGTCTGGTTCCCCCACTCTCTATGGAATGGTCGGTTCTTGGGCTATAGGCCTGTGTTACAGGAGAGATGTTCAGTTTTTTGACGGGGTTTGTCTGGTTCCCCCACTCTTTTTAGCCTGTATTTAAATACTTCCTGGTGTAATTAAATTGTCATTCAATTGTCCCATTTCATTTCTTTGGGATATCTTAAGAGCTTTATTTTTTTCTACTTGTAGTGATACACTAAAAATATTCTTCTTAGTTTCATTCTTTTTCATTTTTGGTGAGGGATTTGGTTTGTGGAGAAGCTTTTTAAGAGTATCAGGATGAGGTGTGTTGTTCAGATGGGGCAGTCTGTTTAGACTCAGGTGGTGTGTGCAGATCTTTAATTTGGTCTATTGCATGCTGCATTTGGTCCTGGCGATTCTTCAGTTGGGCTAATTCAATAAGTATGTAGGATGAATGGTTGTGTAGGTGTAGGCCTATACTATCATCAAAGGTTTGTGTTTCTGTATTTCTGGTCTCTCAGTGGGAAACAGTTAGCAGGGCTGCATCTCAATGAGGAGTACAGTACATAGGTATACATCTATTGAACGTTGAAGAAGTTGTATTATTCAACACGCCCTAGCTCCTCAGTCTCAGTCTAAGAGGTAATCCTCTTTCAATGACTACGGTATATTTTTTCGAAATACATGTCTGACGATGTAGTGTAGAAGTGCAGCAGTAGAGCGAGGGCGAGGGTGAGGGAGGCCGCCAGTTGGCTCTGGGCCGGGCGCGCTTGCCAACTCTGACGATGTAGTGTAGAAGTGCAGCAGTAGAGCGAGGGCGAGGGTGAGGGAGGCCGCCAGTTGGCTCTGGGCCGGGTGCGCTTGCCAACTCTGACGATGTAGTGTAGAAGTGCAGCAGTAGGGCGAGGGCGAGGGTGAGGGAGGCCGCCAGTTGGGTCTGGGCCGGGCGCTGACGATGTAGTGTAGAAGTGCAGCAGTAGAGCGAGGGCGAGGGTGAGGGAGGCCGCCAGTTGGCTCTGGGCCGGGCGCGCTTGCCAACTCTGACGATGTAGTGTAGAAGTGCAGCAGTAGAGCGAGGGCGAGGGTGAGGGAGGCCGCCAGTTGGCTCTGGGCCGGGTGCGCTTGCCAACTCTGACGATGTAGTGTAGAAGTGCAGCAGTAGAGCGAGGGCGAGGGTGAGGGAGGCCGCCAGTTGGCTCTGGGCCGGGCGCGCTTGCCAACTCTGACGATATAGTGTAGAAGTGCAGCAGTAGAGCGAGGGCGAGGGTGAGGGAGGCCGCCAGTTGGGTCTGGGCCGGGCGCTGACGATGTAGTGTAGAAGTGCAGCAGTAGAGCGAGGGCGAGGGTGAGGGAGGCCGCCAGTTGGGTCTGGGCCGGGCGCGCTTGCCAACTCTGACGATGTAGTGTAGAAGTGCAGCAGTAGAGCGAGGGCGAGGGTGAGGGAGGCCGCCAGTTGGCTCTGGGCCGGGTGCGCTTGCCAACTCTGACGATGTAGTGTAGAAGTGCAGCAGTAGAGCGAGGGCGAGGGTGAGGGAGGCCGCCAGTTGGCTCTGGGCCGGGCGCGCTTGCCAACTCTGACGATGTAGTGTAGAAGTGCAGCAGTAGAGCGAGGGCGAGGGTGAGGGAGGCCGCCAGTTGGCTCTGGGCCGGGCGCGCTTGCCAACTCTGACGATGTAGTGTAGAAGTGCAGCAGTAGAGCGAGGGCGAGGGTGAGGGAGGCCGCCAGTTGGCTCTGGGCCGGGTGCGCTTGCCAACTCTGACGATGTAGTGTAGAAGTGCAGCAGTAGAGCGAGGGCGAGGGTGAGGGAGGCCGCCAGTTGGCTCTGGGCCGGGCGCGCTTGCCAACTCTGACGATGTAGTGTAGAAGTGCAGCAGTAGAGCGAGGGCGAGGGTGAGGGAGGCCGCCAGTTGGCTCTGGGCCGGGCGCGCTTGCCAATTCTGACGATGTAGTGTAGAAGTGCAGCAGTAGAGCGAGGGCGAGGGTGAGGGAGGCCGCCAGTTGGCTCTGGGCCGGGCGCGCTTGCCAACTCTGACGATATAGTGTAGAAGTGCAGCAGTAGAGCGAGGGCGAGGGTGAGGGAGGCCGCCAGTTGGGTCTGGGCCGGGCGCTGACGATGTAGTGTAGAAGTGCAGCAGTAGAGCGAGGGCGAGGGTGAGGGAGGCCGCCAGTTGGCTCTGGGCCGGGTGCGCTTGCCAACTCTGACGATGTAGTGTAGAAGTGCAGCAGTAGAGCGAGGGCGAGGGTGAGGGAGGCCGCCAGTTGGGTCTGGGCCGGGCGCGCTTGCCAACTCTGACGATGTAGTGTAGAAGTGCAGCAGTAGAGCGAGGGCGAGGGTGAGGGAGGCCGCCAGTTGGCTCTGGGCCGGACGCTGACGATGTAGTGTAGAAGTGCAGCAGTAGAGCGAGGGCGAGGGTGAGGGAGGCCGCCAGTTGGGTCTGGGCCGGGCGCGCTTGCCAACTCTGACGATGTAGTGTAGAAGTGCAGCAGTAGAGCGAGGGCGAGGGTGAGGGAGGCCGCCAGTTGGGTCTGGGCCGGGCGCGCTTGCCAACTCTGACGATGTAGTGTAGAAGTGCAGCAGTAGAGCGAGGGCGAGGGTGAGGGAGGCCGCCAGTTGGGTCTGGGCCGGGCGCGCTTGCCAACTCTGACGATGTAGTGTAGAAGTGCAGCAGTAGAGCGAGGGCGAGGGTGAGGGAGGCCGCCAGTTGGCTCTGGGCCGGGCGCGCTTGCCAACTCTGACGATGTAGTGTAGAAGTGCAGCAGTAGAGCGAGGGCGAGGGTGAGGGAGGCCGCCAGTTGGCTCTGGGCCGGGCGCGCTTGCCAACTCTTGACCGCCAACATTAAGCCACTTCCGCTGGACATTCAATTTTTTTACGGTGTCTTCATTATATTATCTGTGATTGCAATGCAATTTTGTTCATACTACCTTACGCACAGTAATTTTAAAATTAATTGTGACATCACAGACTGTGAACTTTATTGGTTTAACATATCAATCTCGAAGTGGATCTATTGCCAAAAATCGTTTTTCTAAAACTAATAATCAAAGAAAAACTGAATCAGTTAATAATTGTTAGTTTGAGTTACGTAATCGCAGGGCAGCAAAAGTAACATGAAAATATTTATAGTTGTTTTCCTGAATCTCTCTCAAGGCCCTTAATCCTAAATCGGCTTTCGTAGAATTTTTAGTTTGGATGTCGATGTGAAAGCACAACCAGTGATGATGTTTCTACTGTGGTTTTACTAAAACCCAAGTTTTATTTGTTTCAAAGAAGCTCAGTTTCTTGCAATTGTTTCTTTTACAGGTATGGTCAATCAGTATTTTTGTATCAAAAATACAAATCATTTTGATGTACTATTTTTGTTTAAGTGAATCTCTTTACTTGTTCTTTATTATCAAAACTTTGCCTATTATTTTAAGTTTAATCAAAACTGTAACTTGTAATAAATCTAATTTCATCAAGACTTTGAATAGCGTTTACCGATTTATTGCAACTTATGAGAGTTAGTGAACGAACCTGTCTGTAACCTGTAGGACGGTTCCAGAATTCAGACCCTCACTGATTTCCATAAAATTACCATTGATACATTTCAATTGGATGACATATTCTGGTTGCAAAACGTCCGAGAAGAGGTTAAGAAATTTAAGTTACTGAGCATTGAAGGTAATAATTGAGGATTGTTGTAATTAAAGCTAATTTAACTCTGTAAATTTGAACTACTTAATACGATAGTTATATTAATAGTTAAATCACGAAGATAAAATTATTGTTCACGACAGACAATATTTGTTTTTTTAGGAAGAATGTTACGTTGGCCACCATTAATATTAAAAACACTAGCGCAGAGCGTTCAGATGTTATCAGATTGTTTAACGGTTATGGTTGTAGGGGTGGACCTAACGTTGTTGTTGGAATATACTGCTAAAATAAAACACGTGATACTAGACACACCTTTTTATACCTAAATATTTATATTTTTAGGTAATGCACTAAAATAATTTAATCTAAATATAATATACATAAAAAAATTGAATATAAGTGTTGTGTATAGAAGGGTAAGATTAGAGTAACAACTTTAAACACACATTTTCCTTTCGGAATTAGTAGAATGGTTTTGTCGTATTGATATAATCAGGACAACATTAAATATAGACTTAACAGGTAATAAGACAGGCTTAAGCCATACTAATACTGTTGTACCACTTATCATACCTAAATGTACCATCTATACTGGCAGCGCGTACCACCTGTGCCGCCTAGGTATACCACTTATAATAACTAGGCATACCATCTATACTCTCCAGGCAATTAACCTATGCTACCTAGGCATACCACTTATAATAGCTAGGTGTACCATCTATTATACCTAGACCCAACACTTATCTTGGCGTACCACCTATTCTGTCTAGGCGTCACACCTATTCAGCCTAGTCCGACCACCTATGCTATCTAGTCCCATAACCTGTGATGCCTAGGAGAACCACCTATGCTGCTTAGGTGTACCTCCTATGCAGCATAGGCGTACTGCCCATGATGCGTAGGCTTATCACCTGTGCTATAGGTACATCTGTGCTGCGCTTACCACCTATGCTGCTTAGGTGTACCGCCTATGCTGCGTAGGCGTACCACCTATGCTGCCTAGGAGTACCACATATGCTGCTTAGGTGTACCACATATGATGCCTAAGCGTACTACCTATGCTGCGTAGGCGTACCACATATGCTGCCTAGGCGTACCACATATGCTGCTCAGGAGAGCGCCAAGCTTATCGTAGACGATGCGATATGAGCAGCATTACAGAGCGCCGCTGTCGGCCTCCTTATCACTCTCTATCGTTCTCACTCGCACACTAACGTTACACATCGAGTGTTCAGTTTTATTCGTGTGGACAAGCCACGTTCATTTCGATCAGGTCTTTACTGGAAACCTTAACACATGATCAATAATAATATATTAATATTCTGTTTTGTATCAATTAATATAACTCCTGCTCTATACTCATCATTGCAATAAGCATATATATTTAAAGAAGGTATTTTGTACGTATTAACCTTATCAGACATTATCCATACTTCACTCAAAACAATTATATCTGGTTTTTAACTGTTAGCCTCCAATTCAAGTAAAGAAACTTCAAAATTTCTTCTACCACTATGGATGTTTTATGTGTAACAGTTCATTTAATATAATTGGAAAAACCAGCCATACTATACATAAAAAATTTAATATACAATATATTACATGCTGTAATGTACAGTAATACATAAAACACATATTTACCCAGTTTCATCAATAAAGCTAAATTACAGTTTTATATCATAATTCACCTGGATTACTTTATCTGCATCGTCTTTCCGAAGAAACAATTTTCCATTTCACACCCACAGATACTTGTAATGTTTCTCTTTTATGATTTTCCTCACTGCGTTGTGCAGTTGTCTCCTCCTCTTAGTGAACGATTCATTTATATACGAGTAGATAGGTTGGTCCATTTGCAGTCCATTGTGTCTGGTATCTAGAGATTTCTTCACCAGCCGCATCCTCAGCACCTCCTCCTTATCAATCCCACGTACAAGAATTTTACAATTACAGTATTCCAGGGGGCGCCGATGTATCCGTACCACGTCCGAGGCGATGATACGCGTCCACCATCGTGTCAGCAATATTAACATCAAGGGTTTTGCCAACCTCCTTCACCACTGTCAATACATTCTCATTTTTACTAGCTGGAATACTATGAATTTCCAATGAATTAATTATCGAGTATTGTTTCAAATTATCATTTTAGTTTTCCAAATCCATGATCCGTTTTTACTTTCTCTCCTTATACATAGTATATGGAGAAAGTATTGTTTCGTCAAAATTTTCGAATTTGAGTTGAGAGTGGATATATCCGTTTGGGGTCCCCTGAATCCAAAAAAGTGGGTTTCGACGTGATGTCTGTCCGACCGTGTGTCTGTCAGTCTATCTGTCTGTGTGCGTGTACATGTGCGCGCGCGCGTGTGTGTGTGTGTGTGTGTGTCTGAATGTGTGCAGAGCCACAGCCTACCCGTTGGTCCGATTTAGATGAAATTTGGAATGTTTGTATATATTCACCGTATCTCTATGCGTTATTTTACATCTTTTTAACTTTGTCTCTCATGTTTTTATTTTCAGAAACGGGATGATTATTTTTGAAAAATAACTTATTAAATTATGTTTAAATAAACTTTGAAGAACATCATAGTATTATGACAGATTGTCATTTTTAAATTTACTCAAAGGAGAAAGTATGTGCCAGTCTACAGGTACCCTTTATTTGAGAATATTATTTTCAGCGACTAGCTCAATGATAATCTTAAAGTAATATTCATTTTTTTCGTTCGCTGCATGCAAGGTATCAGCATTTTCCTTTAGCTGAGTATGCAGTGATTCAAAAGACGTGATAAAGTCCTTCTCCAAACTATTCTGACTATTTTTTGATTTCATTAACACTGTCAAGAATATCCTGAAGAGTGAGCTTGCCCTCATCAGCAGCCGACTCCATTCTCATACTATTTCTATCTTTGGAGCACCATGCCTGCATGCACCGAAAAGGCATATTTTCAACTAAAAAGTACTCAATCTCAGATTTATTCATTCCCACACACCCTCCATGGAACACTGGTTCACAATCACTGCAACTAATTTTAACTTGCTTTTGCCTTACCACTTTAACACAAATGCCACGATTTGCCATCACGCAGAAATCAATCAACTAGATCAGGAATGAGAACACAACAAATATGAACTTTTAACTTTTCATAAATCTTACAGAACGAACATAAACGTTCGCGAACTTAAAACTTTGCAAAGGGACGAACACGTGCCGGAGGAATAGTGATACGCACTGTTCGGGAGCTGACACATTACATTATTTATACATATATAAATATTTGTTGCGTGAATAGATTTTAAATTCTAATTAGAATTTCAAATTTATTTACGTTACGAACAAGATCCACAAAATATACTTAACATCATGCAAGTAGACAGAATCATAGAAAACAAGAAAACATATTAAAATTTCATACCTTTTTGACTGCACTACACAACAAAATTAAACACATGTTTAAAAAAAATTAAATTTAATAACTTATTTTGATTTTAGAGAAGTAATATGTTTACAATTGAAGATGGTATTATAAACCGAAACATGTCGCATTTTAATAAGATATAGGGATATATCGATATAGGGATATAAGATATAAAGGATACTATAGTTTTTAGTTGTACTACAATACTGTAATAGTAGCATTGTTAGTGAACATTAAGACATTTCTCATTTATAGGGCAATTTGTTTTAATAAATACATTATAGGTTTTGTCAATGTCATAATACTTTTTAAGTTAATTAATATACTCACACAATACGAACCATAAGATTTTGCAATTAGTATTTAAATCTTAAAGGAAATAACTGGTATGTATACCGTATTCACGACAGTATCCTTATTTTTTACTTTTTTACTTCCTTAGTCAAGACTCTTTTCGTTTACTTCTCACTACATAAACTAAACAAAAACCTCTATAAAAATTCAACGATTCTTTAGTTTATAGGATTGCATTTAAAATCAATATTATTACTATTTTTCAATAAAATTAATGATTTAATTTATAAATTTAATTTAATTTTTTGTACTACGTTTAGATTAGATTTTCTTAAGATAAATTCTTATGATTTTTCCAGCAAGCATTTCATTTTATTATTGTTTTTCTTGTAATAATAATGTAGTTAAGGAAATTTATATGTTTATGTTTATGACAAAAATGTACATTATTTTAGTCTATTACAATACGATGTAATCCTTTTTTTATAGAAATGCATATATTTATAAAAAAAATAATAATAATTCTACACTTGATTTAAAGTACATAAGATGTTTTCAGGAGCTATTAAATACTCGGTAACCTTTGTAATCAGATCATTCATCTTCTATCTGCCCAATTTATCCTTATCATTACTATCAATAAAGGATGACTGATTAGAAAAACTCAAATATTTCCCTTGAAATATTCATTAATGTATGTAATTCTGTTTTTATTCTAAATGTACTATTTTGCTGAAATAGCTTGTTGAAATTGTTATCATTTACATGCTGTTTTTTAAGCATATTAATTTACTAGTAATAATTCATAATTAGTTAATAATAAATCTTAATAATACATGTGCAAAGTTTGCTTTGTTATTTTTTATCATTATTTTATAAATTCGGTTGCGCGGCTAGAGCACGGCACAGACTGACTTGACATGGACAGAGACGAGGACAGATTTGGACTTGACAGCTACAGAAACTCAGATTGCAAAGAAATCGAAAATCATTCCCACCTCACACAGTTTTTCATTTCTGATTCTCCAGAAGCATGTTTAAAAGTTATACATTTTAATATCCGTAGTTACAATAAAAATATTGATAGTGTTCTGGTACTGCTTGAGAGCACTCGCGTTAATTTTGATTTAATTATTTTCACAGAAACATGGCTTGATTCCGGACCTGGAATTATGTCTTTAGAGAGCTATGATATTTTTTCCACTGAGAACCATTGGAATAGGAATGATGGTGTCATTGTATATTGCAAATCAAACTTGTGTGCAACATCACATCAATTAACTTTCGGAGAGGTGACGGGATTGCAACTGGACTTTGATTATAAAAACAAACACATTAATGTTGTCGCCTTCTACCGTAGCCCATCAATGAATTGTCAATTATTTTTAAGCGATTTAAACAATCACTATAGCAAAATTAATCTAAATCATTCATATATTTTTATAGGCGATATAAACATAGACACACTCTGGTGTAACAATGACGATGACAATGACCAATACTTGAACATTTTGTACAGCGCAGGTTTCACAGAGTACATTGACAAACCTACCAGAGTGTCTGACCGCTCATCAACCTGCATCGATCACCTTTTTGTAAATCACTTTGACTCTGAAGCGGTCACCTCTGGTGTACTTAAAACTGATGCTACTGATCACTACGCCATTTTTGCAAAACTTAGATTCATTGACATTGATGACCACAGGAACAAACCAAACACTCATGAGACCGTGACTTACTTAGACTATAAAGAGTTATGCGAGCTGATAGAGCATCAGTCGTGGGATCATGTCCTGGCTCTGAGCGATGTAAATGACAGTTGCAACGCATTCCTGGACACTATTGACAACCTCAAACTTGCAGCAACGAAACATAAACTGAAATCCAGTCGCTATAAGAAAATAAAGCCCTGGATTAGTACAAATATAATACGCAGTATAAGAGAAAGAGATACATTGAGTAGGTTGGTAAAAAAAATCCTAATGACTTAAATTTAAGAAATTACTATCGTCACTATAGAAATCGGCTTGTTAGGGAAAGGAGATTACAAAAAATAACTATTTTAAGCAAAAAATTTTACAGTCAGCTGGAAATCCTAAGAAATTTTGACAAGTTGTAAAAGAGAGCAGTGGGGTTACAGTTAAGAAAGAAACCTTATCTATTAAGCACTTTTGTAAGAATGAAGGTGAGTTTAATGTCAGAGAGGTGGCGGACTCCTTTAATACTTTCTTTGCATGTGTTGGCAAAGGCTTAGCGCAACGTATTCCACCATCTGGCGGACCCCCTCTTGTCAATGATAACGCGCACAGAGCTGGGCATGAGTTCCGGCTAGAGCCGGTCACCGACAATCAGATGGAACTATGCTTAAAGGGTATGCGCGGTGGCTCTGCTCCTGGCATTGATGGCATATCGGCTAAAATTTTGAAGGAAAATTACGTTCACTTTTTATTACCCCTGAAGCATATAGTAAATCTCAGTATTTTTACGGGTAAATTTCCTGAACGATTAAAGATCGCTAAGGTGATTCCACTATACAAATCTGGACCAAAGAATGATTTTAATAACTATCGCCCAATTTCATTACTCAGTGTAGTATCTAAAGTCCTTGAGAAATGCGTTGAATTACAATTACAAACATACCTTGATAACCATAATATATTATCGGAGTGCCAGTTTGGATTTCGCAAAAATAAAAATACCAATGATGCCTTTTCTTCTAAATAAATATTTTATTAATTCATTAAATGACAATGAAAAAGTTCTTACAGTATTCATTGACCTTGCTAAAGCCTTTGATTCTATTGATAGACATATTTTGCTTTCAAAATTGGAATGCATTGGCATTCGCGGGTTATCCCTCGAGTGGTTCCGAAGCTACTTGAGCTTGCGTAGCCAAGTCGTTTCAATAAATAATGTATGCAGTAATTCATCCAGTATAGACTTTGGCGTTGTCCAAGGAAGTACTCTTGGACCTTCCCTTTTTAGCGAATTTCCCATAGGGAAGTAGCTATTACCGTAGGTCTCATGGCAAGAGTTAAGCCCGAGACCATGTTATTTTTTCTTCTTTAGGTGCCCAGAGACCAAAAACAATAGTCGTTAAAATTTATATATATATATATATATATATATATATATATATATATATATATATATATATATATATATATATGTGTGTGTGTGTGTGTGTGTGTGTGTGTGTGTGTGTGTGTGTGTGTGTCTGTAAACACGATAACTCTCGTAAAAATGGTCCGATCGAGACCAAATTTGGTAGAGACGTGTATTCCTACAAATGCTCGGACGAGTTCGTAAACCAGACATATCGGTCAATGGGAACGGGTAGTTTGGGAGGGTTTTGTACCCCAAAATGGGGTTTTTTTGTGTTTTTCACATGTAATTTTAAAAAATTTCTAATTTTTTATTTCACCATTGGAATCAGCTTAAAATACTACACAATTAAGTTCCTTAAAGTTTTTCTCTATCTTCAACGGTTACCGAGATATAAAAAAATCTAAACACAGTACGTTGTATTTTGAGGCTCCAATGTTAATCTTATGGAGGATTAGGAAAAATTAATTTTTCACTTATTATCTAATATTTTTGGATGAAACTTGATATTTAGCTTCATATGGTTGAGATTCAAACATTTGTGCTAAAAAATCATAGTTTATGTGTTTATCATGGCAGCAAACCTGCATACTCTTTTCCCATGTTAATCATATGGAGATTAGGCAAACTCCTTTATTTATGGACAGATGTTGATGAAAGTTGGTATAAATGTTAAAAATAAAATTTTTGATGGTATAAATGGCTACTTTCAGTGTTCCTCACAGCAGCAAACCTACTCACTCTTCCACATTTTAATCTTATGAAGAATAGGCAAATAATTTTCATGTTTATCGACAGATTTTGACCAAACTTGTCATATATTATTATTTTTATATTATTGATTTGGAAATTCGCTGAGTACGCAGGTCTGCTGCGACTGGGGTATTTTTATTTTAATATACATTAATAATTTGGATAAACTTCCAATATCAGGAAATTTTTTTCTTTTTGCGGACGACACAGCTGTGGTATTCATAGGCCAAACCTGAGACCTGAGGAACAGGTGTATAACACTGCTACTACAGAGCTGAAACTAATTCATAAATGGTTTTCTCAAAACATTTTAATAATGAATATTGATAAAACCAAGTGCATGCCGATTGCTCTTAGATCCATTAGTGGGCCTCCCGCAGACCTTAGGCTGGTTTTACATACTTGTGATGGGCAGGCCGATGTGACGTGTGATTGTCGGGAAATAGAGAGGGTGGATAGTTACAAATATTTAGGTGTGACAATTGATTCTAAACTTAGGTGGGAACAACATATCAACTCTCTAAAACCTAGACTTAGAAAGCTGATTTTTGTTTTTAGACAATTAAGAGAAATATTAACTGTAAATGAAATAAAAATAATTTATTATGCGTATGCACAGTCCATCCTTCAATATGGAATTCTAGTTTGGGAAGGAACTAATATCACTCTGTTAGCACCACTATATATTATACAAAAATTATTAATTAAAACAGCTTTTCAAAAAAAACATGAGATACCCAACGATTTACTTTTTAAAGAATCTCAACTTTTAACTCTCCGCCAACTCTTTATTAAAACAGTAATGATCTATCTTTACTCTCATAATGATCTGATACTCACACCCATTTCGCATCAATATCCAACAAGGAGTGCTGTGAATGTGGGCTTACAGGTTCCTAGAGTTTCCAAAACAATAAATCTCAAAAATTCTTTTTATATAGCAAACTTTATCTACAGAAATATTCCGTCTGAGATCAGGAACCTGCAAGTATCTTATAGCACTTATAAAAGGACCATTAATAACTGGTTGTTGGGGCTTGGCCTTAACCAATCTGAATCTCTTATCAGCTCTGAATACCTCTAACTAAACACATCTGACTGCACCACTTTGACTACTGAATGACGACCGACGACCGATGACTAGCCGATTCCGCTCAATGTTTTTTTCTTCGTTATTTTTGGTTTTATATTCTTTTTTTAATAGATAAATTTTGTCATACTGTACTCTCCATCTCAACAAAAAAACAAGAATTTTATATAATTCAATTTCATTTGAATATAACTGGAAATCCAAATTAAAATTTTCTCCGAATATAAGTTACTATTAATACACTATATTTATTTTGTAATCAACCCATGCAAAGCAATTTTTTTTCTATTTTTTTGCAATTCTGTTTATCTTAACAAACTTCCTAATGTTATTTAGTTTCCATAGCTGCAATTTATACCATTCATGTTTTAACTTTTAACTTTTAACTTTTAAAGTCTGTAGCTGTCTTAAATTAATATTTGTCACAAATCAATAATTTTTTTTGTACTTGTAATATGTCTTAAATAACTAATTATTTTTTCTTTTTATTCTATTATTATACTTCCAGGCAATCCAAGTATTTTTTTTAAATTTCTATTATTAAGTACTTAAATTAAGAACTCACTCCGCGCACAGGCCATTGTGTCCTATGCGGATTTTTTTTTCTTTATTCAATTTGTAAAGTACTCTATGATTTTTATTGAAATAAATGGATTTGATTTGATTTTAAGACAACAATATATCATTACCCAATCCAGGATGGTCATATATTAACTATTCATACAAAAGTTTACGGGGGAATTTTTCCAGGTTATTAGCTGAGTTAACATTGTTGAAATGGTTGATTGCTGAGCCATGATAATTACTGTTTGAAACTAAGCCAAGCAGCACCTATAACGAGAAACATTTTCATGTGTAACAAAAAACTGTTGTGAGACATTGTTAGTTACAGCCAGACGTGTAACAGTGTTAGTTAAAACTGAACTTTACTTCGGTTATTAATAAAGCTCTCAATATAATGATTTTATTAAACATATCAATAAGATGGATTCCATAAAACCAATTCTGTGATTTAGGTACACTGCTAATTTGCATTTATTTCTATGAAACCATTCATTCGATATTAGAGATTGGCTTATTAAATAAAATACGGTAGCAATGAATTTCTTACGAAATCTACATACGCTCCTACAGCAGTCTATGCTGTAATACAGCTGAAAATATCTTCCTGAATTCCTTGATACCAGTCTACTATAACCAGTCTACTATAAAATCGAATCTTTATTAACAATGAATAAGGTTTAAAATAATATCACTATCCATAATATAAAAACTATTGGTTTATGTGACCTTAACGTACTTTACGATAATCTTTGTAAAAAAAGAGCATCCATTGTTCTATTAAACTTTCTTTAGTTTTTTAATAGGTGTTAAACAATAACTGTCATTGGACCGAACACATCCTGCTATCTTACTATTACATCTTACTACGAGGAATATTGATCCTTCGTAATACACTTGTTCGTTTTACTAGTAAGTCCAAAAAATGAATTTCGTTTAAGAGTTTGTCAAGTAATGATCCTGGTAAATTTAGCAGCTTGTCTCTGCTACTTAAAAATCTACAAAGACTATTAAGCATTTTAAATTACCCGTCACAGTAGATAGATGTCTTATGGATTTGAATATCTAGACTTCTAATTATATCAGATTTTATAATGGTAAATATCTCATCAATTAAAAAAAAACGAATATTAGTGATTTTTATTTTGATTTATGTGTCTTTATTTAATACACCAAGCTCAAAAATGTGGGAAGTTCGTCACGTTTCAAGACGAAGTGCAAAAGAACCGATTTGAACTCAACAATACAAGTCTTGATTGTGTATTTACTTTGGACAACTTTGTTTGTGACGCGACGTGTGTGTACAGAAATATCCAGACTCAAACGCATTGTAAGACCCAATAGTCAGAATACTGCCTAAGAAGATTGTTCGTTGAAATTCCTTTTACGTTTTCTATACAGCTTTTGTATTTTCCTTGCTTCATT
Source organism: Nephotettix cincticeps (assembly GCA_023375725.1). Taxonomy (NCBI): domain Eukaryota; kingdom Metazoa; phylum Arthropoda; class Insecta; order Hemiptera; family Cicadellidae; genus Nephotettix; species Nephotettix cincticeps. The sequence goes on along the minus strand of CM041786.1, from coordinate 102,921,790 downwards.
AAATTATTAAAATTTTAAAACATCTTACACCAAGCATTTTAATATGTCCATATCAAATTAGGCGCTAATAATTAACATCCATTTTTAAAAGTAGTAAATTAATACAATCCAAATTGAAAATTATAACGTACATTTTTAAATTATTGAGACATAGCATACATAATTAAAATTTGCATAGTATAATCTTAACATCGTAGATTCCTACCATTAAAAAACAAATTAAACTGATTAATTAAGTTATTAATTAATTCACTTAAAAAATAATTTTTCTTATAAAATTATTTTGCATAAATTATAAAAGTCAAGAAAATATTTCGATGGGAGTCATAAAATGTAGGCTTTATTCTTAAGCCTAATTAATGATAGTGAAACATGCATCAAAACCTAAATCAGCCCTGCAGTATTATGGTTGCCGCATAATTAAACAGCTTTTAGTCGTAAACAATAATGTCATTATCTCAAAATAGTTATTAACTTTCGATGTTATAGCATTGTTCTAAAATGCGCATATAAGCAGCAGGAGGTCTATGTTTGTTTTACACCAAGAAAAGCACATAAACATTATATACCCCCGTCGCAGCAGACCTGCGTAATCATCGAATTTCCAAATGAATAACAATATATAACAGCTTTGATTAATATCCTTAATATATGGGTTTTCCTATTCTCTATAAGGTTAAAATGGTAAAGACTATGCAGGTTTGTTGCAGAGAGGAACACTTGAGATAGGCATTTTTACAATAAACTATTTTAAGCTTATTATTATTTGTCAATAAATGTTTTTTCCAGTTCTCCTTACGATTAACATGGAAAAGGGTATGAAGGTTTCCTGCTGCGAGAAACACTGAAAGTAGGCATTTCTAGGATAAACAATTAATATTTTAACTATGTTCCTGGAACAAGGTATAATGTACCTTTATATATATATATATATATATATATATATATATATAATAATTATTCATAACTTAGTACCCTTTTTTGTGTGAGACATTATTTTATTTAAAAAATTCACTTTATTTTTTATATAAAATAATGTCTCACACAAAAAAAGGGTACTAAGTTATGAATAATTATTTAATATTAATAGTAGCCCTCATTTACCAACTCATATATATATATATATATATATATATATATATATATATATTATATTATATTAATATATGCAATATATAACACAATATATGTATATTATACGAGCTTAACCCGGCGGACGTTGTCTCGCTTTTAATTTTGCATTAATATACCAAAATAAAGTAATGAAAACATTTGTATAAAAAATGTATGTGTTCTACGTCACGTCGAGCATTTCGCTCTGCAGGTGTTTCTGTAGCTCTTGACGTCGAAGCTCGTCCACGCAGGTCTCCGAGTCGTGTTTCTCGCTCTGCAGGTGTTTCTTTAGCTCTTGACGTCGAAGATCGTCCACGAAGGTCATCATGTCGTGCTTTCCGCTCTGCAGGGGTTTCGGCATCTCTTGAGATCGAAGCTCGTTCTCGCAGATCTTCAAGTCGTGGACAGCTTCCAAGCGTGTTTCTGTTTCTCCAGATGTTTCTGCAGCTCTAAGTGCTGAAATACATCGAGTGTTTTTGGTTCTTCTACCAATATTGGCTTTTTTAGGAGGCATGCCATAAAAGGTATTCTGCAAAATAAAGTATTTATTATCAATTTATTTTCACGTTTCCCTAAATCTTTTAATTACCGAGGGAATAAGGTTAAACACAATAATAAGAAATACAGATCACCTGACCAAGTAAAAGTGTATACAGTTAAAATGTACAGTTAAACTGTTTAGTCACTCACATAACCTTAAAACAAAAATGTAAACAAAAACAAATTATTTTACTACTCATTAATTTGTCTCTCCAATCATAGCAGCTATGATTGGAGAGACAAATTATTAAATTATAATTATTAAATTGCTGGAGCTCCCCCAGGCCCCCGTGGTTGTTGTCGGCAGTCCTTAGTATTATTAGGTGCGTGCAAAAGTCCATACCATTATAAACTAAAATAACGTAACACAGTATCAAAATGTGCAATGAGAAGTCACAGTTAAAAATGTAAACTGTTTAGTCACTCGCATAACCAAACAAACAAATGTAAACAATATAAAAAAAACATAAACAAATGCAAGTGCTTCAATCTGTCGTGTATATATTCAACTAAAAGATATAATTTAGCAATCAGCTGTTGAAAAGAAAATATAATGTAAACAAAGTTCTAGTTCCATAGTATATGGGATCCTTTTTAAAAAGGGCTGTTTTACTTTCTCCCCTTATACATAGTATATGGAGAAAGTATTGTTTTCGTCAAAATTTTCAAAGTAATTCTAAATATCATTTAATAATTTATTGTTCAAATTATATGGGGGGAACCCCCCCCCCCCCCGGTAATACCAAGATTTTTTGAGCTGGTTTTGTTCGGTGATTTGACCTTACACTTCATACCAAGTTTCATGGAAAACGGGTGGAAAATAAGGAAGAAATTGATTTTTTTATATTTTCCATAAGAATAACATTGGGCGCTTTCAGACAACGTACTGCATTTATCTTGGACACTAAATTTAACTTTTCTCTGGAACCGTTAGTCGTAGACAAATAATTCAAAATACTAATTTGTTTAGTTTTTTAAGCCGGTTTCAATGGTACCAGTCAAGTTATACTTTACTTTTATTGTTTTCGCTGAAAATTTAAAAAATTGATTTTTTTGACATTTAAAAGCCCATAACTTTTGAACCGTCATTTTTACAGACATGCGGGTGGTGTCAAATTATTTAGTGTTCTGTGCACTATAAACTATCAAATTTTAATCAAAATCGTTAGAGCCGTTTTTGAGAAAATTGGATTTTTCACGTTTTTTAAGGGTTTTTAGGGGTGAACTACCCTTAAAAATCAAAAATTCAAAAAAATGAAAAAAACGCCTGGAGATACGGTGACTATATATATACATGCCAAATTTCATCTAAATCGGACCAACGGGGTAGGCTGTGGCACTGTACACATCCAGACACACACACACACACACACACACACACACGGACGGACAGACATCACGTCAAAACCCACTTTTTTGGATTCAGGGGACCCCAAAACGGATATATCCACCCTCAACTCAAATTCGAAAATTTTGACGAAAACCATATACTATGTATAAGGGGAGAAAGTAAAAAGCAAAAACCCATTTTACTTTCTCCCCTTATACATAGTATATGGAGAAAGTATTGTTTTCGTCAAAATTTTCGAATTTGAGTTGAGGGTGGATATATCCGTTTTAGGGTCCCCTGAATCCAAAAAAGTGGGTACTAAATAAATAATAGTGGGCACTGAGTGTGAAATATTTTGACACTCCACCCGCATGTCTGTAAAAATGACGGTTATAAATATAGTTATCTGGGCTTTTAAATGTCAAAAAATTCTAATATTTAAATTTTCAGCGAAAAGAATGAAAGTAAAATTTTAATTTGAATGGCACCATTGAAACCAGCTTAAAAAACTAAACAAATTAGTATTTTGAATTATTTGTCTACGACTAACGGTTCCAGAGAAAAGTTAAATTTACTGTCTACGATAAACGCAGTACGTTGTCTGAAAGCGCCCAATGTTATTCTTATGGAGAATATTAAAAAATCAATTTCTTCCTTATTCTCCAACCGTTTTCCATGAAACTTGGTATGAAGCGTAAGGTCAAATCACCCAACAAAACCAGCTCAAAAAAGCTTGGTATTACTTTGGGGGGGGGGGTTCCCCCCATACAATTTGAACAATTAATTTAACGTTGTCTCTTGTTTTTATTTTTAGAAATTGGATGATTATTTTTGAAACAATAAATTATTAAATGATATTTGGATTAACTTTGTAGAACATGATAGTTTTATTACATATTGTCTTTTTTAAATTTACTTAAGGGAGAAAGTATGTGTCAGTCCACTGGTACCGTTTATTTTTACGGTTTTAGGGTTATATCTTCAACTAAAAGATATAGTATAGCAATCAGCTGTTGAAAAGAAAATATAATGTAAACAAAGTTCTGGTTCCATAGTTGTGGGATGCTTTTTAAAAGGGCTGTTTTTAGGGGTTTCCCGGCAATTATTAGATTTTTTTCTCGCCGTACTTCAACAAACATCTTAAAAAAAGAATTGGCCAAATTGGTCCAGGCGTTGTTGAGTTATGCGCTTACCAACACATTTTGCGATTCATTTTTATATTATAGATATGTAAATATACATATATAATTTTAATCACTATTGTTTTTGGTCTCTAGGCACCTCAAAAAAGTGACATGGTGAGGCTTAAGTCTTGCCATGAGACCTACGGTAATGGCTTCTCCCTATGGGAAAGTCGCAAAAAGAATAAAAATAATTAGGTCTCTGCAGACCCGTCCATATACACGAGTATACAAGTCGTATATTTAGTTTTATATATCTTTTATTAATTCATGATGAGAGTTCTGGATAGGTACCATTTCCAGTAAAAATCAGGGTTTTGTGGAAAACTCATTGTAAAATTAAAGTTTCAGGCTTTTGGAGATTAAATTAAAAACAAATAAACAGGTGTTGATTCAAGATAAAAAAATAGCCTACATAAGCCCAGACAACACAGTCTCTGCAGCTAAATTGGTAGTGTGTAGTCACTTAATAACGTAGGTCTAATAGGTTTGATACTAGAGCGGGGCACGCAATTCTGTTACAAGTTCAAGTAACATAGTTAGTAAAGTTTGTTACTTACGTAATTCCTTGTTCAATTATTTAAACAATATTTTATGTTAACTGTTTAATATACAGCCTTTTTATTCTTAACTAAACTATAAATAATAATTAATATTAACTTGTTATTTGAGTTATCTTTGCAAGACTTGGAACAATGCCAAAAACAATATTTACAAAGTTCCTTTAACGTTTTAAGTGTTGTAGAGTTACAGTAGATATCCTTCTGCAGGAAGGATACTAATCAAGCAGCTTCCTACTCATCAACAGCTCCTATTAGTTTTCTTAGATAAACGTAAACAATGCTACTACATACTCGTACAGCACACTAGAGGCGCACGTGGATCAATACAATCACTAAGACGCTACAAACAGTAGTATAAATGATCCCACACTTAGTTGATAAAATTATTATTTTAAAGAGGTAAAATATTAGGTATTGAATGATATTTACTTTGAGATGAAGCAGTATTTCTCCGCCCATTTTTAAAGCTGTAAAGAAGTAAAACTAGATCCTGAGACTGTATTATATTTCACAATAATTTTACTTAACAAATCGTGAATAGATTTCAAGAATGGCCGAAGCCAATAGATATTGGGTTATATAGTAATGGATCTATATAACCCATAACATAAGAATATAGCTCATACTACCTTGTAGTATGGTCGCTATTTCAAATAATCTAATCTGATCTAATATATTTATATAAATGGATCTACAATAATAGCTGGTTACTGTCATAATTAGGGCTGGTAAAAATTCAGGGATGAATAAATAAAATAAGGAAAAAATTTAGTCCTCAAAATATTAAACCAGAATTTACAATATACCTCTCATATACTAAGAAAGTGAGTGTACATTGTAAAATTAATTGGAAAATTTAAAGTTAAATAGGGGCCTATAGCTAAATTAAGCAGAGGAACAATCATTTGGATTAATATATAATGTACGCAAAGTAAACTTTGTATGACTGTTCTTATGTTCAGCCTAAGATTACAAAAGTCTCACTTATTTCGTTTGATTGATGCTTACGCACAAAAACTTGCGTATTATCGGAAATGTGGAAGTATAAAGTGTCAAATATAAGGTAAGTTAAACTAACGATTTCCCCGGCACAAAGATAGCTGAATGAGTTATGAGCCAAGTTGTAGGAACTGCCACTACCAAAACTTTCTTATGTTCAGTCATTATCTATTTTCTTATCGTATAGATATTTTTAAAAATAATGCTTTATTATTTTTTGTTTTTAAAAAGTCTACTTAAATACTTCGTTACGGATATTGTCAATATATTAACACTTAACCATTCATTGTTTTTAGGCAACCTCAAAAATAAAGTGTTGAACTAGTGAACTTAATTTTCTTTTTAAACTAATACTATGCAAATGTATTAAAAATATTTTTCTCAGAATCAAGGCTACTAAATAGAAGCAAAAAAACTACTTAACCTAGTTCATTGGTCACATAACAACAAATAAAATAATTAATTTTGCCTATATACGAGGGATTTTTAATGAAAAATATTTTAGCCTAAACAAAATATAATATACGCTACGGTATAATAATATAAGATATTTGGTCAAAATATGAATTTCAACTAAACGCATAGCTGACGGGGTTTAGATCGTTGTGCGTGAACATGTGTTATTAATAACAATTTTTTGTTTCCATATCAGCTGTTTTGGCTCTACCGGATAGAAAATACTCCTTTGATGTTTTTGGTTGCAATTTTCTTCTACGTTTCTTGTACGTCTTGTGTAAGATGTACATGTACAACTGAACTGACAATTTGAGGGGTGCATGAATCTCAAATTACCTACAAAAAATGGACTCAATTAACTATTTAAAACACCGTTTGAATTCTCTTCACATCTTTTCTTTTCACATCTTTGTGAGAACAAGAAGTAAACATTTTTCTAATAAAACGGAAGATGTAAATCGAATATTTAGCTCACGTAAGAAGACAAGTACCAACGGAACAGTTGGCGTCTACAATGACACCTCGTTCAGCTCGTTCACCTCGTCTACACCTGCGCATGTTCAGTGGATCTAAACATGGAACTGGTAGTTCAGTTAGTTAACTGAACGTTCTATTGACGAGTCGTCATCGAATATTGTTATTGTTGGCTACTCAAAAAGCTAGTTTTAAATTTCAAAATACTTAGGGTACTTTTAGTGCTTCTTGCCCAAAGTGTTTTCACTTATTTCAAATACTTTTGTAGAATACAAATTATTACAATTCGACGATATTAATTTATCGAACCAAAAAAAGAGATTACAGATATAATTAACTTAACTAAAACTAAAATTAATATGAAACATATAGTTAAAATTAAAAAAAAATATTATAGTCTTCTAACTGGTAACAGGCCTGTGTAAATATAAGGATTTATAAAAATACCGTGGCAGCAGCAGGCTACTTATCCAGTAAATTTACATCAATTTAAAAATTTTCTGACACAGAACAAACACTTCATAGGTTTCATCAATATACGAAATTTATTTGCGAATTTCCCATAGGGAAGAAGCTATTACCGTAGGTCTCATGGTAAGACTTAAGCCCAAGACCATGTTATTTTTTCTTCTTTAGGTGCGCAGAGTCCAAAAACAATAGTCGTTAAAATTTATATATATGTATATATATATATATATATATATATGTATATATATATATACTCGTAAAAATGGTCCGATCGAAACCAAATTTGGTAGAGACGTGTATTCCTACAAATGCTCGGACGAGTTCGTACACCAGATATATCGGTCAATGGGAACGGGTAGTTTAGGGGGGTTTTGTACCCCAAAATAGGGTTTTTTGCGTTTTTCACGTGTAATGTTTAAAATTTCTAACTTTATATTTCACCATTGGAATCAGCTTAAGAAACTACACAATTAAGTTCCTTAAAGTTTTTCTCTATCTCCAACGGTTACCGAGATATTAAAAAATCTAAACACAGTACGTTGTATTGTGGGGCTCCAATGTTAATCTCATGGAGGATAGGGAAAAATTAATATTTCCCATATTAATCAATATTTTTTTATGAAACTTGATATTTAGCTTCATGTGGTTGAGATCTATCCTTTTATGCTTAAAAATCATAGTTTATGTGTTTTATCATTGCAGCAAACCTGCATACTTTTTTCCCATATTAATCATATAGGGAATAGGCAAACTCCTTTATTTATGGACAGATGTTGATGAAAGTTGGTATGAATGTTAAGATAAAAATTATTTATGGTAGAAATGACTACTTGCAGTGTTTTTCACAGCAGCTAACCTGCACACTCTTTCCCATGTTAATCTTATGGAGAATATAGGCAAATAATTCTCATGGTTATGGACAGATTTTTATAAAACTTGTCATATATTATTATTATATTATTGATTTGGAAATTCGCTGAGTACGCAGGTCTGCTGCGACGGGGGTATTAATAATTCTGTGTATAAATTAAGGAAGTTACGTTACTTTCTTAGTTTGTGCGATTTTAGCTATTGATTATTAGGACAAATATTAAAATATTTAGAATAACAAATGGGATTTTGATTAAATATTTCAATGACCTTTTTATTTACTATATCAAAAGAAATGAGATTGTACCCCTTTTCGTGATATATTTTGTTTCTTACACACAAAAGATGTATTCATAGCTTTTAACCTTAATATTTTAATATTAAAGTTTTATATAGGAAATGCACTGAATGATTGTAACGGTAGATAGTGTTTGACGCCTCGGTGTGCAAGACATGAGTGCAACTGCCTCAGCGTCAGACTGGGGCAAGAGAGGGGTGAAGACAAAGAACCTGCTTCGAGGATAACGAATATGTCCCGTTCCAGGAGAACGTTGTTTGCACTGATGTTTCTCTAGGGACAGAACAAACACACAAGTGGCTGGGAAAGCGTATTCATTGTGTTTCAAAGATGGGGTGAGATCTTTTAAGGACATTTCTTTGCCAGTTCCTTCAATATCCCTTTGCTTAAAATTCTGGTAGCATGCGTAAACGAAATAGTATACTCCTAGTTTGGAAACGTACAAACCTATCAGGTTTGTACAATTGTTTTACAGCTCACTAACTTTTCTTTCCAATATATCTTGTAACGTTTTAATTTTTACTTTTTTTATACTTTTTATACTTTTTAACTGAAATGGCGACCTACCCAGGTAGGTATTTTAAGCCAAGTATGAATGAGGAATGAGTGTAAGATGATTGTGGCGCGATCTTGTAGTCTTGTTACTGACTAAGGCCGACATATTCCTTAGACAGGACTGTTAATTAATAGCCCAACAGCCGATGGCAAATAAGGGACCTACAGTTTAACGTGGAATCCGAACCACACCCTCTGAATTACGAACTAATTATGAGGATGGTCTTTGTGGATTAACGTAGTATTCAATAGTGCGGACGTTAATCAACACAAGAGAACACCACAACCACCGCCATCTCTCACAACTATCCACAATTCGTGACTTTCCACTGAATGTTCGCTTTGATTCGTAATTAATACAATCGTCGTTGTAAATAACAGTCAGGTAAATTCCTGACTGTATTTTATGCTTCCGCTCCTTGCTTAGACTTTCAATGCCTTAATTTTTACGAAGCACGTATAAAATAAAAAAATTGGTTAGAGCTTGGGGTTATTTTCATAGTAATGTTATGTAGCCTGTAACGTTTTGAGTAAGTGTTTACTGGTGGTTTTTGGCTGTTCTTTTAGAAATATACGATATATTTGAAATCGTCGTCAATATTGATTGTTACCATTACAAGGTTCCACTTATTTCCGAATATTCATTTTTATACAGTTTAGTTTTAATAATATAATATGTTGATAAAATATAAATAATAACTAATTATTTATCAACTATTTTGCTGGAAAATTATCGTTTTTACGTAACATAAACCGATACAAATTTGAAATACCTTCAAAATATATTCTACTTATCAGGAATTAGACGATCTATGTTCACCTGCTTTCTTAACAAAACTACTGATATTAAAATAATAAATCTACTAAATTCTTTAATAAAATCTTACATCAAAATACTATTAATCATATCTAATCTAATCATACTATTAATCGTGAAGAGGCCCAGATTGCTTTTCTGCTCTAGAAGGACGCCCCGGACGAACTGTGTTTAAGTAAGTACTAACATTTCCATTAGGTTTATACTAAATACTAAGCCAATAAGTTTTTAGTTTATTTACGGTTGCATTTTTACTCTGTAAATTCCTTAGTTTCACTGGCAAATAGTTCAAAAGACTTGATATTTTATATTATCTATATATAGTTATTATATTTTCTCTCTTTTCTACACTGCCTTAGTCTTAATGTTGTTTGTTTCAATAATTTATTTGCCTGTAATCTTCTTTGAAATAATTTCTGGGAAGGTCAGTGTATTTTACAGAGGATTCAAAAGACATAATGTCTAGCAAGTTCTTTGACAATTCATCAAACAATACCTTAAATATTCTGTTTATAATGTTTAACATCGGATTTTTATTATATTATCGTACTATCGTATTTTTCTGGTAAGCTCATTTCTTTAAAACTATCCCTTAATGACAATTTATATTTGTCCTTCTTTAATCTTCGTGACGAGAGTAGTTTTTTTCCGTAATTACAATAATGGCATTAGATGTTGATTGAGAGTTTAAAAATGGTTCAGCCTCATTCCAACTCTGAAAAGATACGAAATTCCCATCATTTATAAAATCATTCTCATTTAATTGTGAAATTTTGTCTGTTAGCCTAGTTTTAGCAAATTTCCCATAGGGAAGAAGCTATTACCGTAGGTCTCATGGTGAGACTTAAGCCCGGGACCATGTTATTTTTTCTTCTTTAGGTGCCCAGAGTCCAAAAACAATAGTCGTTAAAATTTATATATATATATATGTATATGTATATATGAATATATATATATGTCTGTGAACACGATAACTCTCGTAAATATGGTTCAATCAAGACCAAATTTGGTAGAGACGTGTATTCCTACAAGTGCTCGGACGAGTTCGTAAACCAGACATATCGGTCAATGGGAACGGGTAGTTTGGGGGGGTTTTGTACCCCAAAATGGGGTTTTTTGCGTTTTTTACATTTAATTTATAAAAATTTCTAATTTTATATTTCACCATAAGAATCAGGTTAAAAAACTACACAATTAAGTTCCTTAAAGTTTTTCTCTATCTCCAACGGTTACCGAGATATTAAAAAATCTAAACACAGTACGTTGTATTGTGGGGCTCCAATGTTAATCTTATGGAGGATAGGGAAAAATTAATATTTCCCATATTAATGAATATTTTTGGATAAAACTTGATATTTAGCTTCATGTGGTTGAGATCTATTAATTTATGCTTAAAAATCATAGTTTATGTGTTTATCATGGCAGCAAACCTGAATACTCTTTTCCCATAATAATCATACAGGGAATAGGCAAACTCCTTTATTTATAGACAGATGTTGATGGAAGTTGGTATAAATGTTAAGATAAAAATTATTTATGGTTGAAATGCCTAATTTCAGTGTTACTCACAGTAAAAAGTAGTTAATATATATATATATATAATATATATATATATATATATATATGTATATATATATATATATATATTAACGACTTTTGTTTTATATATATATATATATATATATATATATATATATATATATATATATAATATTGTAAATGAAGACCATAGTACCCTCGGATTACAGTATTTCCTTTGGATGGGAATCCTTACACATGAGATGTGTATTTCTACATGTACTCGGATGAGTTCGTAATCCAGATAAATTACTATTAATACTATAAATTAATGGTCAATCGGAACGGGTAGTTTGGTGGGGGAGGGTTGTAACCCAAAATGGGATTTTTGTGAATTTCATACGGATATGAAAATTTCACACACATCTTTTCATTTATTTAATCTTATATCTTACTATTAGAATCAGCTCAAAAACCTACAAAATTTAGTACTTAAAAGTTATGGTCTATGGTTAACTCTTATGGTTACCGAAATATTTAGAAATCTAAACACAGTACGTTGTGCTCCAATTTTAATCTTATGTAGGATAAGGAAAAACTAATATTTCACTTATCAACCAATCTTATTAGATAAAATTTGGTATTTAGCTTTATGTGGCTAAGGTCCACCCATTTATGCTTAAAAATCAGAGTGTATATGTTTATCCTGGCAGATAACCTCCATACCCTTTTCCCATGTTAAGCATAGAGAGAATAGGCAATCTCCTTTATATTTGGACATATTTTGATCAAACTTGGTAAATTGTCAAAATGAAATAGTTTATGGTAAAAAGTATCGATCAGTGTTCCTCACAGCAGCAAACCTGCATCTCAACTCAACTCTCAACTCTTTCCCATGTTATTCTTATATGGAGAATAGGCGAACCCTCTTTTTATCAACAGATATTGATCAAACTTGTGTTAAGAGTATATTATTATTGTCATACTATTGTTTTGGAAATTTGCTGCGTACGCAGGTCTGCTGTGACGGAGTAACTAAGTATATATTGATTTTATTAAAATCATAAAATCAAATTAAGTCAAGTAAAACTTGCTCTTTTTGTTAGTATAAAAACTAGTCTTACTGTTCTATATGTTGAAAAAGTAATTGGTTTTCAATTTGACAGGGATTATTGTTTGTGTTCAATTAGTTAAATGTAACCTAAACAGTTTTAAAACAATGGCCTTTATATCTTGGTTATTAAGATAAGACGAATAAATCAAAGACCATGAGTTAATAAATAGTAGATATTCATTACTGTGTGCAACCAACTTCATCTTGGGAAACGTAGGATATGTACTCGCCTCTGCTAACGTGTATTTTCTTATGTGTGACGTCATTTCAGTTCACCCCAGGTCTCCAGCAATGTGGTTTAACTTTAGACAACAATGTGGTGACCTTCCTCCTCTCTCAAGTTACTATCATGTATGCTGATACGATCGGACTACCAGATACACAACACAAGTTTCCTCTTGGCGGAAGCATCTCCCTGAAGGGTGGTCGACTCAGCGGGCTGTCCAACGTTACTGTGGCCGGTGATGTAGAGGTGACGACATATAAATCAGGTCAAGTCGGGGTGTCAGTGGACATGCACTTTAGCAGCCTTCAAGCTACTTACGATAAATATAAAATTGAATTTCTATTCTACACACACAGTGGTAAAACTGTATCAGATATAAAGGCCAACAAAATTAGAATCGGTATACTATTTGAAAATTCATTTTGTGACTTACAAATTAAAACATTGGATATTACAATAGGGGATTTTTATGTAAAAATGTCACATCCGATTCCAAAGAGGGTATTAAAGTACCTACAGAAAAAAATCGAAAAAGTTATAAGAGACTTGGTAAGGAAAAAATTGAAAGAACAGATAGAGAGTATGGAGCGGGACTATCATGGTTATTGTTTCCTTAAAAAACTTAACACCGCGAAAGGTTTGTAAATGATCAGCTGCAGATAAGATGACTGTCGTGAGAATATGTCCAGCGAAACCAGCACCTCCATATACTTTTGCATCTTCATATAATTTTTTTTTCTAATCAGGGTTGGTAATATCAAGTCGCATTAAATATAGCCGAATGTAAATTAAAAGCATTTTTATAGTTTATAATTGGTTGATACTTTATAATTATTACAAACTATCCAGGCAGACGTTTATGTTTAACCATTGCCATCGAAACGGAAACGTTTTACCCACGGTGGAATGTGAACACTGTTTATTCAATAAACAACAATAATCTATGTTTTTTTATTTCAAGTGTAAATTATACACCAATCCCATCAGTTCTGTATTCCAATTCGTAAACTGTAAACCCGCCAATGTAAACTAATACTCGTATAGTCAACCAATGACAAAATTGATAATAACGGATTTGCAGTTTTAGCCATTAAAGCAGCGAATATAAGTTTCCAAACCAGAGCTTTAATACTAGATCTTTGGTTTATAACTGTGTTAATATATTTACCAGAGGCTAATCAATCAGAAATTTAATGTTTAAGAAAGTTAATGTCTCCTAAAATTCTGATATTTGTCTACTATCAATATTTGGGTAAAAAAATGTCAATTTATTTTATGTAAACAAACCATATTTGTTTGTATTATTGTTCAATATTATGTTCTATATTTTACATTTATCTATTTTTTTAACCAATTAAATAACTACAACTTTCGTAGATTCCTTATTTACTCTTCATATATAATTAAGCTATAATTATAACTGTAAAATGAAACAATGAAACAATATCTTTATACCTATTGATTTATGATACTGTTTTAATATTAATATTTATTTGGTTCATCCCATCCGTAAGGTTAAAAGGTTTCGCTAGGTCATTTTCACAAAATTATTGGGATATATAAATATTATTTTTATTTTACCGAAGTCATTTTATTTTTTATTACATTAAAATAAATTATGTGGTATTTAATAATTAATAAAAATGTAGTACTAATGCAATTATAATTTTGCCTGTGATACTACCACTCACTCTACTACTGTGCATTACTTTATAGATGCTGTAATACTTGTTTGTGAAATATGTCTGTACATCTCATCAAACAATGAAACGAAATACGCAGTGGAGCATGGTGTAGGCCTATACAGCATGGTGCAAGGCTTGTTTGATTCATGTGTTTACATGTTATCCGTCTCTCGTGATTGATCAATGTTTATATTCTGTGCCAGATGGAGCACATTTGTTCATGGGCCTTGATAAAGCAAAACACATATATTTTAAAAAATATACATCATTTTGGCAATACATCTCCAATTTAATCGTTTAGATACGTTTGGAAGTTTTATTGAAATCTTAAATATATTTTAAAGTTGTATTGAGTTATAGTTACAGGTTACATTCGCTGAATGTCTTATATAGTAACTACTTAATGGATACTCTCCGGTTCCTAAAATTTTGAAACGACGATGACTATTTGTAAATGATGTGTAAATTATTAAATATTAATTATTTATATGTAAACAATTTGCAAAGTATGTGAAGTATGTTTTTAGAAACTGATAATAATAACGATTTGGCTTTTTACTTTCATTTTTAACTGTATTCTAGGTTTGTTTATAATAAAAAGACTCACATATTTAATATTTACTTTTGTGTATGATGTTATTAACATTATTGAAGAATGAAGGACCATTTAAATAGCAAAACTGTTTAAAAATAGAACATTATTTAATAAGAGCAATATCAGCACAATAATGATCGATCTTAAGTAAATAAAGAGGCAAGTTGACAAAGATAGCATTATCTTATGCCAATTTGAGTGTCTCTTTATGATGAGATACCAGTTATTGTTTATTGGGTTATAACCAGATATTTCACGTCATTACTACTAGTCTGGACTGCCGCCGACTCCTGGGCTTGATTATTACACTGTTGTATTAGACATTAGACTGGGATTGAACCTGATAAAATCATGTGTTTTATCACGTCAGAACCATATTTAATATAAAAATTATTAAAAAAGAGTTATTAAATAATGTTAATAATCAATTGTTAAAGTTGGTTCAAGCCTAACAATACTGAGCCGCATACTGCAGAAAGTTAATAGGTTAACCGCCTTCTGTGTGTAGGGCGTAACAGTGTAATATAATTGATAAAGTTTCGTTTCCACGACTAGACCGCAAGTTGGATAACAAGACCGTCCGCGTCCCAACTTTGTTCCATCAGGACAGTGGAAGTCTTCGACCACTCAATCTGATCATTGGTCATTAGTGTTACAAACATGATGTTGATATAAACATGGAAGTGTTTTAAAGAGTGAGATTATAAAAAAAGAACCGCCGATGTTAAGGTTATAAATAGCAATAGCTTGGAATTATATAATTAAATGAAGTTTTAGAAAAAACATTTAAGTATGTGTTTAAATCGGACGAGCTCGTAAACCAGACATATCGGTCAATTGGAACGGGTAGTTTGGAGGGGTTTTGCACTGAAAAATTGAGTTTTTGCGTTTTTCATCTATGATTCAAAATATTTTTAAACTTTATCTTTCACCATTAGAATCAGCTTAAAAAACTACACAATTTATTTCCTTAAAGTCTTTCTCTATCTCCAACGGTTACCGAGATATTAAAAATCTAAACACAGTACATTGTAGTTAGTTGCTCCAATGTTAATCTTAAAAAGGATAAGGAAAAATTTATATTTCCCTTACTAACTAATAATTTTGGATGAAACTATGTATTTAGCTTCATGTGGTTGGTATCCATCCATTTATGCTAATCAAATCAATCATTTATAAAATCTAAATAGTTGATGTGTTCCTCACAGCAGCAAAATAGCATACTCTTTTCTATTTTAATCTTATGGAGAATAGGCAAACTCCCCTATTTGTGGACAGATGTTGATGAAAATTATGATAATGTTGGTCAATTGGCAATTATTTCGATATTCAGCTCTGTTAATCAATCATGTATATACTAGTTAAGTAACATGTTTTTGACGATGTCTATTACTGTAAAAGTTAAATGACATTAAAATCTATCATTCTTATTATTATTCTATAATCTTATCATCCATAGAATATTTATTAGGATCAAATATCTTCTTACAAACATTCAAAATTTATCAATATGATAATCTAACTAATTTTGAGGGAAATTGTAAAAATTTGTCAGAGTGGAAAGAAGCTGAAGTATTTTTTAACCTAAAACTCAAAAACAGTCAATTAAGCTTAATCTGCACGAATTTTAGGAGTTTAAAAATAATAGGATGTATTGACAAGTCATATCCATAATGGATTAAACAAAATAGATTTGATTATTCTAACCGAGATTTAACTTTTAGAGGAAGAAGCTAAATTGTTCAATATTAAAGGTTTAATAGTCTGTTTTGGTGTAGACCTCTGGGTAATGGAGCGGGTATCCTAGTCTTTTATAAAGAATGTTGAAAAGTGGATAAAATAGATGTAAAGAATGATGTAGTGTCTGATTAAATGGAATTGTTGTTATTTAAGGTGAATGGTAAGTTTTTCACTGTTACTGTGATGAAAATTTATAGGCCACCAAATAAAAATGTAAATAGTTTTAATTTAGGTTTAGAATTTTATTGGCTAGTGATAAGCTATCAAGAGAAAAATAAAATAATTGCAGGTGACATAAACATTTGTTAGCTCTCTAGAGTGTATGGATCCGATGACTATATAAATGTGCTTTACTCTTTTGGTTTGCATGACTCTATCACGGGATTAAGGGTGGAATATCATAATAACAATGATTTAGTAAGCTCATGTCTGGATCATGTAAATATTAAGTTAGAGAATAGCACATATTAGTCATATATCATACAGGATAACGTGGGGTACTCCGTAACCACCTCCAGTTTTTTCTGGCCACGGATACTACAAAATAATTCCTTAACAATATCGGGAAGACAGGCAGCGCTAGTTGTATATACTGTGTAGATGTCCCTGATGCCGTAGAGCACACCATGCATTTTGCCTGCGGCAGGTGGTAGGCCTATACGCAGCGAGCGTCACTGGTGTTCGAGATCGGGTCTATCGACTCAATGCTTCGTCGGGACGACACATCGGGTGGCACGTTTAATCGAGGCTGTACTGAAGGCCAAGAAGTGACGGATAACTTTCCGGTGTAGTCAATGAACAGCAGCCTAATCTTGATGATGTGCTAAATCGTTTCAGGCCAGTCCCTCGGAGCTGAGTGGGAGGTTTTAGTGAGTGAGTCCTACACTCCGTGCATAACGCTCCTCCTGCTCATAAAGTGGCACAAGTGCTTGTATGACCGAACGACTCAAAGGATCGCACCACCCTCTTTGAGACGCGATGCAAAACCATTCTCAGCCCTTTTGTTTTGTTTGTAGAATTGTGACTGCAAACAATATTTTCCTAAAGAGAAACATATACCTTTGAAGATGGTTCTTTGTATTCATATATTGTGTTTACTTATTCTGACATTGTCAAAACGATATAAACTACGACGAATAACGTGTTTTGTTTTCTTTTGTAATGTTTTGACCGTATCCCAACTGTTTATTTTGTTATGCTATCATATTTTTTTATTGAAAAGGGTAATCTATTTTTCATAGCCATAATAAATTACAATAGTACATTCTGAAATCCAAATAAATACCATGATAATGACATTATATATCATTTCACATTACATGTTTTAGCTTTAACCCAGGGTTTCGAGTGTTAATATTTAACAGTTTATTAGTATAATATAACTTAGAGCTTTAGAGCTTTAGAGCCTTAGAGCTGAAAATTTATTTTTTTAAAATACTTAAATAGCTACAAAAAGGGTAGTTATATCGTAATTAGATTTTATAATTGGAGCTCAGCTTGGTTCAAATATGAAAATAAAAAAATAAATTTAAATGTGTAAAACATTTGTTTTGTAACACTGGAAAAGTGACATACCAATACCAATTACCAATTTAATTGGGTAGGATATGTTCCTACAATTTAACACAATACTTGGGATAACAATAAGGGATAAGCGAAATTAGTCATGTTTATCGAAGCAATCCAATATTCTGTTGTTAAGGAATAGGAAGTGGTTTAATTAAGATCCTGCCAGCAGCGATGTGTAGGAAGTTGCTATATTAGTTATGTTATCGGTAAACGTGTGTCTGAGGAACAAGATGAATTTCTGCACACCTACCTCAAATACTCAGAGAATGTTTTTTACTCTATGCAATCACGTATAGGCCTTGCCCAAAAATATTTCTTCTTTTAATATTAAAAATATGTTAATTGAGATTTTACCTTAAGTTTTATCTTCAAATATTCATAGATAAATACACTGTACTGTACTTAATGTACAAAAATACGTGACTAGCTATATACAACCATAAGTAAAAATATGACAAAAATGTTCAGTCAAATGATTTTATATTTTGGCTTTGTTTAGCCGATGTTCACTATTATGTGGTTTAAACATAAAATTCTTAAATCTGTAACAGAAAAAGTATTGGACATTACTATTAGATTATTAAAGCTAGTAAATTATTATTATTATTTATTAATTATTAAAGTATTAGTATGGGAGATATGTTTCCATATTGGCTTAAAGTTTCAGCTTTAACATCTATAGCTTATAACAATATATAGCATACTATAAGATATAATCTATAACACAAGTTTCTAAGCCCATAATCTTTTTTTGATATGAAAACGTCTTAGCTCTAGGGGGGGGGTTAACAATTTGAAACAGGTTTCCATAAAAACTACTAGAGCTATTGTTTTGAATTTTTAATATATTAACATCCCCTTTAGATAATATATTAATGAACTAATAACCTATGTCCCAAAAGGAAGCAAGTACAAACATTTTTCATTGTTAATTTTTCAAAATTTGTGGCAATTTAAACTTTTAACTAAAAAAACGAAAACGAGTATATTTGGGAAAAAAATAAGACGCATATTACTTAAAGTGGCTAGTGAAAACAAAGTTTCATGACGTTTCGGAATCTGGAATCTGCCATTTTCCTCAGATGAGCAAGAACCTACAAAAAATTACAAGATTTGGACGTGATCCAAGTCCGGTGTAAAATTGAAAACAAAAGTTATTAAATCAGTCAACAAACTTACAAAACACACCAAACAAAATATTCAGGCATAAAAGAAACGAGAAATGTCCAGACGTTACATAGGCTCAAGCAGAATCGAATGGAAGATTTCTAGTAGGTGTGTCCCTAGACCACACTAGCAACGGAAGTAAAAGGGAGATTGCCAGTAGGCGTGTCCTACGGCCACACTAGCACCTGGAGTGAATGGGAGATTGCCAGTAGGCGTGTCCTTCGTCCACACTGACACCTGGAGTGAATGGAAGATTTCTAGTAGGCGTGTCCCTCGGCCACACTAGCACCAGAAGTGAATGGAAGATAGCCAGTAGGCGTGTCTCTCGGCCACCACACTAGCACCGGAAGTGAATGGAAGATTGCCAGTAGGCGTGTCCCTCGGCCACACTAGCACCGGAAGTGAATGGAAGATTGTCAGTAGGCGTGTCCTTCGTCCACACTGACACCTGGAGTGAATGGGAGATTGCCAGTAGGCGTGTCCTTCGTCCACACTGACACCTAGAGTGAATGGAAGATTGCCAGTAGGCGTGTCCCTCGGCCACACTAGCACCGGAAGTGAATGGAAGATTGTCAGTAGGCGTGTCCTTCGTCCACACTGACACCTGGAGTGAATGGAAGATTGCCAGTAGGCGTGTTCCTCGGCCACACTAGCACCGGAAGTGAATGGAAGATTGTCAGTAGGCATGTCTTTCGGACACACTAGCACCGGAAGTGAATGGGAGATTATCAGTAGGCGCGTCCTTTGGCCACACTGGCACCGGAAGTGAATTGGAGATTGTCAGTAGGCTTATCCCTCGGCCACAATAGCACCGGAAGCAGAAATGCTGCGGCATAAACCTAAAATAAAGTCGAAGTACGACTTTCTACAACAATAAATTAAACTATAGTAATTTTTATCAAGGTAAATGTTATTTTTCGACCTGACTATTTAAAAATAAGAAACCCCAATTTAGTTTTCTTTGTTTAAAGTGAAATTAGTTGGCTGCTTATTCAATTAACTGTTTTGTCTAGTTCCATTGCTTGATTTTATGAAGCTTCGTTTTTGTCATCTCATGTAATTCATGAATAAATTGCAATTCACTGAGTCACAGGAAAGCTGCCACAGGGATGTAATATTAACAAAATCATTACACTCATTTTAAATAACTTATTCGTATTTAACACAGTGTCACATTGCAAGACGCCGGTAAACTGTTATGGGTTTTATTGACCATATCAGCAATGTTGACAATGTTACACGTACTAAATACGCTGCTAAGAGTCTGCTTATTATTATTATTTTTATTGGTATTATTACTTTTTGAAATGGTGACCTACCCAAATAGGCATTTTATGACAAGTATGAATGAGAAATGAATGTCCAACAGCCAATTACATCAAATTCCTACAGTTTAATGTGGGATCCGACATACCTTTTTGCCTCTAAATTACCAACTCGTCTAATTATGGGGATGGGCTTTGTGGATTAACGTAGTACTCAATAGTGTGGAAGGGCAATATAAGGTCAAGTGATTTGTCTCATCAGAATTACAGTCCCGTATTTACTCAGTGGATACATGATTAATTATATATAAAATTAGCTCTTCAAAAATGTGTATTAACATTAATTTCTATCAGATAGGACGCTAATAACCGTTTTTAAGATAAACACATTCTGATGTCAAACTAAATCCTATGTGTCTCTATTTTTAATTCGTAGGTAGTTAAGAAGTAGTATTGCTCTTATAGGAGTAAAAGTCCAAGATGGCAGAGGTACAGCAGACCACTTCCAGCAGTTTTTACAGATGTTAGCAGGTTTTACCTGAGGCTGTTTTTACTTCAACTAACATATGCGGCTATAGTTTGATGACGATAAACGTATTAGGAGTTTGCTATTAGCAGTTTAGTTCTGAAGGAGCCAAATATATAACATTTTCAATATACAGTAACTAAAATTTATTGTTTGAAAGCATTTTACTATTTTACGTCATGCTTAAACAATGTAAATAATTTAACGTTATACGTTAAACAATACACTGCTGAAGCTCATGAATACTCATGAAAATAATATACCATAAAAATACTATACTTATGAAATCCAAGCTGACTGTGTCAGAACGAATATATGAACAGTTCTCAGAGTTGAAGGTAATTACATTAGCTAGCTTCACTGGCCTTTGGAGAGCACTCAACTCATCCGATGTGTTCTGGCTCTGGGAACAGGTCAATGACAATAACTCCATATCATGTGTATGCAGTCTAACGCATTCTGCGTATTGAACACAGCTATATTCCTTTCAAACACTCACCACTATTTTTATTATTATTTAGACTTATTAAATAATTACACTTCATGCTTATTTTAATAAAGAACTTGGGTGACTTTATTTCAACTAATAAAATATCAAGGTCGACTGTACCTTTAATTGAAAAGTATGATTCTTAAAAAATAAAAGTGAAATGTTTGACACCATCCACTGTTCTACATGAATATTTAAATAAGTAAATTTGTAAGTATGAAAGGAAACTTGTATGGTTCCATTCCTTTCTTTATTGAGATAGAATGCTGTACGAACTAACCCCGGAGACAGAACAGACTCTCCTTTGGGTCTCGATACAAACCCTCCATTCCCTATAAGGCAATTTAATAAAAGCATTACTTATTCTGGGTGGACTGGCCAATTTGACCATGCAACCAATGGTTGAGACACCTTCCTTGTTCTTGACGCACAGTGTCTCAGCGTAAACTGAGACTGCTCGCCATCTCCAGACTCACTTGCATAGAACCCACAATTGAAGAGGCCAAAGCCAGCCTTTCGGCTACGAATCATCTGCAAACAAAGATATTGTGACGAACGTCACTTTCCTCGGGGCAGTGTTAGCAGGTTACTGTCTCGATTTATCCTTAAGATAATCCTTAAGAGATGTCTCCTAAAATAGCCGTAGCCTATCAGAAACTGACACAAAAAGTCGACGAAATTGCACCGGATCTCCTACTAGAAAGATTAGTCTATAGATTCGATGGACGTCATTGGTTGTTACAGCGATGCTGCCATGCCCGCATGGTATTGTCAAGGGTTCGTACCACAGTCTCCTGAATATCTTCCTATGTTCCTAAGTACCCTGGAATCACCCTGGAACAAGAATAGGAACAGTTCTTCAGCTATTTAAAGCAGAAAGGAATGCATTCAAGTACAGTGAATGGACCTCCGGTCCATTCACTGTACTTGAAATTACATTAGATATCAGTTTACCTAGTATCATCGCTTGTTGTTTGAAATCTACAAAATAAGTAGAGGATTTCAACAAATTTTAGTGTTTGGAATTTTTACAGAATTTTAAATTTGTCAAAAAAAGTACGGAAAATTTTTTTCTTTCAAATTACCTATAAACTTTTATTTACATATCACAACAAAATCCTCTGTTCATTTTGTAGCCCTGAAAGAGTAGAACAAAACAAAACCAAAACTATACAGATATCTCTTTTAGTTTTTGAGATACGTGTTCCTAAAGTAAAAAAAACCTAGTTTTCGGAAAACGCAACGAAACAGGTGATATAGTGATGAACGTGACAAAGCCAGATTGAGAGTGAACCGCCACATTCTGTATACACCACAATTTTTGTCAGCAAACTTTCAAACTTTTTCAAATTTACAATATCATTACAGTCTTCTTGTATTTCATATTTTGAATACTTCACTAAGTAGGGAGCTACCTTTTTCTTAGAAAAACTACCCGAACTAGGCCTAGGCCTGTTTTCATCCTCATTGAGTTCAGTAACACTAGGGTTTTGCTAAATAGATACTTCATTTTCAATAGATTCATCATTAGGCCTATTTTGAATTGATTTCAACATTTTACTTGTTGCCTAGGAATACAACTAAACACCTTTTTTTCGTTTTTTCACTTGATATCTGGGCATTGTTGATACTGTAGCCTCAATAACAAACACACAAACAATTTTGTTTGAAACAATCAATGTGACGAACGTCACTTTCCTCGGGGCAGTGTTAGCAGGTTACTGTCTCGATTTATCCTTAAGATAATCCTTAAGAGATGTCTCCTAAAATAGCCGTAGCCTATCAGAAACTGACACAAAAAGTCGACGAAATTGCACCGGATCTCCTACTAGAAAGATTAGTCTATAGATTCGATGGACGTCATTGGTTGTTACAGCGATGCTGCCATGCCCGCATGGTATTGTCAAGGGTTCGTACCACAGTCTCCTGAATATCTTCCTATGTTCCTAAGTACCCTGGAATCACCCTGGAACAAGAATAGGAACAGTTCTTCAGCTATTTAAAGCAGAAAGGAATGCATTCAAGTACAGTGAATGGACCGGAGGTCCATTCACTGTACTTGAAATTACATTAGATATCAGTTTACCTAGTATCATCGCTTGTTGTTCTGGAAAAACCACCTCGAAACCTACCTTTGTAGAGGAGATTGGTGAGCATGTCAATATTCTTCTTGTAGAGTCGTGATCCTCCATTCAGACACTAATCTGGTTCTTAAAAATTTGCTGAGTTTGATTTGGGGTAGTTCTGCGTTCTTAACGGCTTTAACCGCTGCTGCATCATTGACGTATTCCACCAGGTAAAGCTGACATAAGGGCTGAGGACAGAGCCCTGAGCAGCCTCTGCGGTCACCTCCCTCGTAACGGGGAGTTAGTATCATACTATATAACCCTATAAATATACCCTCTCCATGACAAGAAGTTAATCAGGCATATTGAATGTCAGATGCAGTGCGTCAATCATAACGGCCAAGTTGGCCGAATCGAACTCATTCTTGGCGTCTAGTATCGCCAGCAGAACAATTCAAAGAACTTGAGCTTGCTTCAGTCTCAGTTTGATGAACTAGTAGCTAATTCAGCCACAGTTACAACAGTGACCCTAACGACAAATCGTCTAGTGGATATCTCCAGCATACTTTATACTTATACATTACTTTTAACTGAAATGACGACCTACCCAGGTAGGTATTTTAAGCCAAGTATGAATGAGGAATGAATGTGGGATGATTGTGGCGCGATCTTGTAGTCTTGTTACTGACTAAGACTGACATGTTCCTTACACAGGACTGTTAATTAATAGCCCAACAGCCGATGGCAACTAATGGACCTACAGTTTAACGTGGAATCCAAACCACGGCCTCTGAATTACAAATTGGTCTAATTATGAGGATGATCTTTGTGGATTAATTTAGTATACAATAGTGCGGACGTTAATCCACACAAGAGAACACCACACCCACCGACCATCTATCACAATTATCCACAATTCATGACCACCAAGTACCTGGATTACAGGACGTCGCCACCGTCCCAGTCCATACCAACGGCTTGCCTAGTCTAAGTTTGAGAAGTTTCTACAAGAAATTTCCCGTCATGTCTAACATACATAGTGGACACTATAACAGTGGTTACCTTGAAGCTCCATTGCGCTAGCCAATTAAAACGTGTCTTGTATTTTCCATCAAGTTGGAAACATCCCAATCCCAAAGCAAAGATTAAGCACACGAAACAAAAGTTGGGGTGACTGCTAATGACGACCTTAGAGCCTCAGAAGGGATCGCATCTGGTCCAAGTGCCTTTCGGTTCTCCATGGAAGACTCTGTCTTGACAAGCTCATCCTCTTTGAATAAAGGAAAATCCACGATTTACACCGGGTCCCTGCTTGTAAAGAGTGAATTGATATTGTTAAACATAATGTCTGAATCAAGTGACGCACTTGGACTCATCAATTCTAGCATCTGGGTTTCACCCCCGTACCATTTTAGCCCCGTGCCATAACGATAATGAACTACGTACGTACTCACAGAGGGCCTTCCAGAAATTACATTTGCTGGCTCGAATGACCTTGGCTATAGATTTTCGGGCTGTCTTTTGCTCAGCTATGAGCTCTGAAAACTCTAATCCTTTTACAACATCCTACAGTAGAGTCGATTATCCGAACAACGACCAACCAAACTGTCAATTACTTAAACCATGGTCCAAACAACAATTATAACAATTATATGGTGGTCTAAAACACCAGGTAAATACTAGTGACTACTTTTCCGCAGGACTACAACTTTAAATGTAGCCTACACTGGAACTAGTTATAGTACTTATAATTTGTTAATACTGTAGTTTTTTTAAATACATTAGTATTCATAAAAGTACTACCGATATTTACAATGTTTTACTGGTTTGACTACTGTTTTACAATGGTAGTACAATATACTATTTTAAAACATATCATTTCATCATCCTTTTTAGTGCAATAATTATTTTTTTAACAAAAATCTTTTTACGATATTAAGTAGGGGCCTATATTATTCAAGGGGCTCAACGTTTTTAATGGGTGAAATAATTTTCATGGTTTAAAACCTTTTTAAAACATTTATGCCGTTTAACCAACCACCGAGAAGATTTTTTAAATAAATACAACAAGACTATATAATAGGATATACATGTGCTTGAATATAGAACCGTAATATTAACAACTAGCAGTAAGCCCGTCCTTTGTACGGGTTGTAGGATAATTTTAAAGAAAAAAGATTATCATACCAAAATGTAAAACTGAAATCCTCAATAAATCGATACGAAGAAAATAAATCAATACACTGCTTTATTACTCATACTATTACATTATGAGCATTACTCTACAATTAAATAGATTAGAACATTTATACCACTATTATAATTAATTAGTTATACGTTAAAATAACTTTTTAATATAGTATGATTTCCAAATGGGTTTAAAATCAATGATCAATATAAATTAACTAATATTGATTTGACAGCTGTTTCTTTTTATATCTATTAAATCTTTAAACTACAAAGACAGCTGATTATGACCAGTAGGTTATTCATTGAAAACTGGATAAAATGCGTGTAATATCGCGTAAAAGTGGGTTTTTAAATGCTAGTTATTTACTTTTCAAGGGGCGGCGGACGATTTTAAGCATTTATAAACATTTTCTGGAATGTAGAGAATACATGAAATAAGTTCCATTGTAATCAGTTCTCCCGTTTTTTCGGAGAAGACGGCGTAAAATTCCTTCTGGAGCGTCTCAGACAAACGGACAAAAATTGAGATAAGCCCGGTTTCGGCTTCTCTGACGCACAAAAAGTAAAAATAACTAAAAAATGAATAAATGTACAGACAAAACTCTAATTTTATTTATAGAAGATTTGTAGCATGACATTTATTTATAACATTTATAGGTATGAAAAGATTTCTCAAACCAAACAAATGACAAATCAGGGAAACGGTTAAAGTATATGTTTGTTGAACTTAGTATATTATACTTATATATATATATATATATATATATATATACTTATATATATTATATATACTTATATATATACTTACTTATATATATTAGTACATTTACATCGAATTGTGATTGAATGGATTATGAAAAACTATGGCGTTTCTGACAATTCTTGTTATAGAAGTATTTCTTTGTTTGATTCGCAACGTACCTTAAACGCTGTAAAGAGCCAGAGCGAGTGAGTCGGTAGATGCAACCAGCCGGAGTCGTCGGCCATGGTTGTGGCCACGGCCTCTGTCGAGACCGACGCCAAGTTAAGTCGAGTGTCTTTGACTTATGTGACAGTTAGTGTCAGCATTTATCACTGAATTTACTTGCTACCATTCCACCTAAGGCCTATTTTGGGAAAATGTTATTTGTAGTGCCAAAGAATACACAATAATGGTTAATGATATGGTTTTCTGTTAGATAATACAAGTAGTATCTAGTTAACACCTTTCTTAAACGAAAACTTAAAAAAAAATTTATACTTCTCTTTATTTTAAAGATTTTTTAAAGGTTAGAGCTTTATAAAATTAAAGAAGGATCAGTTTTTAATGATGGAAAGGATGTAAAAGTATCAAAAGATCAAAATAATGATTTTACAAATCAAGGAAAGGCTAAAATAAACCTACAACAGCTTTTTTCTATAAGTTTCATAAGGATTTTACCAGGAACAGCAGATTTCAAATAATAGTTAGATATTCGTCTTATTCATAGAGAACGAAAAACATTTATACTGTAGTTAATTAAAACCAAAAATAAATAATAAATTATCTTTTGCAATCCATATATAATATTTTTTAATTTTGAATGAACTGATGATGTAAGATTGTTTGGCGTGGTTTAGTTTAATATATTACATATTCTAAGTAGTACTGGGATACTTGGTCAAACAAGTCCAAAGAGTACTTTCAGTAATTAGTAAAATATGTAATGTATCGAACCTAATTAACAAACTGGTAATTTCAAAAATTTTACATTAAATTTATACAGGATGTGTTGAGAGGCGACAAATCAGACAAATAAGAGTGATGCAGGTAGTTGCAATCTCTAATAGAGCCGATTGAACTAGGTCAGTGTCAACTTCGACTGTTTAATTCAACATATAAAAACCAGAGTTAATGTAAATAGATAGGGCAGAAAAAACAATAATTTAGTGTAGGTTTTAGATAAAATGTATTCGTACAGAAGGATTTTTATTGGTAACAATAATTTATTATAAAATTTTACAAGAAATCTCAGAGTGCAACAACATAGAACTTTGGCTTTTGAGCATTTGCCTTCTCAGTCCGGGATCAAATTCCTAGAGAAGCTCCCGGAAGGCGTTAAACATGTGTGAAATCTAAATAAATGTTAGTATTGGTAGTTCTGTTAGTGATGGATTTACCCAATCATGTGGTTTAGTTCAAGGAAGTGTAATCTCGCCTAAAATAGTATGATGCATGTAATAATTAATTTAAGTATCCTCTCAAATAGCTTTTAGCTAGAGAGGAGAAATAAGCACTGCATGTAAAAAATTTATTGCGCATGCGAGAAATAAATTTGAATTTGAAAATAAATTTGAATTATTATTATTATTATTATTATTATTATTATTATTATTATTATTATTATTATTATTATTAAAAAGTATTAAAGAATTATTATTAAAGAAGAAGGGAATTTAAGAATGCCAGAAATAACCTTGTTAACAAAATAAGAATTGAAAAAAGAAACTATTATGAATGTAAATTATCTGAGAATTGTAAGGACAGTAGGAAAATGTGGAACATTGTAAACCAATAACTAAATAATCAGGATATTTACAGGGATGTAATTGTCACTAGAAAGGTTAATGAATTAATTAGAAATGAAAATTGGTGGCCTATACTAGATTTAAGAGACCCAAATGATATTTATAGTGATATAATAGCTAGATTTAAGACAATATATGAGAAAAGTACCAAACAAATAAGATTAGGGGTTAGGGAAATACAAAACCCATGGTTTAATAACGAAATTAAACTTTTGATAGACCTAAAAAACTACTTTTGGCGGAGATTGAAGAAGGACAAATATAATTTGGCATTGAGGGATGGTTTTAAGGAAACTAGAAACGAGCTTACCAGAAAAATACGATTGGCAAAAAGAAATTAATATTTTAGAAGTTTGTTTAGTAATTTTAATGATAGTAAAAAGACTTGGGATGCTAAAATAAGTGGGTCAGTAAAAAAGAAAGACCAACATTTTTGGAATCACTCAAGAGTGGTTTTCGGTTGAGTAAAGAAGAAGAAATTCTAGATTTATCTGAAAAATTTGGGGTCACATTCAGAGAAACAATTGAAAAAATAAGTTCTGAAATGTTAGGTCAGCCCTTTAACCTATCCCAACATCTTAACGAAGGGAACTACTCAGTGGGAAATGTAGTCAATATAAATCTAATTACCATTGATGAAACACTTTTGTACATAGCTATTAGTAAAATAAATGTAAATTCATCATCATGACCAGATGGCATAAGGCCACAAGATGTAAAAAATAATATGAGTTATCTAAAATTAGTTTTTAAATTTAATTAAAAGGATAGTCGATACAGGCAATATACCACAGTTAATGAAGACTACCTATTTAAGGCCCATATTTAAGAATGGATCAAGAATAAATTTAAACTGTTATAGGCCAATTGGGTCAGTTTCTGTTGTCACGAAAATTTTGGAACATTATATTAATATACAGCTGCAGAATTACATGTATAAATTCGAGATATTAAGCACATCCCAATATGGATTTATTCCCGGAAAATCAACAATAGATCTATTAGAAATATTAAGCCATGATATAAACAGATCACTGAATGAAAATAAATATGTGGTTGCTGTGGCAACTGAAAACAATTAAAAGGAAAACTGACTTAACAAAGGCTTTCGATCTATCAATTACAAAATTATGATCAGTAGGTTAGTCAAAATAGGAATAGGGGGTAAGCTACTAAAACTTTTTGTAAATTATGTTTCCAATAGATTATTGCATGTTATTATAAGTAGTTATGTAAGTAATAGTTATAATCAACATTGTGGTCTAGTCCAAGGTAGCATTCTCTCCTACTCTTTTCAACATATATGTGAATGATTTGGCTAGCTTAAAATTTAACAGTAAGATTTTACAGTATGCGGATGACAACATCTTGTATGTGGTCCATACGGATCTGTCAATAGGATTGAAATCCATGCAAAAGGATTTAGACTTAATGACAAAGTATTTCTTTAACAATGCAATTAAATTGAATTCACAGAAAACCAAATCAATAGTTTTTAAAATCCCAGAGTAAAAATAAACAGAAACATAGATGTCAGATTGATTTGTCATCAAATGGCATGTTTGAGAAATGGTTTTAGTAGACTTAATGCTTGTAATTGTCAAGAAATAAATTTTTATGAATCTTTTAAGCATTTAGGAGTATACTTGGATGCAGACATGAAATTTCAAACACATATTGATAAATTGTCTAACCTACTTAGAGTTATTCTATATAAATGTCATAGGATTAGTTCTTTTTTCCCACTAGTCATTAAGAGGATTATTTATTTTTCTTTGGTGCAAAGTATTTTTTATTATGGAATAACTATTTATTATTTAGCACCAGAATATATTAAAATTCCGATGATAAACATTATAAACAGAATAATTAAAGTATTGTTTATTGTACTGCCCAAGAACTTGTTAGGGATTTTGTCTTTTGAATCTTTGGCAAAATACCCAGCCTATTTGTTTTTACCTTTTACTAAGAAAATAGTTTTTTAAGCTAATTTTTAAATGTCGTTCATTTTGTATTGTTTTTAGCTCTGAAGGCAATAAATTTATTAGCCTAGGTATTCTATACTCCAAAACCATTTTCCCATAGTTGTTGTCAACTCGTTGTGTCAGAAATCGTCTATTCCTTAAACTGTAACTAACATTGTGTTGTAACCTAAAATTTTCATTGAAATAATGTCTACAAAGATCTGTATAACTTGCTAGATTTTTAAAGCTCAATATACTTAACATTTCCAATGATATTCCATTAAACAGTATATTTACTATTCTATTTTTATAATACGCTCAACTGGCTTTAAGATATATTTTGGAGCCAAATAGTACAATGAAATTCCGTAATAAAACATACTTTGCACAAGGGTGAAGTATATTAATCTTTTCGTAGTTGTTGTAAAATGATAGCTAATTTTTCTAGCTTTAAACAGCACTAGTCTCAGCCTATTTACAACATATTCTACATGAGTGTTAAACTTCATATCAAAATCGAGAAACAGTCCTAAGTGTTTTATATTATTTACAATGTCTATTCTTTGACATACACAAGTATTTACTGTTGTCAAACATACTTTGCTGTGACAAGTTAGGTTTTAGCGAATTTCCCATAGGGAAGAAGGTATTACCATAGGTCTCATAGCAAGAGTTAAGCCCGAGACCATGTTATTTTTCTTCTTTATATATATATATATATATAAAACACGATAACTCTCGTAAAAATGGTCCGATCGAGACCAAATTCGGTAGAGACGTGTATTCCTACAAATGCCCGGACGAGTTCGTAAACCAAACATATCGGTCAATGGGAACGGGTAGTTTGGGGGGGTATTGTACCCCAAAATGGGGTTTTTGCGTTTTTCACATGTAATTTTAAAAAATTTCTAATTTTATATTTCACCATTGGAATCAGCTTAAAAACTACACAATTAAGTTCCTTAAAGTTTTTCTCTATCTTCAACGGTTACCGAGATATAAAAAAATCTAAACACAGTACGTTGTATTTTGAGGCTCCAATGTTAATCTTATGGAGGATTAGGAAAAATTAATTTTTCCCTTATTATCTAATATTTTTGGATGAAACTTGATATTTAGCTTCATGTGGTTGAGATCCATACATTTGTGCTAAAAAATCATAGTTTATGTGTTTATCATTGCAGCAAACCTGCATACTCTTTTCCCATGTTAATCATATGGAGATTAGGCAAACTCCTTTATTTATGGACAGATGTTGATAAAAGTTGGTATAAATGTTAAAAACAAAATTGTTGATGGTATAAATGGTTACTTTCAGTTTCCTCACAGCAGCAAACCTACTCACTCTTTCCCATTTGAATCTTATGGAGAATAGGTAAATAATTCTCATGTTTAACGACAGATTTGGACCAAACTTTTCATATATTATTATTATTATATTATTGATTTGGAAATTCGCTGAGTACGCAGGTCTGCTGCGACGGGGGTATCTAGTCTTCAACTGATTTATGTTTATCTTGACTCTAGGATTTCTAAAAACTATTGCCTTTGTTTTTTTAGTTTATCAGAATTCTATTTTCATACAAATATTTAACCATGATATTCAAGTCATTTTGCATTAGTCTAAAAGCTGTATCCAGATTTTTATGTACAATAAACAAGATATTGTCATCTGCATACTGTAAAATTTGACTATTAAGTTTCAGATAGGCAAAATCATTGACATATACATTAAACAAGGTAGGAGATATAATGCTTCCTCGAACTAAGCCACAAGTTTGTATAAATTCACTACTAATTGTATGCCCTATAGATGTACAAACTGTTCTATTTTCAAAATAATTCACAAAAAATCTAAGTAGTTTTCCACCTATTCCTATACTTTGCAATTTATCTAACAATAATTCATAGGATACCAAATCAAAGGCTTTTGTTAAGTCTGTTGCAACTGCAAGAACAAATTTGTTATCATTCAATGCAGTATTAATGTTGTTATTTAGGACTTCAAGAAGATCTACAGTTGATTTTTTTGCATTAAAGCCATATTTCTTTTCACTAATTATATTATTGACAGTTAAGTATCTGCTTCGCTGAATACTGACATAGTGCTCAATGATTTTCATGATTACAGAGATTAAACCAATTGGCCTATAGCAATTAGGGTCCTGTTTACAACCAGCCTTGTATATTGGTCGAATATAGGTCATTTTTAGTTTTTCTAGAATTTTTCCCGTGTTAAAAATTATTTTTATCAAGTGAATTAGTATCAACTTTAGATAGAACAGGTTGGATACAATATCCTTTGGTCTTATACTGTCAGGGCCTGGGGATGAGCCTATATTAATCTTCCTCACAACTAAACATAATAACTGTTCATTAATTGGCTGTAGGTGCATGTTAAGTGAAGTGTTAAGTGAAGTGCATATCAAGTGAATTAGTATCAACTTTAGATAGAACAGGTTGGATACAATATCCTTTGGTCTTATACTGTCAGGGCCTGGGGATGAGCCTATATTAATCTTCCTCACAACTAAACATAATAACTGTTCATTAATTGGCTGTAGGTGCATGTTAAGCTTATCTTTTACATTATAGTCTCCTTCTTTATAACTATCTTTTAAAGCAAATACATTTGGTCTAAAGTTACTGTTAATGTTTTCAATTGTATTCTTAAAGTTATTATTAAATTGAGATACAATATTTGCTAGCTCTGTGTCATTACTTATTTTAAAGTTGTCTGTAATACATTGTAGGATGGTGGGCCTATTTTTTTTACTTATGACTTCATTAATAATATCCCATGATTTTTTAGGGTTGCTTGAACTCTCCTGCAGTAATCTATGATAATATTCATTTTTCCTCTGTTTAATTTTCCTTGTCAGGTTATTACGAGCAACTCTAAACAATTGTCTTAAACTTAACTTATATTTATCCTTCTTTAACTGTTTCCATAAGTAATTTTTGTAGTCTATAAGATTTTTAATTTCATCATTGAACCAAGAATCCTTATTGTCTAACTTATTGCATTTAATTTTTACTTTGGATTTTGCATAGATACTATTAAATTTTAATACTATTTCATCATATATATTTTTTTGGTTAGTTAAGTCTAGAATAGGCCACCAATTTTCTTCTCTAATGTACCTATTAACCAACCTAGAGCTAATAATAGACCTTGTGTTATCAAGCTTCACTTTATTGATACAACTATTATTATTTATTATTGAACCTGTCCAGTAATGGTCTGCCAGTTTATCCTGTATGATATACGACTCATATGTGCTATTCTCTAACTTAATATTTACATGATCCAGACATGAGCTTACTAAATCATTATTATAATATTCCACCCTTGTTGGTCCCGTGATAGAGTTATGCAAACCAAAAGAGTAAAGCACATTTATATAATCATCAGATCCATACACTCTAGAGAGGTGGGAAATGTTAATGTCACCTACAATTACTATATTTTTTTCTCTAGATAACTTATCACTAGCCAATAACCATTCTAAACCTATATTAAAACTATTTATTAGGTGGCCTATAAATTGCCATCACCATAACATTGAAAAACTGACTATACATCTTGAATAACAAAAATTCCATTGAATCAGACACTACATCATTCTCTACATCTATTTTATCCACTTTTAGGCTTTCTTTATACAGAACTAGGATACCCCCTCCTTTACCCAGAGTTCTACATTTAAACAAACTATTATAACCTTTAATATTGAACAAACTGGCTTCTTCCTCTAAAAGTTTTATTTCGGTTAAAATAATTAAATCTATTTTGTTTAACCTATTATGGACATGAGCTGTCAATTCATCCCATTTTTTTTTAAACTTCTAACATTGGTGCATATCAAGCTTAATGTATTGTTTTTCAGTTATAGGTTAAAAAATTGCTTCTTTCCAATCTGATAAGTTTTTACAATTTCCCTGTAAATTAGTTAGATTATAATATTGATCAATTTTGAATGTTTGTAGGATATTTTATAAGTAAAAAAAACTATTAAACAGAGGAATATGTGAGATATGTGATCCTAATAAATGTTATATGGATGATTAGATTAAATCACAGCTTCGAGGTTCTTTTCTTTAACAATTTGGAATGCTCTACTGTTGTTATCTTTTTTAACCATTGTTCTATTTCCATTCATCCATATAAATCTATAGCCTTTAGACCTTTTTAGCTGATTTGCCTTAGACATAAGGCAAATCAAATGTTCTTTAATTCTTCAAATAATTGTTTTCTCTTTTCTAAGGATACTGTTTAGTTTAATGTATTCATAAAATACCTACATAAATGGTGTTTATATTACATACCAGTTACAATTAACCACTTGACTAAACTTTACAAAATAAAATAAAATAAGATAAAATAAATTACATCATTAATGCATTATTATAAGTATTTTGATTAATATAATTATTGTAAATACTTAATTATAGCTTCTACAAAAAATAATAAAAGAAAAAAGTCCATAGTGGTTTGTTTATTTCCACAATGTAATTTAACATTTTCTTATATTACCTATTTAAATACACATGTTGATCAGCTAATACAACATGTGCATTTGTACTATTACAATGGTCAAACCACCTGCTATACAAAGTTCTGCTCTTTTTTACGAGATAATTTCGTATTTACAATAAAATAATTTCAAGTTTTTACCCCTCAAATTCTTTTACTTTACAAATCTTGGTAACATCAGCTTGCCATTATGTTTTACTACTTGCTATTTTTTATTTTTTACTTTGAAAGTACCTAAACTTAAAAAGAAAGGTTCTGCTGAAATAATAATATAACAACATTGCCGACCATATTTACTGACAACTAATTTTTTTCTTTTAAAAATTAGTTGTTTATATTATAAACTAACAATGACAATCATTGAAAACTGCAAATATTTTTGCTAATAATAATTAGAGATTAATATGGCAATTTATTTGTTTACTTATTATATTCTTACTATAAGGAAATTTTTATTAATTCCAGTAATAAAAATAAATTAATTAAAGAATGGCGTCCAACAGAAGATATATTGGAGAACTCGCTGCATATTGCTCGCTGTTTCCATGCAAACGAGCGGCTTAGGCAAATTAGGCCACCGAACTCGACTTTATACGCCTTCCTCATGTTGTGGCTGTATTTGAGGAAAACCTTAGAATACACTGAGCATTATCAATGGAAACGTCAAAAATAAAGCAAAAACCCAACAGAGCAATATCTTGTATGCCTGGTGGTACTTCCTTGCCAAATTTAACTTATTTTAAATAGACATCTGGCAAGTAAATCTTAGTATAAAATGAAATAAAGTTCTAAGCTTATCTTGTTAAATTAAATTATCAAATATATATTATGATGACTATTTTTAAAGCGAGATGCCCACTTGTTTAGATTCAATGCATTTTTAGGGCTCGACATCTGGTTGAGTACCATTTAGTAATGAACACTCGAATTTTAACTATTTGTTTTTAGAGACTTTCCACACAAAGTTAGCTACTTTTAAAATGTTGGCAACAAACGTATGTTTAGTGAAATTTTATTTTAACCTATTACTTGTCAATTTTAAATATGGAAGCATCATTTTAGTACACTTTGTTCATCATGATGTCCCAAGTGACCAAAATAATGGGAAGTCAATGACATTCTTAGTACGCGGTTTCTTGGTTAGTACGTGGTTTCGGAAAAAACACGTTTTTAGTCAAGAATAGGTCTTTGCAAAAATAATGTCAAAAATCTAACAACAACAAAAATAGAAGTACATATTTTTGTTGACGATCTATCCTATGAACAAGAATTTTACCACCCAGCTAATTAAACTACTAACATAATTTCAATTGGTATTTTTTATGTGTAATAATGTTTGTTATTTACCAGGGCTAGCGAAAAATATTTTTCAAAAAAGTAAAAAAGGGTGAGTAGTACTATTTGTATTATTTTTACGATCATTTTCAGTTTGTAAATACAGAGTCATAAAATTATATATTTCCTGAATCAGGAATCAGGAATTTTTTATGGACAAAATCAATTTTTTACCCAAAAACTGAGACTCTGCACTCAAATTATCCTTTCCAAACTAAGTATAGTTGCAGTATTTGTTAAATGTCTTCATTTTCTAGACATTTTTAGTTTAAAAACTAATTTTATTTACACTTTATACTAAAAGTGTTTAATTGTAATTTTAAGTTTAGTTCTCCAAGTACGGCTACAAAACGCGTTCATTTTTACTTTCTCCCCTTATACGTAGTATATGGAGAAAGTATTGTTTTCGTCAAAATTTTCGAATTTGAGTTGAGGGTGGATATATCCGTTTTGGGGTCCCCTGAATCCAAAAAAGTGGGTTTTGACGTGATGTCTGTCCGTCCGTGTGTCCGTGTGTGTGTCTGGATGTGTACAGTGCCACAGCCTACCCCGTTGGTCCGATTTAGATGAAATTTGGCATGTATGTATATATTCACGGTATCTCCAGGCGTTTTTTTCATTTTTTTGAATTTTTGATTTTAAGGGTAGTTCACCCCTAAAAACCCTTAAAAAACGTGAAAAATCCAAATTTCTCAAAAACGGCTCTAACGATTTTTATTAAAATTTGACAGTTTATAGTGTACAGAGTACTAAATAATTTGACACCACCCGCATATCTGTAAAAATGACGGTTCAAAAGTTATGGGCTTTTAAATGTCTAAAAAATCAAATTTTTAAATTTTCAGCAAAAACAATAAAAGTAAAGTATAACTTGACTGGCACCATTAAAACCAGCTTAAAAAACTAAACAAATTAGTATTTTGAATTATTTGTCTACGACTAACGGTTCCAGAGAAAAGTTAAATTTACTGTCCACGATAAACGCAGTACGTTGTCTGAAAGCGCCCAATGTTATTCTTATGGAGAATATAAAAAAAATCAATTTCTTCCTTACTTTCCAACCGTTTTCCATGGAACTTGGTATGAAGCGTAAATCACCGAACAAAACCAGCTCAAAAAAGCTTGGTGTTACAGGGGGGGGGGGTTGTCCCCCCATACAATTTGAACAATTAATTTAACTTTGTCTCTCGAGTTTTTATTTTTTTAAATTGGATGATTATTTTTGAAACAATAAATTATTAAATGATATTTAGATTAACTTTGTAGAACATGATAGTTTTATTGCAGATTGTCTTTTTTAAATTTACTTAAGGGAGAAAGTATGTGTCAGTTCACTGGTACCGTTTATTTATTTATAAAACTATGCAAAAACAAGTTTAAAATAATAATCGTGAATTTATTATAATTAAGTAATTTTATAAAATAATACTAGTCTAGTTTTACTTCAAGCTCTGATTCACCTGAGAAGGTAAGAACGACCGTTATTATGTTTTGAACCATAAGCGGCATTGTCCCAGGCCCATTAAAATTAAGTGCTTTGCGTTTTAATGCAATGACCCCGCAAAACAATGACACTCTGCAGGGAAACATAAGAACTTAGTTTAGAATATGTGATTTTTAATTTATCTACGCGACGAGACTTGCAGTTTTTCATACCCCATTTTGTGTTCGAATTAAACGATTATTTTTAGTTATTTGTCAATAGAACAGATACAGATAGATAGATAGAATAGATACAGTTATAAAATTAAAACCTTTTTTTATTATTAATAATTTATTATGACTTAATGCAATACATTTTATTGCATTAATAATCTAAATATATATATATATAACAAAGTCGTTTTAGTTCACCATTTAAAACTCGAGAATGGCTGGACAGATTTGAATGATAATTAATTTTTTGGATTCGTTTCTGCTCCGATTAGGCTATTTGCATATTCAATTTTGTATCTAACCTTAGGGCTATGCCCCACTGACTTGTAAAGTCTGTATATGTTAAGCTTATGAGGAAAAGACGTGATGCATTTTGATCATATGCATACATAAATAATGTGAATGTTTTATTAACAGCTGATTTGTGTTGCCTTTTTTCACGAGTCAA
The DNA here is from genome assembly GCA_023375725.1 of Nephotettix cincticeps. Taxonomy (NCBI): domain Eukaryota; kingdom Metazoa; phylum Arthropoda; class Insecta; order Hemiptera; family Cicadellidae; genus Nephotettix; species Nephotettix cincticeps. The sequence goes on along the minus strand of CM041786.1, from coordinate 102,883,488 downwards.
CAGCTATGTCACTGTGTGTAATTTTCAGCTAATGTTTGTGATTGTTAAAAAAATGAATAGAATACTGTTTGCTTTGTAGCAATTAACATAACACAAAAAACAAAAACACAAACACATTATTTATTTGTTTATATTCCAATTACCCAGTGTAATTATAATTTTGTTTTGTTTTGTGGGATTGGAATTATTGAATGTTAGATTATTACTATAGTAAATTAGTATTACTATAAAAAATGCCACGTTTCAGAAAATTTAATCTTTCCTTTAAAAGCTGTATTACAGTTAGGTTTGGTTTGGGTTTAGGTTTGATTAGAAAATTGTGAATCAATCTACTCAGATTTATTTTTGACAGGTTTTTAGGAATGTTATTAATATGACTTATCGTTTCAGTATTGTTATTAACAATGCCACGATCCAGAATATGTAATCTTTCACAACGAAGCCGTGATGTTCGACATCAGAAGATGGCATAAGTTAACATGTATTTACTGTTAGGCGTTTCGAAGTTCGCCGGGTCAGCTAGTACTCAATAAAACCAACATGACACGCGGAAGTATAACACTAAACCATGTAACAACGGTCATGGTAATACCAAATGTTTTAAGGTATTCTTCTATTCCAATGATTTTATTAGCATATTGGCCTGATGAATATTTTGACGAAATTTCATGGAACCGACTATGTTAAAGCTATTAGATCTTAAAGTTAACATACAGGGTGGTCAACTCAAGGAGGCCACCATTGGAGTATCGGAAACTGTAAGATTTAGAGAAAACATTAAATGGGGAACATTCCATAATTTTTAAAGCGATAAAAATATTAATTTTGTTTTTCAAAATATGGCCGCCATTTACCAAAATGGCGGTCAACTTCAAAATTTCTAATGGGAACCCCTGTATGGTGTTTTAAGATCTTTTTACTCTTGGTCATCTTTTGATAAGCTTTTGATAGCAACTAGGAGCACTGAAAGTTTCAGAAATTCGCGTGATAGGCTCAAAGAGGCCACCTTTGGGATGTTGGAAACTTCGAAATTTCTTATAAAAACCCCTATTTTTAATTAAATATTTAAACTTTTCGTAAAACTTTAAAACATTTATACGTGATTTGTTTTAAATAAACTCGTCCGTGTATTAACTATGAGTGGTAATTATTTTTTAAATTCTCATTTTAGTAATTACTAAACAGTTGTGTTTCGCCATTTATAGCCTCTGGAATTCAAATCAAAACGTATGTTTGTTACAGAAGATGAATACATTTTTTAATTTAGAAATAATTTATTATACTGAAAAAATACTTATCCTCAAATATAGAACTGTAGTAACACTCAAGGTTAAAACAAACGGCATCAGTAAATAATTGACAAATACGTTATCCCTCTAAAAATTACACGCATTTATTAAAACTTCCACGTTCATACTTGTTACCATTTAAAAACGTATAGCTCAATTTACTGAACAAAATACACACTCATAACTCATATTAATTTTCAGACAATGTTCAAGAAAATAGGTCACTGTTCTCAGAAACAAAAAAATGGCCATTTCCATTCTTCCCAAAATTTATGAGGAAGAATCCTACAATCAATCATGCCGCAGTAAACAATAATGATTCATTGTACTGGAGATGTGTGATTTGACGTAATGAAGCATTATATACGTTCAACTTCATTTAAGTTAAGCCAAGCTTCTATTGTGGAATTTTATGTGCGAGATTAACTTCAAGTAGAGTTCTTCGAACCAGACATTTAATAACGTGAAAACAGATTTCTATAAAGCTGTTGATAGAATATTTTTATAAATATTTTTACATTTTGTCAGGTATAAAATGATTTCTTGTTCAAACTTAAAGTGGACTCCTGATTATCGAAATAATTGGGACCGAAGTCATATGCGAAGGATATGCGAAATCTTAGATAATACGGAGAATATAAACTGTAGCTACAAAAATTGTAGATAAAATATTCGTCAATTAAGTTTTGGGTAGTTTTAAGTTTGTAACTGGTGTTCGCATTTATACATTTTTTGTAAATTCGACAATACAGTAGCGATGTTAATTTCTGTGAGCCAATGACCAACGTAGTACAAGCATCAAAGTTGAGCATACATACGCCATGCGCACATTATGACAGTTCCACTTAAACGAAAGCAACTATCGAGAAGAATATTTCGATTGTAACAACCTGACACTTAGCAATCAAAACAATCGATCAATGTAACCTCTCAGTGAGGAACATTTCGATTTTTTTGAGGTGTTGAGGTATTTGTGGTCCTCGCTAGTAAATATCGACACTAATATCAAGGAAGCTATTTACCTCTACTCGAGCTCCCTACTGACTCCGAAGAGAAATAAAGAGTTTATATAAACCATTTACAAGCCAGGAGTGGAGATGTGTTGAGGTATTTGTGGTCCTCGCTAGTAAATACTAACACTAATATCAAGGAAGCTAATTTAAATACCTCTACTCGAGTTCACTATCGTTTCCGAGGAGAAGTATAAGAGTCGTTATAAACCATTACAAAGCCAGGAGTGGAGCTGTGTTGTGGTATTTGTGGTCCTCGCTAGTAAATATCGACACTAATATCAAGGAAGCTAATTACCTCTACTCGAGCTCCCTACTGACTCCAAAGAGAATTACAAGAGTTGCTGTGTACCATTTTAAAGCCAGGAGTGGAGCTGTGTTGTGGTATTTGTGGTCCTCGCTAGTGAATATCGACACTAATATCAAGGAAGCTAATTACCTCTACTCGAGCTCCCTACTGACTCCAAAGAGAATTACAAGAGTTGCTGTGTACCATTTTAAAGCCAGGAGTGGAGCTGTGTTGTGGTATTTGTGGTCCTCGCTAGTGAATATCGACACTAATATCAAGGAAGCTAATTACCCCTACTCGAGCTCCCTACTGACTCCGAAGAGAATTACAAGAGTTGCTGTGTACCATTTTAAAGCCAGGAGTGGAGCTGTGTTGTGGTATTTGTGGTCCTCGCTAGTGAACATTGCCACTAATATCAAGGAAGCTATTTACCTCTACTCGAGCTCCCTGTCGATTCCCAAGAGAATTACAAGAGTCGTTATAAACCATTACAAAGCCAGGAGTGGATCTGTGTTGTGGTATTTGTGGTCCCCGTGAGTAAATAACGCCGTGAATATCAAGGAAGCTAATTACCAATATTTGAGCTCTCAATGACTCTAAAGATTACAAGACTTGTTATGAACCATTCACAAGCTAAGTATAGATAGAGCAGTAGTGTGGTGTTTGTAGGCCCGATGAATAAAGCTGGGTTTATACGATGACAGTTACATTAGATCATTGAAATGGCAACCATACTAAAATGTAGGTATTTTAAGCCAAGTATGAATGAGGATTGAGTGTAAGATGATTGTGGTGCGATCTTGTAGTCTTGTTACTGACTAAGGCTGACATGTTCCTTAGAAAGGATTGTTAATTAATAGGCCAACAGCTCTAATTGGCCTACGGTTTAACGTGGAATCTGAACCACGGCCTCTGAACTACGAATTGGTCTAGTTATGAGGATGGTCTTTGCAGATTAACGTAGTATTCAATAGAACATTACATCCACCGGCCATCTCACATCTATCCACAATTCATGACCTCCAAGTAGCTGGATTACAGGACGTCGCCACCGTCCCAGTCAATCGTTGTGTCTAATTTCCAGTCAGTTGTCCCGTTGGTAAGACAATTGCTAGAGGACAACTGACTGGCATGAAATTATTGTCTTTCTGTAATCACTTCATGACAATTTTTTTTGCAAACAGCCTTAAAATTGACCCGACATTCAGTTGTCCTCAGTCTACTCCGGGAGTAGACTGTCAACTCTTTTGTAGTGCTTTCTGGTTTTTTAGCCAGTTATCTAGATCCCTTGAGTCAGTCGAAACATGCAGATGTGCTGTGCTGTTAACAGTTAGATTCGTTTTCCAAAATGGCAACAAAGTTGAGTGACAAAATGAACTTATAATTGGTTGAACTATACAAAGAAGTGAACAATACAGGTATTGTGGGTCCAGCGAGACGACGTCTATAAGGATAGGAACGCTCCCGAAACGGCACTCGCTGAATTTGCCGAAAACTTTAATGTCCAAGGATTCTGTGTAGCTGAGATAAAAGCAAAAATGAAGACTTTACGCGGTACGTTTAATATTGAAATGGGTAAACCGACAAAATATGACAAGTCTGGATGTGGATTAGCGGATGTGTATGTGCCGACCCCAAGCCAGTGAGTGGAACATTTACGGGAGGTCCGTGGCCATATATTAAAATGTTTGTCTCCTGCTCAGGCAATCACTACCCAAATGGAAATTAATAATGTCCTGACGAATTGTTGTTTCAATTATTTATATGGTGTATCCACACGACCAGACCACGTTTTGACTGTGCCTTCTATGTGTCATCATTCAAACAGTTCCAGTTCCAGCCACATTTTCGTGACAACTCCGGAGCCTGAAGAAGATACGTATGTGGTCAATACATTTTTCACAGGTTTTTACCAATCTCAGCTAAAAAACACAATGGGTAGTTAGCTTGGGTACGCTACATATACACTGATTTATTATTTATGATATATTCCTGGAGGCTAGTACAAGAGGATTAGCACACCTCTGGCATGAAGTTTGAAATTGCCGATTTTGACATACAGAAAAAAAGGCTGTAAGCTTCCTGTAAGGTATTTCGTGTAGAAAGGAATGAAACCGTCACTTCCAATTTAAGCTTGGGTGACAATGCTTTTCTCATTATGGCATCTTTTTTGGATATTTTACTTTCAACCACCTGTAAATTTCATCAAAACTCTCCGGACACATCCTTAAACATGCTTCATATTCCAAAGGATCTTCCATCCGAAGTCCCTTATCAATTGAGATGACGCACCGTGACTTAGCAACGTTTTAAAAGCCATCTCCTTGTCTACTCTCTCTCTCTCTCTCTCTTCTTATTTAACTCCTCTTCTAGCACATTGCAAGACTCACTGATAAATTGCCAGCACATATAGTTGAACATTAGTGCTAAGTCATCGCCGGACACGACAGACGACGAGCACTCGGCTATATTTCGCAGTTAACTGCTGTGGCAATAGCTGGCCCCGTGTAAACAGCTATCATTTGACTTATCTGGTCTGTGTCAATCCCGCAGACACGTGATGATAATTGTTCAATTACGACTGCCTCACCAACTGTCATCGTGTAAACTCGGCTTAAATGTCGCCGAAAATATCATAGAAAGCTAATTGCCTCTATTCGAGCTCTCAACCGATTCTGAAGATGGTTACAAGTGTTGTCATGAACCATTCATAAGCCAGTAACAATATTACAAGAAGATGCAACAATCATCTTACACTCTTTAATCATTCATACATGGCTTAGGGCAGTCCGACCCCCATATAAATTCAATGTTAACTAAATGTATAATACCTCACAAACTATAAGAGATAACAATTTATTTTTATTTTTAAGGTTAGCTTTTTGATTAGTTCCATACGGAATGTTTGGAAAAAAATCAAATGGAAACAATTTTTAATTGTTATTTGTTTAAATACTTGAAATTTTACTGAAAAAATATATATTAAAAATGTTTCAACCTAGTTTGTACAATTTTTTTAATTCTTCCGTATGGGTCTGGTAATCATTGTCAAAACGCACACCCAAAAGATGGTAGTGATATCTCTCTCTAATAGCAGGTTGCATAAAAAGTGTCAAAAAGCATATTTTCAGTAAACATGAAAATCAAAGAACGCTGAACTAATAGTAAGCACAACATACGTTACAAAAATATTTTTTCTAAAGGCAACTATTATTTTTAATTATTAGTGTTATATATCGTTGTAAAGAGGAAATTTCAGAGAATAATAAACAATAAAAAACCAAATTTGAAAAAAAAAATTAATTTTTTGGGTCGGACTGCCTATACCAACCTGGTTAGATCACTATATCAATAATAAAGTACTTATCTATGTTATACACATATTTGATCATAATTAATTGAATACAATGGCGTATTTGATGTTATTTTATTCAATAAATAAATAGTTTGATTTCAACTTAAGTTATAAGTTACAAAATTTAAATTCAGCTGATATAGTGGTTTGAACCCCAAAAATCCCTGATATAGACTTTTTAGCGAATTTCGAATTTAATGTAAAAAGTTTTTAAATTTTATCTTCAATCATTAAAATCAGCTTAAAAAGTACACAATTTAGTTCCTTAAAGTTTTTCTCCATCTCTAACGGTTACCGAGATATTAAAAAATCTGAACACAGTACGTTGTATTTTGGGGCTCCAATGTTAATCTTATGGAGGATAAGGAAAAATTAATATTTTACTTATCAATAATATTTTTGGATACAACTTGATATTTAGCTTCATGTGGTTGAGATCCATCCATTTGTGCTTAAAAATCATAGTTTATGTATTTATCATGGCAACAAACCTGCATACTCTTTTCCCATAATAATCATATAGGGAATAGGCAAACTCCTTTATTTATGGACAGATGTTGATGAAAGTTGGTATAAATGTTAAGATATAAATTATTTATGTTATAAACACCTAATTTCAGTGGTCCTCACAGCAGCAAATCTGCACACTCTTTCCCATGTTCATCTTATGGGGAATAGGTAAATAATTCTCATGTTTATGGACAGATTTTTATAAAACTTGTCATATATTATTATTATTATTTGTAATTGATTTGGAAATTCGCTGAGTACGCAGGTCTGCTACGACGGGGGTATTATTTTAATACAAGTTTATTTAAACCATTGGAAAACAAATTGAATCTACCTACTATTGGTTTCATTAATTAGGAAGTTAATCTACATTGGCCCTAGTTATTCAAGTATATAGGATAGTTTTTTTAATTTCGCAAATACTTTATTTCTTATATATATATATATACTCATATATATATATATATATATATGAGTATATATGTGTGCCTTAAAATGATCGCGGTATTTCATTTTTGTAATGTGTTTTTGTGAGAAAGTATGAATGTAAAATTATATTACTATTATTTTATTTTAAAGTTATTATCCATTGGAATTTTATTTAGGCTAATACCTATTATCGTATTGATATTTACGAAAGCATAGACATTTCGTTACTTTTATGATATTAAAATCTACGGTACAGTTTCATTTTTTCAATTAAAGTTTTCAGCTACCTCAGAGCCAAACTGTTTAAATTCCAGGATCAAACGTTACAAGACTGCGTACGAATACTTACTGGGACCAGTGTTCACTGCTACAGAAATGTAGAGAAATGTAGAAATGTACGGCATAACCGTCAAGATTATGCCGTACTTTTATAGAGTAGATTTAATAGTAATCGGTAGTTTCATACTTTATCATATTGTCGTTAAAGCAATGGTTGATTCGATAGAAACTAGCTATTACATGATATGTGTCCAAGTTCCTTTGGCAGACCCCATTTCAACTTTGTGGCGTTGTTGGAATTGTAAAACAAAACACATTGGAACATCCGAATTAATTTCTCGAGAGTCGGGGCGCTGCAGTAGGCTGTTTACCATACAAATGGTTGGTCTAGCCTGTCTCCGGCAGGAACTTTAACATTTTATTTTTTCGTATCATTATGGTCTAATACGGTTTCAGATTAAAGTTCCTCAAAGGATTTGTAATAAAAGTATAATACAATTTTAATAATACAAATTTAATACATATTCATACTTATTTAAACGCTTTAATATTATTTCAGTTTTAGAAATACAGTATTTCATATGTAGCTGAAATGTTAATGAAAATATTAATATTACAGAACGTAAGTTACTTGATTTATATGTATTTTGAATTATTAGAGCTTAGGATTATTGCTTTATCATTAAAAACTAAATTAGTAACGAATAGTAATGTAAAATTAGTAATGAGTAAACCTTGTCATCTACGTTGGCCTTTTTCTTTAAATCCAGGAATTCTCTTCGATCACAGCTAAAGAAGGCACCCGCATCGCAAGAGAAGAAATTCTTCTTTGATTGTCAGCAGCATTATTCTCTCTTTCAAGAAGGATAGCGAGATGCTTGTTTGTATTGTTTGGTTCTCTTTCATGTATTAAGCTAGTTTGTCTGCATTACCATTAACAGAAATAAATTAAAGTAAATGACACGAAATATATAATTAAATATTGATAAGGCGAAATTGGGCCATCATTTTATTGATAAAAATTATACTTTTTCCTAGAGTTAACTATTATATTTGTTAAAACATAAAATTATAATTTTTAGGCGCACAATTACAAATTAGATTTTGTGTAAACTTCATTAATACATCAATTTTAAAAATACTCCCGTCACAGCAGACAGGCGTACTCTGCGAATTTTCAAATAAAATATCTAATAATAATATTATATGTCAAGCTTTAACAATATCTGTCGATAAATATATGAGTTAGTTATTTGCCTATTCTTCGTAAGATTAACATGGGAATGAGTATGTAGGTTTACCGCTGTGAGAAACACTGAAAGTATGAATTTCCAGCATAAACAATTTTTATTTTGAACATTTATACCAAGTTTCATCAACATCTGTCCACAAATAAAGGAGTTTACCTATTCCCTATATGGTTAACATGGGAAAAGAGTATGCAGGTTAGCTGCCATGATAAATACATAAACTATGATTTTTAAGCACAAATGGATGGATCTCAACCACATGAAGCTAAATATCAAGTTGTATCCAAAAATATTATTGATAAGTAAAATATTAATTTTTCCTTATCCTCCATAAGATTAACATTGGAGCCCCAAAATACAACGTACTGTGTTCAGATTTTTTAATATCTCGGTAACCGTTAGAGATGGAGAAAAACTAAGGAACTAAATTGTGTACTTTTTAAGCTGATTTTAATGATTGAAGATAAAATTTAAAAACTTTTTACATTAAATATGAAAAACAAGAAAACCCAACCTTGGGGTAAAAAACCCCCCAAACTACCCGTTCCGATTGGCCGATATGTATAGTTCACGTACTCGTCCGAGCATATGTAGGAATACACATCTATACCAAATTTGGTCTCGATCGGACCATTTTTACGAGAGTTGTCGTGTTCACAGACACACACACACACACACACACACACACACACACACACACACACACACACACACACACACACACACACACACACACACACACACACACACACACACACACACACACACACACACACACACACACACACACGCACGCACACACACGCACACACACACACATATATATATATGTATATATATATATATATATATATATATATATATATATATATATATATATATATATATATATTTTTTACGACTATTGTTTTTGGTCTCTGGGCACCTAAAGAAGAAAAATAACTTGGTCCCGGGCTTAACTCTTGTCATGGGACATACGGTAATAGCTTCTTCCCTATGGGAGATTCGATAAAACTATTCCTTCTGGTGAAAAAGATCTTAAGATATTGACAAGATATTAAAAATTTAAGATAGCTCAACTGTACAAAGATTAAGTTTTCAGACGCTCATTACCGATTATGTACCTGAAACGTCATGTTTGACGTGCATGGATCAATGCTAACAAGCCTCTTGAGGAGAAGCCGCTTCCGAGACGCTCATTACCGATTATGTACTTCATCAACTTGGTTGAAACGTCATGTTTGACGTGCATGGATTATGCTAACAAGCCTCTTGAGGATAAGCCGCTTCCGAGACGCTCATTACCAATTATGTACTTCATCAACTTGGTTGAAACGTCATGTTTGACGTGCATGGATTATGCTAACAAGCCTCTTGAGGATAAGCCGCTTCCGAGACGCTCATTACCAATTATGTACTTCATCAACTTGGTTGAAACGTCATGTTTGACGTGCATGGATTATGCTAACAAGCCTCTTGAGGATAAGCCGCTTCCGAGACGCTCATTACCAATTATGTACTTCATCAACGTGGTTGAAACGTCATGTTTGACGTGCATGGATCAATGCTAACAAGGTTCTCGAGGAGAAGCCGCTTCCGAGACCCTCATTACCAATTATGTACTTCATCAACGTGGTTGAAACGTCATGTTTGACGTGCATGGATCAATGCTAACAAGGTTCTCGAGGAGAAGCCGCTTCCGAGACCCTCATTACCAATTATGTACTTCATCAACGTGGTTGAAACGTCATGTTTGACGTGCATGGATCAATGCTAACAAGGTTCTCGAGGAGAAGCCGCTTCCGAGACCCTCATTACCAATTATGTACTTCATCAACGTGGTTGAAACGTCATGTTTGACGTGCATGGATCAATGCTAACAAGCCTCTTGAGGAGAAGCCGCTTCCGAGACGTTCATTACCAATCTGTGTTTGTTGCACCAGCAAGAGATGGAATAACAACCCAGTTTCTCAGAATTGGTACCTTTACTTTATAATTTATATTTTATAATGTTAACAGTATTTTTTTAATCCTCTTATATACATATTTATATACATATTATTAGGGTCATCGGTAGTTGGTGGGACATGTTTTTCAGGAAAACTATTGTAAGTCGGTTTTGTGTCCACAATTATTTTAGTTTTATTCAGAATCGTCTCTTACTTATGAATTTTAATTGTTTTTTACAGAAAAATTTGTAGGAGATATGGAAAAGCTAATATTTCTACACTTTTTCTCTGAAATATGATAAAATTTGCATTTTATTTTAGGTAGTTTTATTTCAATAGTAGTGTTTTTTTAATGATAGTGGTGTTTTCAATACAATATACAAATTGTATTTTTTTACAATGTTGAAAATGTTAATTGAGAATACACTTGTATTCTCAATAAAAAATTACAACAGGATTACAAATTACAAATTGAAAAAGAGATTTGAAAAACAATTGGGAAATAAAGAGATTGACTTGTATTTGATAAAAAATCCTTTCCAAATCACATACATATAAATATATTTTCAGCTAAATTAGTAAAACTATTTTGATAATTATATATTTTTACAATACTTACAATCTTAAATTGTGTGACAATATCATCGATATATCAAAAGTTACGGGGTTTTAAATAACAAATTACATTCCAAATTTGATGCAGTAAATATTACATGTTAGCTAGTTAACCTTAAATTAAGGTGTTAGAAATAAAAAAAAACATCCATTCCTTAAAAAAAAATCTTTTTTAACTACCCATTAAAACCCTCAAAAATACGAAGGATTTGAGAGAGGAGTCAAACATTACTCCTATTAAGTTGAATTTAAAATAACTTTCTTTCGTTCTATTAGGTGCGTTTCTATCATAATCCTAACCATTTTAGATCTACATTATAAATTATTTGGATTACTGGATTGGATTATTCAGGTACGTTTAGACACGTAAGTAGAGGTAATCCAGTGACACCGAGGGGTGTCTGTGCACACGTGGTATACAGTCTTACAGCCCATTATCTATCTTATTCATTTTAATGTATCAGTATTTTTCTAAGGATAAATTTAAATAAGAAAATCTGCTGAACATTTTTGTAGTTCGAATAGTGTGTCAAGTGTTTTGGCGTATCATGTTATTATTCTTTGTTGTTCAGTATAAAACAAAATTTTAAATCCTTCTCTGATATTTTTCTATTTTGAAAAATTGTAACATAAATATTAAGGTTCGTTCATAAAAAGATTCTGCTTTGTGAGTGAAAGAACTTAAAAAGAGCATTGAGGTGCGTAAAGAGCAGAGAGAGGGAGAGAGGTTTGAGAGTCAACCCTTCAAAACCAATTGTTTTAACCAAAGACATTCTCTCACAATTCTCTAGCTTGAGGTGTCTCTGTTTCGTTGTATAAAGGAAACCCGGATGAAAACAGTCGATACCCTTGAAGTTCGTACATTTTATAAAATAAATAAAGATAAATTACACTGAAATTAATATTTTGTATAGTTTTCTACTAAATAGCACTTACAACATTACAAGACATACAGCAACCATTGCAGTGATTTCCGGTGTATCCGGATTAAAGTGGAGGGGTCCCGATCCGGATAGGGGAAAATGTGGATGATCTGAAACTATACTTAAAATATGCCATGATAAACATCCACGTCGCATAGACAACGATCGTGAACTGAACATGACATTAGTGCTGCAGGATGCATAAGCTGTACAACAATACAGCCTCAAACGATAAACTTAAGTTAAAAAGTTTTCATTATTATTTTCGATAAGAAATAAACGCTCTTCTAACGTTAAAACAACATCCTTCCTTATACAACCACAGATTCAGTATACACTTTGACCATAAAATTATTTCCAAACAAACAAACATTGTACATCTAACCTTAACCATCTAACACTTTGTCAGTTCGGTATTGAAATGTCTAACGGTGACCGCTTCCACGCGTAACGCATGCGCATATGCCTGTAGCGCTCCGCTTGGAAATGCCCCCAATATACAGAGTGTGCATTCATAGTAAAGAAACCCTCGCCGCGTCCAGGAAGATACTGCGGTTTCGTCTATAATTTTGAAGAAACTTCAGATGAAAGTCACATCTTAACAGTGGTGTTATTTTTTCAAACCCCGTTCGGATTATTTGGATCAGGATTATCAAGATTTCACTGTATTAAACTGTTGGTTTATGAACTTTGTGTTTTGTAAAAATGATTTTACAACAATGACTAAAGGAAACCCTAATAGGTATTTACTGTTAGGCGTTACGAAGTTCGCCGGCTAGTTCTTCGGCTAGTTAGCTAGTTCTTCATAAAATTAACGTGGGAAAGTTTACTGCTGTGAGAAACATATTACTTCAATTCAAACCGAATATGCCATTGGCATTCTTTTTCATCTTGAAAATGTAAAAGGATAACTGTAAAACATTTTGTCAACAAAGGCCCTTACCGTCTAACCAAATTAACATCGAAATCTGCCTAACAGGTTCAATAAAGGCGTTTATAATAATTATAAAAGTGATTATTTCGATTTTATTTCGAGTTGGTTTTAATTTTACTGTAAAAACACAACTGCTCGTAGGATAAAAATGTTTGAACAGGGAATAGTACGTGAATAAAGGTGGATGAGGTTGGTTTCATATGGCTGTTGGGGTTAATGACCTCCTTAGAGTGTTTCCCCTCTTGGTTGTTATGGTGCTCAAACACTCCAAGTTTCAAGCTGAGCAATTATTACGAAACACGAGGTCGCAGTGGCACCGCCACCACATCAAGGGTAAAACGTACGACGTGTCACTGAAAAATAGTTAACTACTACTTTATATACATACATATATATAACATATTGTATGACTATTGTTTATTTTAGAGCGATTACTTATTAGTCCGGAACAGAAGTCCAGAAGTTTTATTAGTTACTTTTTAAAATGTATAGCATTTTAATAATGTCATACAAAAAACCCTTTAAAATTAAAATACTGGCGCAGACATACATAATTGACCAACTGTTATAACTTAGTTCAAATAAAAAAGTGTACCAACTAACCGGGTTTAAAATTTTCAAGATATGTGGACAATTGAATTTCATCTCATTTATTATTGTTCGTGGTAAACACCCCGAAATATAAAGAAATTAGGTTAGTATTAGCAGATAGTCAAGAATTAAGTCAAATATTATCAGGATTGATACATTTATAATGTTATGTAAGCAAAAGCTTGCAGTTATTTTGATTTAAATATACAGTGGATGACGGCCTTTTGTTTATTTTACAACTTCAAATAACTGGTTCAGACATATTGTAGTGTAAAAGCTAACAAAATATGATAATGCATTTAAAGAGAATTTTGTTGGAGATTCTCCACAATCTTCTAAGTCCGTGACTTTAAAATTTCGTCATATTTACTTCCAACATCATTCTGATTCATTTTTGTAAACATAAAAATTACGTACATTTAATTTGATTTACTATGATATAAACACGGCACAAAATGTTTACAAAACTAAAAGCTGTGAGTGAAGTTCTGTTATGGAAGGAGCTCCTGAAAGTGAGACTTTATTTTCACGTCGTGCAGTAGCGTAAACAAAAACAGCCTGACTCTCTTGAAAACACCCTTCCCAATATATTCTTGTGGGACCACTTCTATTTGATTGTTTCCTTGACCTTGATTTAAAAATTTTAATAAGTATTAGTTTCAGAAAAATACTTACCAGGGGAATTTCATATTATTGTTAAGCTCTAAATAGTAAATATATTTATTTTTTTGTAAATATATCGTAAATATTTTTATTTCAAGTAAATATATAATATATTGACTTTCACTTCAAGAGGTTTTATGAACAAATTAATTTGCACAATTAAGAAACATAGATTTGGAACTTCAAGGTCTGTAAGCTATATACAGTAATAGCCAACTGAGCCCTCTTGTGACGACTTGTTGTGGTGTGATATCGACCAAGACCATCATTAGATTGGTTAGCTTTGACTTTTGTCCAGCTCTCTGTAGTACATTTGCATAATTCATATTTCAAAAAATTAATAAATCATCTGTGTACCACAAAAAAAGGTTTCATACTGTGTTTGGTTGCTATATAAATGACCAGATTATAGGCATTAATGGTGAGATTATTTGACCTCTCAATATACTGTATTTTCTTACCTCCCTTCAAGTTTCAAATATCGTGAAACCTAATTTCGTGGTTTTAATTCAAACCATTCTACTAAAATCAACCATTTTAACTGACTATTTTGGATAAAATGATTTCACAATTAATTACCGGTATATTAAGCTAAGAAGAAAAAAGTTAAACTTATATATTTTAAAAATAATTTTAATGCATAGTTATTACGTTCAACTGAAAACCCCCTATACTACTGTCAGGTGATGATCGTTCTTGTGATTCGCAACTAATTATTTGGAAAATATAGGTTCAGTTTTAAGGAACTCGAACAGAAAATACATAAATTTGATTCCATTATATTTATTAACAAATATACAGTACTCGATAGTTTAATAAATCACATATTTCTTGCTATAGATCTAGTGATGAGGAAGTTTCTACCTCGTGAAAAATAATACCCCCTTCGCAGAAGACTCAGCGAATTTCTACCTCAATAATATAGCAATAATAATACAAGTATATGACAAGATTTGATTTATCAATCAATACCTATTGATAAATTAAAGTATTTGCCTAATCTCCGTAACATTAACATTGGCCTGGGAAAGAGTATGCAGGTTTACTGCTGTGAAGAACAGTAAAAGTAGGCATTTTTACCATAAACTATTTTTATATTGCCCTTATAAGTTTTATCATTATCGGGACATAAATAAAGGAGTTTGCTTATCTCTAAATATATAAAACAAAGTCGTGTTAGTTACATGCATTTTAACTCGAGAACGGCTGGGCCGATTTTAATGATCTTTGATTTTTTGGATTCGTCTCTGCTCCAGTCATACTTTAGGCATATTCAGTTTCCATAAATTCAAACCGTTTCCATTTTATAGCGTTTTAAATTTCTAATGTTAACCTTATGGTGACTCAGTTTGTTTAAAAATGTTATACAATAAAAACATTTGATTTCTTAAGCTACAGCTGTTGTTTTACTTTCCATTAGCAATATGCTATCCAATGCCATCTGAATCATTCATTAATGTAAAACTATGTAGTAAATGTGTACTGTACAAAATGAACAGATTTATTCACCAAGTTAATAGTTTACGATTTTTTGGGATTATGTATTTATATTTTTATTTTCTGTCTAATTAAAAGTCACATGTTTATAATTAGGTCGGCCAAATAAAAATAATTACGGTGTTTATACATATTAAGTTTATTATAATAATCAGCAGTTGTATATCTTTCCTATAAAAGCCATATTACAGTTAGGTTTTGTTTGGTTTTAGGTTGGATTAGGAAAATTGTGAATCAATCCACTCAGATTTATTTGTCTAGTGGGAATGTTATTAATATGTCTTATCGTTTCAGTATTGTTATTAAATATGCCGCGACCCAGAATATCTCATTTTTCATAACGAAGTCGTAATGCTATTCGACTTCAGAACATGGCCAATCTGAAAGTTAAGACATATTTACTGTTAGGCGTTACGAAGTTCGCCGGGTCAGCTAGTTCTTCATAAAATTAACGTGGGAAAGTTTACTGCTGTGAGAAACATATTAACTATGATTTTTTTATAAACGTATCCAACCACATGAAACGAAATACAAAGTTTCATCCAAAACAATTAATTAATAAGGGAGATATTTTAATTTTGTTCCTTACCATACATAAGATTAGCATTGAAGTCCCTAAATACAATGTACTGTGTTTATATTTTTTAATATCTCGATAACCAATGATGATAGTGCAATACTAAATTATGTAGTGTTTATGAACTGATTCTAATGGCGAAAGATAAAGTTTGAAATTTATAAAAGCTACATGGGAAAAACGCATGAAACTCATTTTTGTGTTACAACCCCCCCCCTCCCCAAACTACTCGTTCCGATTGGCCGAAATATCTGGATTACGAACTCGTCCAAGCAAATGTAGGAATACACGTTTCTACCAAACTTGGTCTCGATCGGACCATTTTTACGAGAGTTATCGTGTTCACAGTCATATACATATATACATATATATATATACATGTATATATGTATGAATATATATATATATATATATATATTTACATATAAATTTTAAAACTATTGTTTTTGCCTCTGGGCACCTAAATACAAAAAATAACATGGTCCTGGGCTTAAGACTTGCCATGAAGCTTCTTTCCTATGAAATCAGCTAAAAGGCATCACACGAAGGAATATATTTTAAGATTTAAGAAACAAAGAATGTAAATGTCATGTTTAGAGTGTCTGAAGTGTATTTAGTGTTGATGTTTTTAAGCTAAATAAGTCACAGGCTAAATTATTTATGGCGGTCTTTAAAGTCGTTGCCGTAGATGATAAGCTGGTAAAAATAGGCTATAAATCATTTGAATATCATTGGCCCAGCAGTAACATTGCTGACCGTTAGTTACCGTTCTTCAGCCTATTGAGGTGTGACATCACACTTACAGGGACTATTAAAGCCATTGCCGTAGATGATAAGCTAGTCTACCTTAGGCTATAAATCATTTAAATCTCATTGGCCCAGCAGTAACATTGCTGACCGTTAGTTACCGTTCTTCAGCCAATTGAGGTGTGACATCACACTTACAGGGACTATTAAAGCCATTGCCGTAGATGATAAGCTAGTCTACCTTAGGCTATAAATCATTTGAATATCATTGGCCCAGCAGTAACATTGCTGACCGTTAGTTACCGTTCTTCAGCCTATTGAGGTGTGACATCACACTTACAGGGACTATTAAAGCCATTTCCGTAGATGATAAGCTAGTCTACCTTAGGCTATAAATCATTTAAATCTCATTGGCCCAGCAGTAACACTGCTTACCGTTTGTTACCTTTCTCCAGCCTATTGAGACGTGATATCACATTCACAGTGACTATTACAAGTCATCTAATATGAAATCAATTGGAATGACATGATATACAATGTGCAAAAAGTCATTAACACTTTCAGTAATCAATTCTCAATAACTTTTTTGTTTATCTGAGTCAATAATTGGTTGGTTCTTTTGCTACCGAATATGATACTTTCATGAACAAACGTGTCTTCTAGCACACTTTAAGAGCCTGCATACCTCCACCTTTTGACATGGATATATCTAAACTCGGGGGGGGGAGATGTTGGCACATTTTTGATACGCAAAAAGTGCAGTGGAAGTGTTTAATGGAAGTGCAGTTATAATAAGGTTATAAAAACAGCTGTTTAGATGAACTGAAAACATTCCCTTTAGACATATCCACGATCTAACCTATTTCCCCCATAGAAGTGAATAATAATGTTTTAACCCACTTCTCAATAGAACAATATTAAACTTAAATATATGACACAAATGTTTAGCCATTATGCCGACAAAAATAGTCGGCATGACGTTGTTTTATAATAGAAAATCTAGCATCTGATGCCCTTTTAATGGGGATTTTAACGTATAACGACCCATTTATTTATAATATAAATTTCGTTAATTAATTCGTTAATTTCGTTAAACTGAGCGAATATATTACGTACTGTATAAAAAAATTACGCTTAAAAATATATTATAGATGCATTCCGAATAAAGGTTTATCGATATTTTAATCAAATAGAATTGATTTAAATATATTTGAGATTTTTATAGAAATATTTGTAGAAGAACATATTTCGATGTCAAACTAATTAATCTACACTTCTGAAAATTCATGTTTAAAGTGGGTCATGTTTAAAAGTTTTTACGGAACTAAAAATTCAAGATAGCGGAGATAAAACAATCTCATTCATAAAATTCATTGAACGGAACTAGGGAAGCAGTATTATTCATAAACAAACGTACCTTACTTACACCTAGTTCATGAGAAGTTCCCACCAGTGGCATTGGTGACATAGCCAGGGTCTTTAACAAATTAACAAACATTTTTGTCAGGAATTTTGTATATATGAAAACTGTTTGGCTAAAGTTGGAGTACGAGAACAAAATGTTTTCGCTACACTAATGTGAAATCACATGTTTCGTTGAATGTTTACCTGCTGCGAAAATGCTTTATGCATTGTTTATGACGCAATAAGAATATTTACTAAAGAACCGAAATTAATGTTTGCTAACATTTTTAGATTTTTTACCAGTACAAACAATTAATGTTTTAATTTTTCAGAAAGCATAACTTAATTTTGTATGTTTTTGTAACCGCAACAAAGATTTATCCCATATAATAATAATAATAAAGTATAACAATAGTAATAACGATTTTTTAAATAATTAGTTAGTTGGTTAGTAAGCTACAGATATGGCGACCCACCCAGGTAGGTATTTTAAAGCCAAGTATGAATGGGAAATGAATGTAAGATGATTGTGGCGCGATCTTGTAGTCTTGTTACTGTCTGAGGTTGACATGTTAATTAAAAGCCCAAAAGCAGTGACACACCTAAGGGACCCACAGTTTAACGTGGAGTCCAAACCACTGCCTCTGAATTACGAATTGGTCTAATTATGAGGATGGTCTTTGCGGATTAACGTAGTATTCAATAGTGCGAAAGTTAATCTACACAAGAGAACACTATACCCACCGGCCATCACAACTATCCACAATTCGTGACTACCAAGTAGCTGGATTACAGGACACGCCAAAGTCCCAGTATTTATATTTTCGACTCTTGTTATGAATAAATATACTATTTCTTATTACTGTTCTCTAATAATATATAAAAGTCGACTCTATCTAACCGAAAGTAAAATCGCTACATTTGTTGTGATAAAGCTTGTGTAAAAAAGAGAGTGATATAGTGCCCCACCTCAACACGGGCCAGGGGAAATGACATGTAAAACATTCAACCACAGGAAACGTTGAGAGTCCCACTCATACGGTCCACGTAACAGATTGTGTCACACGTGAGCGTATTTGTTTCAATACTCTTAAGTTTACAACTCCAAGCAACTATTGAAATTCTGCTTCGTTGGAGGTCAATGCTGAATTCTAAAACCGTTTAAGAATAATATTGCAATGTGCAATATTTTAACTATGAAAACTGAAAATTTATAATTATTCCTTCAACTTACAAGTAAATTCGTAATTTAAAGTTTTCAAGTAATACAAATGTATTTTTACGTACTCTAATAGTATATAAAAGTTGACTTTATCTAACCGAAGGTAAAGTCGCTACATTTGTTGTGATAAAGCGTTAAATAATAAATAATATTTAGCTTTAAATAATATCATTAAATTTACGCTTTAAATACAGCGTAAACCTCATGTAAACAAATATCCCTTAACCTTGTCGTAACTATAACACATTGAACTTAATATTCAATTTTGGAAGTTTGCTGTAAATCCTTTAGGTAAGTAGTACATGTGATCTAATTGAAAAATAATACATTCAAAAACGAAATATACGATATTTATAAGTTGAAAATGATAAAGGAATCTTTATAGTTAAATAATATTTATTCATGTAAATAATAAGCTATCCATTAGCGTATTCGCTCATTAATAGTCAAAGCTTATGATGGTCAAAATTTATCTCATTCTTCTCATCTAACCTATAAACAATAAAAAAACTACTTGATTCTGAGGCTATAGTACCGGTACTGTAGTAGAAAAATACTTTGCCAGACAGGGCGAATGAATTAAAATCTTGTTTTATGTTCCAACTGTGGCTTAAAACCGAGACTATCATAAAAAATCATATTTTTAATTGATTGAGCTATTATTAAACAAATAACTAAAGTAAATTAGGGTGATTTTTAATGTACGTTCAACACTGGTTTTAAATAAAAGTTAACTTCAAATGGCTCCTGAAGGCGAAATGTTTCAGCTCCTTTTTCACAGGCTCGATAAATAATTACTTTGATCAAACACCGTTCAGCCCCGTTTAAAGTTTAACAACGTTTAATCCAACTCTTAAATACTGTTTAAACTATTGACATTAAATGTAATTCTTTTCGAAGGGCATATGCTGGAATCCTTTAGTCGTTAGGCTACTTTATAAACACCTCATACTCAGGATATTATTAAACTCTCCCCTTTCACGTGAGAAAAACTTTAAGAAAGGTGTTTTTGGTTATTTTATGCATAAAATTAGTTTAAACCTCCGTGATATATCTTATCAATATTTCCCTCATTTACTGGCCAGCTGTGTTGTCGAAGTATTCTGGTAAAAGTATTCTGTATTACTTTTCGACAGTTGTGTATTCCGCTGCTGTTGACTTGAAGATAGGAAAAATTTAGGTTTTAACGAAATATACTGGTATATTCTCTGGGTTTAAAATAATTTCAAACGCAAGACAGGTGCTTTGGTCAGTGTAGAGATGGTTCCCCTGTTCACCTTACAGTGCTGAGAGTGCCGCTCGTGCAAAAGCTGTCCTGTTGACCTCAAAGAATAAATAATCAGAGATTTTTGTTATGAGAGTGGCGAGTACCTGAAACAGTGGTGAATACCACACAGTTTTAACTTCAGAAAAATTATGTCCTTCAGATTCATTGGTCGTTATTTTCTATTATTGAATATTTTAGATAATATAAAGTATGAGTACCTAGAGACCGAGCTTTGCTCGGATAGAATAACACAATTTTAGGGAAATAAATATAAAACTAATAATACAAATCGTTAAATAATTTTTGTTACATATGTCGGCAACAGGACATAATGCGGTTAGTTGCTTTCTTGAAATAAAACCAAAATACAAAATAATAATAATAATAATAGTTGATTATTAAATAATTAACGCTAACATTTTTTTACTAACCTGGATAAACTCTAAACAATTATTTATCCGCCTCAGTCGGGGATCGACCACGTGACCTTTTACTCATGAGACTCGTTTAACCTACGAAGTGATTCAGCATGTTTTACCCAGGCGTTATTGTCGGAGTTATCATAATTATTCGTACGACTGTTAATAAACTGTGGTCAACTGATTGTGTTAGATACAGAATGAGGATTAAGAAACAAAAGGGAAATTTAATTTACAGCAATTAGTTTGTTAAAGTGGCTTCAAACAATACAATGAATAAGTTTTCTATCAAACCACGATAGATGTTGGAAATACTTTTCTCTGCTTTTATTTCGTACAGTTATTATATCCTATAGGTTTTTTTTTCAAATTGTTTACTAATTTGATAATTTTTCTATTATTATATACATACATAAAATAAATTTGTATGCAAAACCTCTATACACATCTTACAAAGAGCATATTGTTAGCCTCAACAACTAACTGTCAAACGGTTATAAACAGTTGTTGTAATTTGTATTGTTTACATTTGATTCTCCATAAGCGTAATTTTTTTATTTTAAACTTAATATTACAAGAAACAGGAATTTTCCTGGATATTAGACCTATCTAGAACTTATTTTCTACTCGGAAATTAGTTATTTCCAAAATATAAAGAAAATCGTTAGAGCCGTTTTCGAGATCCATGTGCAAATATATATACAAACCTTGCTCGTATTATAGTATTGGAGTACCTGGTAACCGAGCTTTGCGCGTTTAGAATAATAGATGTATTGTAAAAATTAATTAGAAAAATTAAAACACGTTTATTACCCAATGAAAACATTTATGTGGTTTAAATAAAACCGATTTAATACACCATAATTAATATAACACTGAACAAAAAGTATTGCCTCTGATGGGGATAGAACACACAACCTTCGTGTTACGAGGCCAACACGCTACCGCTGGACCACGGCGTCTGCCAAATGAGCGACGCCGGTTAAGGTGTTTCAGCCAACCTCAATTGTTTTAGCCGATCATTTACTGTTTAACTATCCATACAGTTATTATTAGCCTGTGACCAACTGATTTTGGTATAAACGGAATGGGGATTGAAAAGCAAAAGAGAAATTTAATTTACACATAATAATTGGTTTGTTACAGTGGCTTCAAGCAATACAACAAATACATTTTCTATCAAAACACGGAAGATTTTGGAAATACTTTTTTCTGCTTTTATTTCACACAGTTATGTTACCCTTAAGTTTTTACAAATTGTTTAGTAACCTGATAATTTTACATTTAATACATACATAAAATAAATATTTATGAAAAACCTCTATTCATATATTGTTCTTTGTTGTCTTCAATCAAGAACTGTCAAACGGTTATAAACAGCTGTTTTGGTTTGTATTGTTTACATTTTATTCTCCATAAGCGTAATGTTAAATTTTTAGATTTTAAACTTAATATTTCAAGAAAACACGAATTTTCCTGGACATTAGACCTATCTAGAACTTATTTTCTACTCGGAAATTAGTTATTTCCAAAATTTAAAGAAATTCCTTAGTGCCGTTTTCGAGATCCGTGTGCAAATATATATATATATATATATATATATATATATACAAACCTTGCTCGTATTATAGTATTGGATATTGTTGGCCCTTTATAGCCTTCCCGTCCACCATTTGGTTTCACCAAACACACAAAAAGTTTTAAATTATTAAATTGTTTCTGTCTATTTAATCTCTAAGGTGCTACCGTTTACCAGAGTTAAGAGTACCGTTTACCATAATCCCCCTGTTTTCATGCTTCAAAACCTACCTTATTCGTCCTCACGAGTAGTGACGAGGTATTGGACCGGCCACTATGGCTTTTTAGACCTACATGACTTTTAACTACATTATAATATCAGGATTTTTCAGGATGTTGAGGATGTTCAGGGTCATGCATACGAGTATTGGGAATCATATTGCTTTAGTAGAATTTAGCTTCAAAAGACTGAGAGCTTCAAGCGCGGAGTCAAAAGTCTTCTTCTCCTCAATCTCTGCTACTCTGTGCGGGAGTCTTTTGATAATGTTGGGACTTCTGGCTGTCCACCATCATCTAATTAATCTAGTTGGTTTGAAAACGTGTTTTGACGCTGTCTATCCAGCCCTGGCCGGTCCACGACGAAGAGGAGGTAATTCAGAGGTAGCTTTTGAGTTGTGGCAACGTCTCACCCCGTATTTTCATGTATATTTCTGTTAATATTGTTTCTGTTTACACCTATAGAAATGAACCCTCAAATATCTTGGAGTTTTATATTATTTTATCATTTTTTTTGACTGATAAATTTGTTTTCAGGAAAAAAATAATTATTCTAGAGAACTTTTTTTAAATTCGTTGAGTAAAATATAAACCTAGTTTATTTCGCAATTTGGCATTATAGTTACAGTTTTTAATTGGTACTTTACATTTTTATTCATCCACTTCATTCGTGTCAAATAAAAAAATGTATCTTGTTACATGACAAGGTAATAGTACTGTATCAAATGCAGTGTATTGCTCTTGCTTGAACATTGTAATCATCAGTATATTGATTTGTCGATACGTCTTTTTTTTAATTAAATATCGATAATGGCGTTTTTGTATAAAATGCCCAGTTACTAAATAATTTCCGAACTTGTTAAATAATTGTTTTCAATTTAAAACCTTGATTGATAAAATTACATTTAAAGTTGGTGTTAAATTAAACTACTTTTATGATTAAACGAAGATGCAGCAACACTGAGATTAAAACATTAATCAAATGTATTATCCATTACACTAACACGTGTCTGTGTTAATTAAACTTTCCATTATCCCTCTCAGAATTGCGTTATGTCAATGTCACTTTTTCAGAGGTAAATGAAACTGCATGTCAAGTATTTAGTTTTACCTTACGTCATTGAAATAAGAGTTGTTTATTAAATTTTTCTTTTCATTGCTATCAAACGCTTGAGATACGCTTCATGCAATTATTCTTGGTGCTTGTATTTAAAGCTTTCTTTTGTTTGTTTTATTTCCTGAACAAGCTGTTATCATTATCAAGTAGTTTTCTGGCTCTGTTAAATGAATATCAATCTTCTTACTAGTGGGGTCTCACCCGTACCACTACCACAACAGCGACGCTACGATTGACAATGTATAGTTTGTCTATTACAGTCGACTTTTAATGGTAGAGGATGGTATTTACAGAAGATAAACTATTCAAAATCAGGTGTTAAATAATCCTTTTGTTATAACTCCAAAAAATGCTCTTCTAGATCCTTTTGGATAGACAAAATAGGTCTTGTCCCAAAACATGGTACACAAAACAAAATTCACACATATTTATGTGTGAATTCCCTATACTATATTCCTGTACGATACCCTTATTCCTGTGTGGATCGGGAAAACGCACTGATTGCCTAATCATTTGTCTGTACGATTTGTTAAAGTATTACTTTGAAACAATGAAATAGTGTTGTGTTCTCATAGCTACTAAAAGTAGCTATGAGAAGGAAAGAGGAAATACGTCTTAAAAATCATCAGTGGACAAGTCATAAATTACATTCAAAAACTAAGTAAGCGGAAAGGTAAAAACATTAAAATCCTCACCAACTACTTTTCCCAAAAATCATTACATATATGGCATCTTTATTTTAAATTTATTTCTTTTTCCTTAATTTTTTTAAACTCGTAGATAACAGTATAAGTATTGTATTCTACTAAAGCCCAAAAAAAACTTTTAAGGCAAAATATTTCCCTAATCGCAGAATGGGGTGAAGGAGAGCCCAAGCCCCTTATGTAAAACAATTGTTAGTCAAGGGTCGTTCAACCCTCCGTTGCTCCCTTTACACGCATATGTTTTGAAGCCACACTGAACAGACATAAGCCATTACTGTTTGGAGGAAAATTCAATAGTTATGGCTTTTCGTTAGGTAATCTACTAATCTAACCTTTAATATCCAAAATAAGAGCCGATTTAATCAAAATCGTTATTTTATCGTCTTTTATACATATAGCAGGACTGTACTAATACGATCAATTATTAATTTGATTGGCATTCTTATTGTATTGAAACGTTCTTATTAGCTAACTGATAAGTTCGCTAATTTTAACCCCATGACAAGGGTATAGATAGCTATGCTGAATATGCCCGTATCAAAAGTTAATGTGTCTCGAGACCATGACTAAACATGATATATTCATACAGATATATTTTACATAATGCGTGATGTATTTACCTATTCATATTTTTATTCTTATTAATTTTCACTTGTTAATGATGTACATTATTTTTTGTTAATATGTGCATCTCTAACAATATGGTGCGATTTTAATCTCCCAATGAAATACTGTACCTTACAGCATTTCTCGAGCCACATTATTGATTCTCTTGGTAGTATTTTAGCAACTGTTGTACTCTTGCAGTAACCGAAGGCTTTGTTCTGCGGCTGGGGCTGGCCTTACATGAACCCTCTGAGACAGAGGATTGTGATATAATCTGTTCGTGGTGAAACGTTCTGCCTTTTGTAAAAGGTGCTTTATCATTTGATTGGCAAAATACGATTTCCAATCTGAATTAAAATTTCATTTTACCATACTTGAACTTTTTCTAAGTTTTAGCTTACATTGGTTGAAGTGTGAAATATCAATTGTGTTGTATATTAATTAGATTTTCTTACTTTCCCTCTAAACCTTTACCCAAGCTATGAAATTTTATATTTCAAACCAAAATATATCAAAATTAATATAATATTTAAGACTAGCAGTAAGCCCGTCCTTTGTACGGGTTGTAGGATTCAGTTTAAAGAAGAAAGATCATCATACCAAAATGTAAACCTGAAAGCCTAAACAAATCAATACAAAGAAAAATATCAATACTCAGCTTTATTATTTAGCATTAATTTATAATTAAATAGATTAGAACATTTATACCATCATTATTATCAGTTATACGTTAAAATAACTTTTTAATATAGTATGATTTCGAAATGGGTTTAAAATCAATGACCAATATAAACTAACTAATATTGATTTGACAGATGTTTGTTTTTATTTCTATTAAATCTTCAAACTACAAAGACAGCTGATTATTGCCAGTAGGTTATTCATTGAAAATTGAATCAAAATGCGAGTAATATCGTGTAAAAGTGGGGTTTTAAATGCTCGTTATGTACTTTTCAAGGGGCGGCGGATGATTTCAACCATTTATAAACCTTCTCTGGAATGTAGAGAATACATTAAATAAGTTTCATTGTAATCAGTTCTCCCGTTTTTTTTTTCGGAGAAGACGGCGTAAAATGCATCCTGGAGCGTCACAGACAAACAGACAAAAATTGAGATAAGACCGGGTTTGGCTTCTCTAACGCATGAAAAGTAAAAATAACTAAAAAATGAATAATTCTGAGCAATGTACAGACAAAACTGTAATTTTATTTATATAGATTCTCGTTTAGTTTTAAATAAGGGAATGTTGTTGAAATCTAGTATAAACTAACATAAACAGCTATTACTGATAAGCATCAGTGTTATTCTTAATAATGATAATAGATTAAGGGTCTAAGTGAGCAGAGTATCTGTATCTGAAATGCCTCATGTGATGGAAAATGCTACGGTTCCTGTGAGTGAACTATTTTGGGAAAGATTGGTGAATGAACTAAATGGTTATTGAACTATTTTGTGAAAGATTGGTTTATGTACTAGATGGTTAGTGAACTTTGGGAAGAATTTTGGGGAAAACATGTTAATGAATTGGGTATGGTTCCTGTAAGTGGAAATATTTACGGTACGGTAATGGTTCATATTTTTTTATGGTTCATGTTAGTGTCTCTGTGTCACCTTGTTTGAGTATTTCAGTATTACTGTGTCTCTGTGTCACCTTGTTTGAGTATTGCAGTGTTACTGTGTCTCTGTGTCACCTTGTTTGAGTATTGCAGTGTTACTGTGTCTCTGTGTCACCTTGTTTGAGTATTGCAGTGTTACTGTGTCTCTGTGTCACCTTGTTTGAGTATTGCAGTATTACTGTGTCTCTGTGTCACCTTGTTTGAGTATTGCAGTATTACTGTGTCTCTGTGTCACCTTGTTTGAGTATTGCAGTGTTACTGTGTCTCTGTGTCACCTTGTTTGAGTATTGCAGTGTTAATGTGTATCTGTGTCACCTTGTTTGAGTATTGCAGTATTAATGTGTCTCTGTGTCACCTTGTTTGAGTATTGCAGTGTTACTGTGTCACCTTGTTTGAGTATTGCAGTGTTACTGTGTCACCTTGTTTGAGTATTGCAGTGTTACTGTGTCACCTTGTTTGAGTATTGCAGTGTTACTGTGTCACCTGGTTTGAGAAATGCAGCGTTACTGTGTGATCTTGTTTGAGTATTGCAGCGCTACTGTGTGATCTTGTTTGAGTATTGCAGTGTTACTGTGTCACCTTGTTTGAGTATTGCAGTCTTATTGTGTCTCTGTGTAAACAGGTTGTAGTGTAGCAGTGTTACTATGCCTCTTTGTCACAAGGTTTCGGTATTGTAGTATTACTGTAGCTCTGTGTCACCAGATTTAGTTATTATTGTATTACTGTGTCACTGTTACAAAGTTTTGCAGGGTTGCAATGTTACTGTAGCTCTGTGTCACCAGATTTAGTTATTTTTGTGTTACTGTGTTTCTTTTACACAGTGTT
Source organism: Nephotettix cincticeps (assembly GCA_023375725.1). Lineage (NCBI taxonomy): Eukaryota > Metazoa > Arthropoda > Insecta > Hemiptera > Cicadellidae > Nephotettix > Nephotettix cincticeps. The sequence goes on along the minus strand of CM041786.1, from coordinate 102,855,607 downwards.
TCAGGGTTGCAGTGTTACCGTGTGTCCGTGTCAACTGGTATGAATATTACAAAGTTACTGTGTGTCTGTGTCATCAGGTATAATTATTACAGTGTTACTGTGTCTCTGTGTGACCAGGTCGGAGTATTTCAACGTTTCAGTGTTAATGTGTCACTATTGCACAAAGTTGCAGGGTTACAGTATTACTATGTCGCTGTTGTATAGTGTTGTAGTGTTGCAGTGTTAATGTGTCGCCAGGTTTGTGTATTGCAGTTACCGTGTCTCTATGTAAAGAGGTTGAAGTTTTGCAGTGTTACTGTGTCACAAAATGTAGTTATTAATGTGTTACTATGGCGCTGTTACACAGGGTCACAGGAATGCAGTGTTACTGTGAAACACAGTAACACAGTATTGCAGTATTGCACTTCTTCAGTGTTACTATTTCGCTGTTAAACAGTGTTACTATGTCGCTGTTACACTGTGTCGCAGGGCTGTACATTTATTACACGAGTCCCCCAAACGAGCAGTAATGACAGGACCGAGCCAATGGGATCAGTTTGATTTACGTGTTCCCTATTGAATAACGTGTTCATAATCTGATGTAATGCGCGGCACCCGAGTGATTCATTAATGAAATGTCCTCTCTCCATTTAATAACTCAACGTTATATTTAATTCATTGTTTTATATTGCATATTAGTTGAGCCGTTATTAAGTAATATTTCGCACCTTTATACAAATGCGCATAAAAAATTATTGTATTTACTTCCCTGTGGGAAATAGACATGAATATGTCTAATGGGGCGTTTTCAGTTATCCAAACATTTGTTCTTATAACCATATCATGGCACTTACGGCGCCGCAGCGAATGTGTTAAACAATTCTGCTAGACCTTTTGCATTCCACAAACCTGCTAACACCCCCTCGCCCCATAGCTTAGACATGTCCATTTTAAAACACCGTTTAGTGAGATTCAAATCTAGGTAAAGTATTAATATATCCATACAGTAGCTATTTAAATTTAGTAATAGAATAACTATAATCTACACTTTTATCATTTCTAAATACAAAAATTACTGTATCGCTGTATTTTTCAAGCTTAAATTCACAAAGGTAAACTTTGAGTACATTGTTAAGAAATTAAATAAATATAGTCAGATATTTTTATATTGTTTTTTCCATCCTCTGTGCAACTATTTATGCGTACTGATCATAGCTATAAACAGATTAATAAGTTTAAATAGTTGCCTAAGCTTTGTTACTAAGGAAAAATAAAAAACATTTTATATTTACAATTTTTGTTTTATATGACAATCAATCGGATATCACAGGAACTGTAAAGTGATCTAGAGTGCTCGAGATGTGTCGCGTCTGTGTTAGAATTTTTACATGAGCGGTTTATTAATGTCTTTATTCAAACTGTCAAACTGTACTGTTAATTAACTCTGAGAAAAAAATATCTTATTGTTTATTCAATGTTCTTGAAGGAACCTTCAAGAATCATTCTATCACTGCATTGCAACTTGTAATAAATTTATTGTTTTAAATCAACCAGTCATACACAAACAGATGTGTCACTATTTTGTTAGTCAGCTGAGCCGTAACTCCTTAATATAGTTTAAAGTTCTGTTCTGCTATCGTATACGTATTTTATTTCATTGTTATATTTTATTTCATTATGAATGCAAAAATTATTATGCATTATGCAAAAAGAATGGCTGGTTAAGTCTTTTAATTTTTTGTTTTTAATCCGTAATAAAAGATGGAAAATTTAGCACAAAACAATATTAATTTAATATTTTCTGCGGATGCATGTCAATATATTCTCTCAGTAAATTAGAAAAAACAAGAAAAATAAAAATACGTAGTTGTGCCAGTTTGTTTTAACGAACTTTTTTCTGGTTTAAGTATTTTAAATGTTAAATTGTTATTAGTGTAATTACTATGCGATTTTAGTAAATTAAAGTTCTTTGTCAAGATGTTAACTCACGCTTCATTGATTATTACTATCCGACGAAAACATTTTATAACTAGAGATTTCTTTTGAAAATAAATATATTTTATTTCAGTTTATATTGCTTTTAAAAACTATTTCCTTTTCAGTCTTATCTCTCACAACAGCTTTCTTTTTCGCTCCAGCTCTTCCCTTTGATTCAAAAACATCAGTGAATAGCTCAACTTTGAGCGGTGACAGAGAGAGCCAGTAGTGCCAACATAACGGTGACGCTGAGCGGGCGGTAGTAGTGGCCTGGGGCGGCGGACGTCCCGGGCGGCAGGAACACTGATGTCCGCGTGTTGGCACGCACCACCTGCGACCGCCATCCCACCCTGAACTGGGGCGGCTGGCTCGTCATGGCTCGTAGTCTGTCAACAGTAAACGATTTGTTCACTCTCATATCCTTCATATACGAAAATATTTCTTCATATCAAATTTATTTTTCGGAATGTAATTTACAAATTAAGCCAAAACGCTATAAAGAATACGTAAAATGTCCTCATCAGTCAGAAGGTAGCGTGGCCTGAACCCCCCCCCACAGAGGGTAGCGTACTCCAAACCCCACCCACAGAAGGTAGCGTGGCCTGAACCCCCCCCCACAGAGGGTAGCGTACTCCAAACCCCACCCACAGAAGGTAGCGTGCCCTAAACCCCCCCCCCAACAAATTGCACTTCATTCTTTCGGGCAACCACCTTTTCAATGGATCTTCAATCTTCAAGGACCCCTCAATCACCTCTCTCACTTAAGAAGAATGACAGGACTGGAGATGTCTTGTGGATGCCTTGTGTACGCTTGGCACGATAGCAGTTAATACAAGTCATAGGATAGGTTTGCTGGTAATTGTAACCTGATGATGACGATGTTGATCTTGAAGGGGAGCGTGTAGTTCCTGGCGCCGTCCCTGGAGCAGAACGTGTGTAGTGGCTTGCCGGTGTGTTCCTCGCCCGGTTCGTAGTACTCGTGGATTGTCAGGTTCCATGACGAGCACGGCCCTGCACATACCACGGCATCTAGTATCGACTAATAGGTTTTGATAGTGATATAGCATTACCTTAATATTTAGAGTGAAAGAGAGAGAAAATCAGACACTGTATTACTGACCATGAATGAGCTGCCTTTTATGTCACAGAGTAGTATATATTTTATTGATTTATTGACTTTTGTTTTATTTTTCACAATGTATGGTTAAAATTTTATTTCTTTATTTGATTATGAGTATAGGTGATTTTGAAGGATACAGCATTTTTATAATGTTTAAAACCAATATTTTGTTTACAGACTAGTGGATGTTAAGTTTTTCTAAAGGAAATACTCGTACATATCTCCCATGAAAATATTGAATTCAAAAATCGTATTAAAATTTCGATATCATATTTAGAATCAAAACATGCTATACTTGGTTCATAAATGGCTTTTTTCTTTGTCAACTTTTCATTTTTGACTCACAGTTTCTTCAAAAGTTATTGTCGGGTCAATAATCCAGCCCACCTTTCTGTATTTTGTCGATGGCTAGGACGTCGTCTCTTCCTGTACTCCTTTCTCTGGTATGCAGAGAACCTATTCAAATGTTTCCAGGCCCGTTTCCCTCAGTTCATTGGCCGGTATTAAACTATCTTACTTAGTTTATAATAGTTTCTCTGTTAAATACCAAGTACCTGGTGACCGAGCTTTGCTCGGATAGAATAAGACATGATTTTACAAGTTAATTAGCAAAATTAAAACAAATTTACTGCCCAATGAAAACATTTATGTGGTTGAAATAAAACCGATTTAATACACCATAATTAATATAGCACTGAACAAAAAGTATCGCCCCTGGTGGGGATGGAACTCGCGGCCTATAGTTCTTGAGGCCGACACGCTACAACTCGGCTACGACGTTAGTCAATTGAGCGATGCCGTTTAACGTCTTTTAGCTAAAGCCGATCATTTACTGTTTAATTATCCATACCGTTATTATTAGCCTGTGATCAACTGATTTTGTTATAAACAGAATGAGGATTGAAAAGCAAAAGAGAAATTTAATTTACATCAATTAATTGGTTTGTTACAGTGGCTTCAAGCAATACAACGAATACGTTTTCTATCAAAACACGGAAGATTTTGGAAATACTTTTTTCTGCTTTTATTTCGCACAGCTATATTATCCTTAAGTTTTTACAAATTGTTTAGTAACCTGATAATTTTGCATTTATTTAATTCAAAAAATAAATATTAATGCATAACCTCTATATTGTTCCCCGCAGTCTTCAATCAAGAACTGTCAAACGGTTATAAACAGCTGTTTTGGTTTGTATTGTTTACATTTTATCCTCCATAAGCGTAATGTTAAATTTTTAGATTTTAAACTTAATATTACAGTAAAACACGAATTTTCCTGGACATTAGACCTATCTAGAACTTATTTTCTACTCGGAAATTAGTTATTTCCAAAATTTAAAGAAATTCCTCGGTGCCGTTTTCGAGATCCGTGTGCAAATCCAATACTATAATACGAGCAAGGTTTGTATATATATATATATATATATATATATATATATATATATATATATATATATTTGCACACGGATCTCGAAAACGGCACCGAGGAATTTCTTTAAATTTTGGAAATAACTAATTTCCGAGTAGAAAATAAGTTCTAGATAGGTCTAATGTCCAGGAAAATTCGTGTTTTACTGTAATATTAAGTTTAAAATCTAAAAATTTAACATTACGCTTATGGAGAATCAAATGTAAACAATGCAAACCAAAACAGCTGTTTATAAACGTTTGACAGTTCTTGATTGAAGACGGCAAAGAACAATATGTGAATAGAGGTTTTTCATAAATATTTATTTTATGTATGTAATAAATGTAAAATTATCAGGTTACTAAACAATTTGTAAAAACTTTAGGGTAACATAACTGTGCGAAATAAAAGCAGGAAAGAGTATTTCAAAAATCTTCCGTGTTTTGATAGAAAACGTATTCGTTGTATTGCTTGAAGCTACTATAACAAACCAAATAATTGGTGTAAATTAAATTTATCTTTTGCTTTTAAATCCTCATTCCGTTTCTAACAAAATCAGTTGATCACAGGATAATAATAACAAACAGTATGGACATTAAAATTCAGTATAAGGTTAGCTAAAACAATTAATTGAGGTTGGCCAAAAACTCTTGAACGACGACGCAAAATCGGCTGACGCCGTAGCTTAATTAAGCGCTTATTTAGATCTCACGTATGCAAGGTCGCGTGATCGATCCCCACCCGAGGGCTATATATTTGTTCAGTATTTATGCCATATTAATTAAGGGGTATTTAAACGGTTTTATTTAAACCACATAAATGTTTTCATTGAGCAGTAAATTTGTTTTAATTTTGCTAACCAACTTGTAAAATACATGTCTTATTCTATCCGAGCAAAGCTCGGTCACCAGGTACTATATATACAAACCTTGCTCGTATTATAGTATTGGATAATGCCGTCCGTTGGAGAAACTTTGCATTGTTCAAGTACCTCATCAAAATTGTAGTTTATCACAGATATTAAAAGGTTAGGAAAGCTTTTAATGACCATATTTTTAGGGAGTAAGAGTTGGGAATGTTGAATTAAGGGTAATAAATATAAACTTTTTTCTATATTTATGTGCCAGGTAATTTACCTTTAGAGGTAATTTACATTTTTAAGGTAGTTTATAGTTAATTAAGTGGAAATACATAAATACAGAGTGTACGTAAGGAGGTTAAAACAGACCATATTTTCCACAACATTATTTGTTACAACAAATAATGTTGTAACAACATTATTCAGAGAACATTTTAGATCCAAGTTGAATCCAAGTTTTGTGAAGAAGTACGGTTGGTAATTTTTTTCTAATTTTCAAATAAGATCCTTATATTTGAAACGCATTTTTTACTATTTTCTTAGGGATATATTTTTGTTTAGAAGGGGAATATTTTCAGTATTTCTTCATAATATATTTCCATAAATGTCACTGTATCCGTTATAGCTACTGTAAGCTATAATAAGATAAATGAAAACAGACACAAAAAATAGCTCATTCTGTAAAACAGATATGGATGTGGAAATATAATTTTAACTACAAAAATAACTTAATTCTTGTTAAGTAATAGAGAAATTTTGACTCAGTTTTTCTTTCAGTATTAATGATTTATCGTGTAGCAATATAAGTTACATAATATGAAGTGCAAAAATGTTTTCGATTTAAATTTTTTATATGTTTCGCAAAACCACAGCTGCCAGATGCCTTTAGTATTTGGTATATTAATTGACGGTCCTGACAAATGAGTTAGCTGGTTTTTGTCAGTTACAGAGCAACGCTTGGTATCGTGGTCATAAATCATTCACATTGGATTTAACATACGCAATAGTTCCGATATCGCCTTCTAAATGTCTTAATAATATTGTTAGGCTAGTTAAGTTTTATACAATTTGTTCAAAGTAATCTTAAAACTGGCAGTAAAACAAATATTAGAAAATATTAATTTATAAAACTATTCTCTTTGTCTAAGACACATTTAATTGTAAAATTTTCAAACAAAAGTAAGAAGGAAGTTGGGGACGTGTCGTGTGGACTGGACTCACTGTTTTGGTCGCTCGACATAGAGATGGTTAGTTGTCTCTCCACGTTGGAATCAAGTTTCCACGTGCAACTCTGGTGGTGAAAGAAGTTCAGTTGATTTGGTGTTGTGAAGTTTACTGACTCTATCAGACCTGCAACCAGTAACAAGGTTTATTATTGCCGCCTGCTACATGCTCCGTGTAGAAACTCTTTATAAGACGTAAAAGGACAAGTTTTACACGGAACTTTTGATCATTATGGTTTCATATTTTCGACTATGACACTATTTTGGATCTTTTCTGTTATACTTATACCACTGCTTAAATCGCTATCAATGGTTTTCTGGTGTAAACAAGGAGAATAATTGGACAGTTTATATGTTTTAGTTTATTAATAAATACGAAATTAATTGCTGTTTTAAATGAATGTGTACATCAATCACCGTTGGAATCAAGTTTCCACGTGCAACTCTGGTGGTGAAAGAAGTTCAGTTGATTTAGTGTTGTGAAGTTTTAATCACAACCATCGTGTTTTAGTAATTAAGTATGTATTACGTGATTAAGTACACAACCATCGTGTTGTGTACTTAATCACAACCATCGCGTAAATAGTCAAAACTAAACAATTCAGCAACATCGTGACTTACGCGATGTAGCCAACTCACAGCACTCTGCAGAAAGTTGGTTTGGTTATGGACAGTACGGTATAACAATATTATAACGGTATAAAAATACTTGTAACCAGCCTAATCCAACTCCGCAGAGTACAGTTTATCTGTGACTGTCACATTATCGATATTAATAGATGTCAGTTATAATGTTATATGTTTACTGTTTTGATCTTTAAATATGATTTAGCTTGCATTGAACCTGCAGTTATTTAATTATTATTATTTCTCCCCATTAGTTCTTCCCAATGCTATACGCAATGCTATAGTTCAATGGTGGTAAACACATAACTGAGATCAACTATTTCGTATATTATACTTGTATATGTATACAATAATGTCGTGAAGGTGTCTAAATTGGAGGTGTTATAGTAGTTATAAAAACTATTTTACATTACTTAAAATACTTTTCTGATTGAAATCAATATGAATTTAATACTTAAAGTGATAAAAATAAACTTTATCACATTCGTTAAATAAATTTCTTACAGTGTGATTTTTGTAGATATTAGTTACTACTATACTTCGTTTGACGATTAGAGAAAGAATGAAAATTAGAATGTATGAATCTGAATATGTAAACGTTAAGTCCTCACTCACTGAGTCATTCAGCAATAATTCTCCCACTTTCCAATTATTTAGGAGGCTAAATTTGGTATACTGGTTCTTTAGTCCTAAAATAGGAAAGTCTAATAGTTTTTGTGACGATTTTCCCGTAAGTATCTACCCTATACGACTTCAAAGTTTCCATGTTAATATTGTGGGGAAATAATTTTGTTTTGAATTCCAATATATATTGTCTTAACTCTTAAGGTGTAAACAGCACCTGTTTTTATTTGAACCATTAAGCAAGCCAAAGATGCAAGGATAAAATAGTACTCAGTGGCATCCAATTAGTGTGAAAATAGATTTTGGCCTCATTACACATTTTGACAATTATGTTTTATATTAAAAATCAAAAGTTTATATTTTGGTCTAAAATAATAATTACTATGTTTATTATAACATATATTTATTTAAAATCTGTTATAACTAGTTGGAACAATGAGTAGATAAGATGAATTTAAAGACATTAGTAGGACATCTTTCACTAAAAAGCACACATAAAAAATGTTTTAAAATAAACAAAGCTGGACTATTATTTACATGAAACGAGTTTCAAGGTCAAGAATATTGTGTCGTTTTAGTCTGTATACATTATCACTATTGTTCAGAAGATTTAGGCCCAAGTGGTTTGGATGGTTTTCTAATTTTGTAAAATAATTTTTGCTGAATTTTGAAATGTCTTCTTTCAATGTGGGAATATTGTTACCTCGGTCATGTACTTCATTCTTGACAAACCATGAAGCTTTCAGAATATACCTCAAAACTTTTGATTGAAATCTCCGAATTATTTCTAAATTTGACATACTTAGTATGCCCCAAATCTGGTTCCCAAATCTGGAAAAGTTTGTTTTCTGTTGATAATTTTCATTTACGATTTAAAAGCCAAGACAGATTTCGGAATTCAATTTTTATGAGAGTCTTTTGTTCCAAATATGATTTTCCATGTTAATTTGCTATCTAGCGTAATTCCTAAATACTTCACTCGCTGGTTTGGGGAATTTGAATGTGGTTAAAAGTTACTGGGGGGCACCTTCCTAATCTTGTCGTATGGGTTAACTTGTTTTCGTTGACTCTGATCCTCCATTTATTGAGTCGATCTGAAATTTCATCCAATCCGGATCGTAGCTTTACAGAGGCTATTTCTGGTTCTTCGTGAGAAGCTATTATTGCCGTATCATCAGCAAAAGTCGCAACACTGACATTTGGAATGTCGGATGCGTACAAGGTGTATAGAAGGGACCCAATACACTACCCTGTGGAACACCTGCTTGTATTGGGCGAAGTCTAGTTATACTATACCCAAATTTGACCCTGAAATATCTATCAGTCAAATACGATCTGAGGATATTATAAAAATAATGTGGGAGGTTAAGTTTAATTTTGTAAAGTAAACCAATATACCAGACTTTGTTGGTAGCTTGACTTACATCTATGAATACCTGTGCAGCTAAACAGTACTTTCTTCTTTCAAGACTTTCCCTAATCATATTTACAACTCGATTCTGCTTTTCTGCTATTTTACGTTTAATATCAATTTGGAAAATTAATTGTTTTCTCACTAGTTCCACCAACTTCAGCAGAAGTAGCTTCCCAGCAGGATGTTTGAATACCTCATATATTGTAAAAACTTCAACCGCATCGTTTATATCATCATTTGTCTTCAAGGGAATTTTCAGTGACATTTTTTCGTTTATAATGTTTCGAAAAACGTCACAATCAGTACATTTGTTAGAGTGTGGGTGGACGCACTTTTTAACTATTGTTGAGATTATAGTGGCAATAATTAAAGAGTTATCTGAAGATAGACCCAGGCTGGAATTTACGTCAATGTAATTATTTGTAACACTTTTAATGACAAAAAAGTCTAGCAAGTCGAGAACTTTTTGAGGATCGGTAGGCCAGTATGTCGGTTTTCCTGTAGTGCCATACTGCAAGTTGCTATTATTGATGGTCATTAAAAGCTGATGACCTCTTGGGTTGGTTTGCTTTATAATCACCTCCTGCCATGAATCTTGGACCAAGAGTGTTAAAAAAACAGTAAAATTTTGAGTCGTAATATTATGTTTAGGAGGGCTATAAATTGCTGATACAGTAGGAGGTCCAACTTAGTCCTCTACGACTATATATGTTGCCTGTATAATTATGTTGATACTTGGAATTCTCGTGATTTTTATACTATTTTTAATTAGTACAGCACTTCCACCGTGAGCTGTGTCGTCTGGAGGATTAATGTGGTATAGTATAAAATTTGGAATTTTGAAAAAGCTGAGATTGGTAACGTGTTTAAATTACTATCTTAAAAATATAGGGGAAAGTTCGTTTTTATCATTTAAATTTAAAACATTGAAAGCATTATTTCAATTCATGTATTAATGGGTTGATAATACACATTATTTAATTATTACATTATTACATTATTTAAATCTCACTTTTATAAAATAACTAGCTGATCCAGTGAACTTCGTAACGCCTAACAAAAAAACTTTAAAATAATCAACTAGTAACTTTAAGATTGGCCATGTTCTGAAGTCGAATAGCATTACGGCTTCGTTGTGTAGATATTCTGGGTCGCCACATAATGAATAACAATACTGATACCATAAGACATATTACTACCATTCCAACAAAACAAATAAATCCGAGTGGATTTATTCACAATTTTCCAATCCAACCTATACCCAAGCCAAACCTAACTGTAATACGGCTTTTATAGGAAAGATATACAACAGCTGATTTTTATAATAAAAGTAAATAATATATGTACATTTTAACTATTTTTATTTTGCCAACATATAAACACGTTAATTTTAGCATCAGACAGAAATATATAAATACGTGAAATACGAGAAATAATAAATACGTGATCCCCAAAACCCGTAAACTATTAACGAGGCGAATAAAGTTGTTCATTTTGTACAGCACATATTTACTTCTTAGTTTGACATTAATTAATGATTCAGGTGGCATTAGATAGTAAAGCATATTGCTAGTTGAAAGTAAACCAACAGCTGTAGCTTAGGATATCAAATTTTTTGATTGTATTCAATTTGTAAACAAACTTAGTCCCCATAAGGTTAACATTAGAAATTTAAAACACCATAAAATGGAAACTAATGGAGTTTTCGAAAAATGTTTTCACTAAAACCTTCCCGGACACAAACTTCCTAAAATTTCATGGCGATCGGATGAGTAGTTTGGCAACGCATAAAGGACATACATCAATTCATTTTAGTGAATTTCCCATAGAGAAGAAGCTATTACCGTAGGTCTCATGGTAAGACTTAAGCCCGAGACCATGTTATTTTTTCGTCTTTAGGTGCCCAGAGTCCAAAAACAATAGTCGTTAGAATTTATATATATATATATATATATATATATATATATATATATATATATATATATATATATATATATATATATATATATATATATATATATATATATATGTGTCTGTGAACACGATAACTCTCGAAAAAATGGTCCGATCGAGACCAAATTTGGTAGAGACGTGTATTCCTACAAATGCTCGAACGAGTTCGTAAACCAGACATATCGGTCAATGGGAACGGGTAGTTTGGGGGGGGGTTTGTACCCCAAAATGGGGTTTTTTGCGTTTTTTACATGTAATTTTTAAAAACTTCTAATTTTATATTTCAGCATTGGAATCAGCTTTAAAAACTACACAATTTAGTTCCTTAAAGTTTTTCTCTATCTCCAACGGTTACCGAGATATTAAAAAATCTAAACACAGTATGTTGTATTGTGGGGCTCCAATGTTAATCTTATGTAGGATAGGGAAAAATTAATATTTCCCATACTAATCAATATTTTTGGATAAAACTTTATATTTAGCTTCATGTGGTTGAGATCTATCCATTTATGCTTAAAAATCATAGTTTATGTGTTTATCATAGCAGCAAACCTGCATACTATTTTCCCATATTAATCATATAGGGAATAGGCAAATAATTCTCATGTTTATGGACAGATTTTTATAACACTTGTCATATATTATTATTATAATATTGATTTGGAAATTTGCTGAGTACTCAGGTCTGCTGCGACGGGGGTATTTATATATTTAGAGATGCTAAAATAAGTCAAACATTTTACAAAATCTTGCGTTTTGATCGATTGAAAAAAGGTTGTTAATGTGAACCCCTAGGTAAAAATTGCGAAAATATTACTGAAATAAATGGAGGAATGGGATTCAATCACATAATGAAATGTTAAGTTTGAATTGAGAATAGAATAACATTAAAACATCCAATAACACTTTGTATTTATTAATGGTATATAGAGATATATTTAGATATAAAAAAATAGAGGGACCACTTAGACGACTGTAGCCTAAGTGTTTTTTACTTAATGAATACTTAACGTTCGAATAAGATAATTAGGTAATGATTATTATCTATATTTATTACTGTTAAGAACATTTAACTGTTAACTGGCTGGGTGGTGTAGTGGTTATAATATCCGCCTTCAAAATCGAAGGTCGCCGGATCGAATCCCGCAAGGGTCGAATCTGGACCCAGTCGCCATTTGTCATTGAGCTATTAATTAATTATGCCCTAACAACAGGTCGACGTTAGGTAGTAACAAGACCGGGATTTGGACCGTTCCCCATCAAAACGTTAAAAAATGCCTGTGGCGTAGAAATACAAAAAATAAAAATAAAATAAAAAATATTAAAGCCATTTCATGAAAATTTTAGGAATAATATCGAATAATGTACGACACTGTAAACAGTTTATTGGTCAACAAATCACATAATGGTGGACTGACCGGTGGATGACTCAGATGATGTGATGCTCCACCATTGTTTTGGTATATGTCTGAAGTTGCAAAAATTAAAGAAGGCATTGTCAATCTGGCGGCTATGTGCCGCAGTTAAGTACTATTAAGCTTAGCTTCAATAGAGTTCAGCACCGTGCAGAGAAAAAAAACTTGGGTATATTTTTGGGTATTTTTCTCCATGTATAAATTCAATCTCACATTATTACCCTACTTTACTGATAAGTATTCTTTACCGATCTAAAACAACAAATGTTATCAATTTTAAGATTGAGAGACATGAGGTATTTTTTTTTTATTTTACATAGTTACGTGCATAGACACGTCTATCGGTGTCTTACAGACTAGAGTATTACATTTCGTCACAATATGTACGGTATCTCAATAAAGACCTTATAAATAACTAATTATAAAATAAGTTACCGGTAATCTATTTACATGCCGAGGATGACTGGAGTTGTAATGAAATGTGCATGGAGTATTATTAATTTACACTAACCGGAGTGCTGGGTCATGACGCGATGGCCGCAGACGTGGTCGCGGTGGAAGCGATAGTCAGTCTCGTACTCGAAGCCTCTGGTCGCCCAGTTGTACCGCGCCACGTAGTAGACTAGGCTCAGTGGGCCCCAGCTGCGCACTCCCACCGGCAGCCACTCCTCCTACCGCAGTCACAAGTATTGAGTAACTTCAACAAGAAAAGCGGTCGGTGGTCGGTGGATGTAATGTTCTCTTGTGTAGATTAACGTCCGCACTATTGAGTACTACGTTAATCCTCAAAGACCGTCCTCATAATCAGACCAGTTCGTAATTCTGAGGGAGTAGTTCGGACTAGTTAAACTGTAGGTCCCTTATATATGTCACTGATTGTTGGGCTATTAATTAACATTTCTTTCTCAGGGACATGTCAGCTTAAGCCAATAACAACACAAAAAGATCGCGCAACAACCATCAAACTCATTTCTCTTTCATACTGGCTTAAAATACCTACCTTGTTAGGTCGTCATTTCAAATGATAATCTAACCAGTGGTAGGTTGGCGAGATTATTACCTTGGCCGGGTGGTGGGTATGGGTAGAGTTAGGCTAGCTTTCATAGATTACCTGGAACGGCCCGCAGATGCAGCAGAGCACCAGACCAGTGTCGGTGACGATCTGCAAGTGATCCATGTGGCTGAGCGGCAGCAGGTTGGTGACGCAGTAGCAGCCGCCGGCGCCGCACTCCGTGTGGCAGTGTGTGTCGGCCGCCAGCCGGTGCAGGGACATTATCTGACAACAGTATAATCACTGACGAAAATCTAACTGCATTTAAAACGTTCTACTCTTTAATTGATGTTGTTTTCAGTATACATTTTTTCGAGTCCAAACAATTTCAGACACTTCTCAACAGACTACGTGAAAATTAAAGAACAAAAAGAATCTTAAAACTAATCTCATTTAAATCAGTTGAAAAATTAAAATAGTTGCAGGAAAATTTTAGGAAATAGCTGTAGGAAGTAAGGATACCAAAAGTCAGTATAGTCAATATACTCACAGTATCTTCTTGTCCTTGATATTTGTAATTTATCCATTGCAGTATGACCTCAACATTAATTTCATTATTCATTTCATTTATTATGTAACTTTCACTTTTAAAAAGTACATGGATGTTTTGGACCTTAACATGTTGTTTAACTAAAAGCTTTATAATCTATGTAACAGATAAGATATCACCGACTAAGGAATTTCTAGAAGAAGAGCAAAAATATTTTTATGTATTGATACAATTTATCATAGATAACAACTTTAAACTTGTGGTTAACTTCTACAGTAAAAACCTCGTGGAAGAAAAACATAAAAAGTCTATCAGTTTAACTTGTTACAGGACCGTGCGCATTCTTTCCATTCCACGTTCGCCACATTTCCACCTCTCGCGGCAGGCTAAGTGCTACTTTCTCAAGCATTACTTGCTACACTTCGCTGGTCCTACGTTGCGGCTTTCAGGAATTTCACCCGTTCAGTACAAATACGGCGTTCAAAATGAAACCAAATTATTTACAAATTATTATATAGACCATGAAGGATTATCTGCTAAAAAGAAAACATGGGATTTTCATCGTATTCCGGCGCATCATTGTTATGAACTGAACATAAACTCTGTTGATGACTTTCCGGTTTTGTTCCGTACAAAATTCAACCATGTGCAACATGTGAGCGATGCTTCCCTACGATACAACGCAAATCGTCTTTTCTTCTCAACAAAATACAGAATATGGAGCAATTTCTACCACATATCCTGCCTGCCTCAATATTATCAAGACTATACAACGTTTAAAGATTTTGTTTGCAACACGTTTTTGAAGAACATTGTTCAATCCTCATCATACCAAAAAACATCTCAGGCAAAATGAACCATACTAAATTAGTTAATTCAAAACTTTTGGGAATTCATCAATACGTACGAACTCCGTAAAAAATTATAAAATACCGGTTATAACTGAAGAATTAAAACCTGATATTTTTATTATATCAGAACATAGTTTTAAAAGTAAATCAACAGTCTTAAAAATTCAAAAATACGAGTTAAGCTCATCATTTCAACGGAATCAATTTTAATAGGGAGGTGTTGTAATATTTCTTAAGTAACACTTATATTTTATTCCTTATTACATAAATTATAGTAAAGAACAATATTTTGAAGCAGTTAATAAAACATTAAATAACGTAACAGATTATCTTCTGTAAATTTAGATTATTTTTTTGAGGACTTATAAAACTTCTAAATGATATTTTTTTTAATATCAAGTTTAAATTAATGTGGG
This sequence comes from Nephotettix cincticeps, assembly GCA_023375725.1. Classification (NCBI taxonomy): domain Eukaryota; kingdom Metazoa; phylum Arthropoda; class Insecta; order Hemiptera; family Cicadellidae; genus Nephotettix; species Nephotettix cincticeps. The sequence goes on along the minus strand of CM041786.1, from coordinate 102,840,200 downwards.
ATAATATTATTGTTTAAAAACTGCAAAACCTGAAAGTAAACGTTTAAAGAAGCTGCTTTAAACTATTAACTTCCATAAATTCAGCAACTCGGTGACAGCATCATCGGCAACCGCCCTTGAAAATGTTGTCATCATCTTATATGCCACTGTGTTTACAGATCATAATATTTATATCAATTAACGATCAATTATCATAGTCTATTTGGATTTGAGATTATTTTGGGATTACAGTATTCTGAATTTCAAAGCCTGTAATAAAAAGACGTGTTATTGAAAAATATTCTAGTTTTATACAAAGCTTAAAAAGTGCAATATTGGGATTTAGATGTCACGATAAAGCCGAATATGGTGTATACTGCTTTAATTGATGAGTACCTGGTGACCGAGCTTTGCTCGGATATAATAAGACATGTCTTGTATTTTACAAGTTGATTAGCAAAATTAAAACAAACTTACTGCTCAATGAAAACATTTATGTGGTTTAAATAAAATCGTTTTCATACCCCTTGATTAATATGGCATAAATACTGAACAAAACTATAGCCCTCGGGTGGGGATAGATCACGCGACCTTGCATACGTGAGATCTGAGCACTACTAACTGAGCTACGGCGTTGGACAAGTTCACGTCGTCGTTTAAGAGTTTTTGGCCAACCTCAATTGTTTTAGCTAATCTTATACTGAATTTAAATATCCATACAGTTTGTTATTATTATCCTGTGATCAACTGATTTTGCTAGAAAAGGAATGAGGATTGAAAAGCAAAAGAGAAATTTAATTTACACCACTTAATTGGTTTGTTACAGTGGCTTCAAGCAAAAGAATGAATACGTTTTCTTTCAAAACACAAAAGATTTTGGAAATAATTTTCTCTGCTTTTATTTTGCACAGTTATTTTACCCTTTAGTTTTTACAAATTGTTTAGTAATTTGATAATTTTTCATTTATTACATACATAAAAAAAATAATAATGCAAAACCTCTATTCACATATTGTTCCCCGCCGTCTTCAATCAACAACTGTCAAACGGTTATAAACAGCTGTTTTGGTTTGTATTGTTTACATTTTATTCTCCATAAGCGTAATGTTAAATTTTTAGATTTTAAACTTAATATTACAAGAAAACACGAATTTTCCTGGACTTTAGACCTATCTAGAACTTATTTTCTACTCAGAAATTAGTTATGTCCAAAATTTAAAGAAAATCCTTAGTGCCGTTTCCGAGATCCGCGTGCAAATATATATATATATATATACACACACACAAACCTTGCTCGTATTATAGTATTGGATTTACTAAAACATTACTATTTTTATAATTTTTTTAAGGTATTTTATCCCTAAAACCCCTTAAACACTTAAAATGAAAGTTTCTCAAAAACGGCTCCAACGATTTTGATTACATTATTAATAGTCCTTTAAAAGATAAAGAAAATGACTTTGCCTGAATGCGCCAATACATTGGGGTTTAAAAGTTATGGGCTTTTAAAAGTCAAAAAGCTTAAAGAAAATTTGTTTCAAAATGTTTTCCGCGAAAACAATACAGGTAAGGTGACTAACAGGTGACTTGACTAACATCATTAATCCCAGCTTAAAAAACTAAGCAATTTAGTATCTTTAATTATTTGTCTATCACTAACGGTTCCAGATAAGAAGAAAGGTAAATTTATTGTCCATGATTAACGCAGTACGTTACCTGAGAGCGCGCAATGTTATTTTTATGGAGAATATAAAAATTCAAATTCTTCCTTATTTACCAACAGTTTTCCATGAAACTTGGTATGCAGCGTAAGGTCACATCACCCAACAAAAACTACTCAAAAGATGCTTGGTATTACAAGTTTATTAGCAGTATAACCATGCCTTGTTATACAATAAGCGGACAAAATAACATAATTTATTTCTAAAAAATCAACACCGATTTAAAAATTGAAATGTTTCAATTTTTCGGATGTAGACTTAAATAAGAATCTTCCTAAATTCAAGTATATAAGTTTCAATACTAAATCAACAAATAAATTTGGCCCATCTATAATTATTTATAATTTTGAAATATAATAAAACAACAGTATAAAATTTCTCGGAATATTCTTAGACAAAAAATTTACCTGGAATTATCATATAATTTTTATTAGTTTAAGGTTTCTTCAATTATTTATATATTAATTAAGACAATTAAAAATATTGCCCAAAGAATATTGTATTAATGGAATATTATGGATTAATGTACTCTCATTTATCACTATCTCAAGGAAAAAGAATCAATATAAAAAAATCACCAACGCGTTCTACAGAGTTGATGAATATATGGATCGTACTCTAAATTATAATAACTAATATATTTTTGACCCCATGATAAATGTTGTGAATAGCTTTTTTTAAATGTAATTTGGTGTGAAAAAAATTAAACTAGGTTAATACGAGTATATCTATGGCCTAATCCTCTTGTTTGTTCTATCTCAATAGTCAGTTTTAAGCAAAATGTTTGTTCTTTATGAATAAATTGCTAATGGCATGTTTTGATGGTAATAATAATATTATTTTTATTAATACTATAAATATATTATAATATTATTAATATATATATATATATATATATATATATATATATTACCTAATTCTTTCATTGATTGGCCAGCTTGTGTAAAACATCAATCTCTCTAATATAGACCTCATAATATTTAAGGTTTCTAATTTTTAGTAATCAGAAAACATCAAACTACAGAAATGGTTCAATAAGCCATACAATTTCGATATTATGTGCCAAAATAATGTTAGTACAAAATAAAACGCCATGCCTGGATCGTCAGCTATTCTTAAAAGACTTATTTTAGTCCCAAAACATTATTGACAATACTATAATAGTATGAATAAAGAGTACTTCAGATACAATACCAACTAAAATATGTAGAGTCATATTACTGAAACTACAGAAATTGATCCTCTTAACTGGATTTTTATGGTTTTCTTTATAAAAGAATGCATTGATTCATACAACCATAAATAATGTTATATGATACAATTTTCATTTAAAATGACTACCATCATTAATAATTTGTATGCCACCATGTAGTACTTTAATATTTTATACCTTTTTTAGCTTTATTTAGTCACATGACAATCGTAAACATATGTTTGATGTGTCAAATCAACGGTAAAGTGGATCTACGGTTGTGGTAAATCTATTTAGTAAATTGCATGATGAAATTTGTTCCCCAAAATTTATTCCTACAAATTTAATAAATTAAATGTACTGTATTTAATAAATTTATTAAATTAAATTTATTCCCAAAAATATATAATTATCATGCAATAATGCCTAATAATTAGCAAATAAATACTGTAATCATATTTTATGATAGAAAATAAAAAAGCAATTATGCAATTCACTACAAACTACATGATCTTCGTGTCGTTTGCAATTCTTTCATAAAATCCAACTGTTTTGTTCTTATGGAATGGAATCCAATATAGCGGTTGTAGTCTCTTCATGTGAATTTGGCTGGTGAGTGGTGAGTAAGTGTGTTGATCGTGATATGAGTAACATGTAGTCCTACGAGTGTAAATGTGAGTGAGAGTGTGGTGCCAACTAACATTCAAGGAAATACTGGAGTTGGGCGAAGGCACTAGACGCTGGGTACACTCGAGGCTGCCGTCCACGGTCCAATAGACCTCGGTCTCCCCTGGGTTGGTCAGCTGTCCTCGGGCTCGACTGGTGAAGCCATGATACACGACGTCACACAGGGAGCTGGGGGTGGGGGTCCCCTGCAGCATCTCTGCGAACATCGGTACAATATAGGCCTACCCGAGCACAGTGGTCAATCTCATATCTAAACGAGTTCTACTTTTGTCTTTTTATGTTTACTTTTCTTCCCACAAATGTTTCTAATCGATTCGTCTGATATTGGGAAAGCAAGAAGTAAGACAGCACATGGAAAGCAAGAAATGTTGAAATACAGTATCCTGGGTTTAAAAAATTAATCAAATGAGAATAATCAAACTAATGAATGATAAACTTGAAAATTCAACCCCATGACACCAATAGGAGGTGAATTGATGCCTAAGTGATCACAGCGATTGAGCCGTTTTTCATTTTAAATCCTTTACTGACTAGAGTAGAATATACAGAATGTAACCAAAATAAGAACCAATAATATCATTAGATTATCTACCATCATTAATACTCACCGTCATGGAACAGGAAGGCTCCTTGCACGTACTCCGTGTCCTCCATGGAGGCGGAAGGGAGAAACCGCTTGAAATTCAGCTGTATCATATTACCTTTGGAGATGTAATTTTCTCGATCTTGATATCTGTAAATCATTTTCAAATTTACTATTTTACCCTTAATATTTAACATGTGTTCAATTCATCATACAACAACTTAATTCAAATCGTATATTAGGTTAAACATAATAATCGAAATTAATTTATGTTTTTATTTCATTTATTGCGGCATCACTTACAAATTACGAGTAAACCATCAAGGCTCATATCATAAGTAAGCACTTCCACTGTGCATTAAAAATATTAACCTGAATTCATGCAAATAAATAAATGGTGAACTAAAAACATGAAGCGTTTATCGAGGACATTTGAAAAATTATATTAAATAGTGAGTTAGTAATGTAATAAAGTTAGACGCAGAGTACAAATGTAACAGATAGGAATGATCGCCGTCGTATGCAGAAAAGGAGAGCGGACGATCAATAAGCCATCAACTTGAGGCCGGCCAGGACCAGCTGCGTGTAATATTTAAACCACTTTCATGTAAGTAATGTTTCACCCTTACTGTGTGCCGTCTCGTCTAACTCCCTAGTACAGCCACATACGGATTTCGTAACAGTCGTACAGTTTAAAAATAATTTAGAAATGTAAAGAATTTAGACAATGTAATATTGAACGTGCAAGATTTACCTGCCAGAACTGTCGGTTATCCGTTTCGAGACTGGGCTGCATATTCTCTTAATCAGTTTGTTGGGCTCGTACTTGCTGTATCCTTCGAACAGCTCCACGTAAGAGCGGCAACCTTTTGACCTGGAGTATAAAAACTACAGGTTCCATTTCAAATTGTGTCAATGTGTCACTTTATTGCATGTAATTATGTTTCTAATATGTGTACGAGTTTAATAAAATTTATTACAGACGTTATTCAAATGTGTTAAAGATTTTGGAAATTCATTACAACAATCAGAAAATGAAAATGTCCAGACTCTAAGAGAAAAACCATATATTATATTTAACGAAATTCGCTAAATAGATCCAAACAAAATACTACCTGACATTAATGGTTGTAACGAGTAAAAATACATGATCCTGTTTTTTAAAAATTAGTTTTTTAATAAAAACACTTTTACCAAACAGATGAACCCACTCATTACCGAGTTTTTTATCCAATGTTTCTAGAAAACAGCCAGGTCTCTTCAACGACTAACGGCAGTGACATCTATCAAGAACTTAGTAAACTACATTCTGTTGTTCCCCCTATGATCTTGGAACTATCTCACAGAGTTGACTAAAAAGTTCTAAAAAGGTGTTTGTTACAAAAAGAATGATGTATTGATTTGTTAATATTAAACTAAATGGCTGAAACTAATGAATATTAGACCAAATTATCTACAGTAAACCTATACAATCAAGTAACTAAATGCTGAATTTCAAGTAATGAGACTGAGCTTACACAGCTTATGAATTACACAAACATGACCGGTTTCCATCAAAAGGTTTTAGCGAACTTCCCATAGGGAAGAAGCTATTACCGCCATGTTATTTTTTTCTTTAGGTGCATAGAGACCAAAAACAATAGTCGTTAAAATTTTTATAAATATATGTATGTGTGTGTCTGTGAACACGATAATTCTCGTAAAAATGGTCCGACCGAGACCAAATTTGGTAGAAACAATGTCGCTATTCGGTGTATTCCTGCATTTGCTCGGAAGAGTTCGGAAATCAGACATATTGGACAATCGAAACGGGTAGTTTTGGGGGGTTTTGTACCCCAAAAATGGGTTTTATTCGTTTTCCCATGTAATTATTAAAAATTTCAAATTTTACCTTTCACTATTAGAATTACCTTAAAAAACTACACAATTTAGTTCTCTGAAGTTTTTCTCTACCTCCAACGGTTACCGAGATATTAAAAAATCTAAACACAGTACGTTGTATTTTGGGGCTCCAATGTTAATCTTGTGGAGGATAAGGAAAAATTAATGATTCACTTATTATCTAATATTTTTTTATGAAACTTGATATTTAGCTTCATGTGGTTGAGTACACAGGTCTGCTGCGACGGGGGCATTTATATATAGCACAGAAAGAATATCTGAAGGTATTATATATTAGGTTAATTTAGGCCTACTGGTAACAGGTAGGCCACATCTGTATTTACAATGAGCGAAGTTTTATCTTTGCTTTTATTAATGTTTTAGGAATAACGAATCTAGAACAGTGGAGCGTTGCTGTAGATTGCAAAATGAAGACAGATAAAATATTTTAAAGTCCACGAATTTTCTAGTATCTGAAAGTATCCAGTTGACCTGAGGTTGTAGTTGGCGAGTGAAATGAAGACGAGGTCGGTAGGTCCACCGATGAACGCCAGAGTGCAGTTGTGCTGCGCGCCTTGCAACAGGCCTCGCGAGTCGAACAGTCCGTTGCGTGTCTGGTTGCTGTAGTAGAGCACTTCGCACGGAAGTCCCGTGGAGTTGCCCGAACCTTCGCCTCCTACTGCACAGTGCACAGTCAGTAAGTTGTTAATTGAAATAAATATAAATTAGCTCAAAGTAACAGACTTAGAAGTAATGAAACACAAATTTCAGTTTACACAAAATGCACATCAGTAAAACCGTTTGCTGGTTACAATAACAACAATCCGACTTTATTTTCTCACGGGTGTCTGTAGTGAAAATATGTCTTGCCAGAAAACATTGCGTGTAAATTAATCTGTTCCGTATATTTGTTATTACTGTAGAATCAAAGGAATATTGTGGAATATTAAGCGTATTTTGACAACACTGTGTTGTAAAACTTTAGGCCTATTCTTCACCAGGTGAAGAATAGTCCTCAATTCTCAACGTTTATTTTGTAAAAATCTGTATTATTATGGATATGGCACTTCTCCCTGTCTGTATTGTTGTAATTATAAGTACTATAAACTCGAAGACGGAAGAAGTTTGATCATATCAATGTGAACTGAAATAAATACTAAGTTATTGTGTTTTTTACATGTTTGTTTGTAGACCTACCGGCGAGAGCGGTCTCGGTGGTCTTGTACGTGGCTCGTGCAGGCGCCTTGGTCGTCGAGGCACGCTCCAGGAACTCGAGGGTCGCCACGAACCCGTTGTAGTGGAACGGGCTGACCAGCGGCCCAGAGCTGGGAAACAAGACAGTCAACGACCACTACTCATGTTGCGACACTTTGCAACAGTATAAAGATGTATGCAACTTTCAGTCTATAGTAACTCAAGTGAAACCGAACGGTGTAATATTACCTTTAGTGATCTTTATATTTAATCAAATAGACAAAGAAGTCGATGTATAATTTTTAAAGGTTCATAACAGTTGCATTATGACTTTATTAAATAATCAATAAGGATCATATACGTGATCAAATTCCAAGTGATTTTCCCCGTACTGTATGTCAAATGTCTTCATTACAATAAAATACAATATTCTATTATGGTTATAGCTATGGATCAACATTTTCTATTATTCAGAAATCATAAGTTCCCATAGGTTTTCTGCCTGTATTCTTAATGAATAAAAACTAATTAATAACATTTATTTCTGATAATATATAATAGAGAATAAAAAAATTAGGTTGTACCACCAGCTAACTTGTGTAGTTACTAAAAGCCACTCTGTTAATATTTTCAATTATTTGTTTATGAAATATTGTATTCAAACTAATATTGAAGTAATGGAACATCGCCAAACGTTAGCTAAATAAAGGATGCAATAACTATTACCTTTCAGATACATACGATTGGCTGAAAGTGTTTTCCAATACAAACACCATTAATTCTACTTGTATATTAAACAATAGCCTTGTTCCATGCACATTAGAACCAAAATGTTACCGATGTTTAATAGTGGGTAAAATTAGATTTTGGATGCTCTTTAATCCGATGTTGTATTGTTTATAATCATAACAAATAATCCAATACTATAATACGAGCAAGGTTTGTATATATATATTTGCACACAGACCTCGAAAACGGCACTAAGGAAATTCTTTACATTTTGGAAATAACTAATTTCCGAGTAGAAAATAAGTTCTAGATAGGTCTAATATCCAGGAAAATTCATGTTTTCTTGAAATATTAAGTTTAAAATCTAAAAATTTAACATTACGCTTATGGAGAATAAAATGTAAACAATACAAACCAAAACAGCTGTTTATAACCGTTTGACAGTTCTTAATTGAAGACGGCAAAGAACAATATGTGAATAGAGGTTTTCATAAATATTTATTTTTTGTATGTAATAAATGTAAAATTATCAGGTTACTAAACAATTTGTAAAAACTTAAGGGTAACATAACTGTGCGAAATAAAAGCAGGAAAGAGTATTTCCAAAATCTTTCGTGTTTTGATAGAAAACGTATTTGTTGTATTGCTTGAAGTCACTGTAACAAACCAATTAATATGTGTAAATTAAATTTCTCTTTTGCTTTTCAATCCTCATTCCGTTTATATCAAAATCAGTTGGTCACAGGCTAATAATAACTGTATGGTTAGTTAAATAGTAAATGATCGGCTAAAACAATTGAGGTTGGCTAAAATACCTTAACCGGCGTTGCTCATTTGGCTGACGCCGTGGTCTAGCGGTAGCGTGTTGACCTCGTAATACGTAGGTCGCGTGTTCAAATCCCATCAGGGCACTTTTTTGTTCAGTGCTATATTAATTATGGTGTATTAAATCGGTTTTATTTAAACCACATAAATGTTTTCATTGAGTAATAAATGTGTTTTAATTTTTCGAATTAATTTTTATAATACATGTATTATTCTAAACGAGCAAAGCTCGGTCACCAGGTACTAATTATAATAATAATAAAATTAATGATTCTGGATATTAAAAATATCGGCATTTAAATTAATTAAACATGAACAATTAATTAATACCTGTATAATGCAATTTATGTAAATAATTTGGATTGAAAGCCTATTAAATGTTTGTTTCTTGTTTTGCTATGTTACATTGAGATTTTTTTTATTTCGAATAGTTTAAATAAAGTACCTCTCATTGAATTTTTTATAACACACTCATTAGTAAATTATCTTTATAACCAATGAAATAGGGGTGCCAATAAAAATATTTACCTCAGACCAAAAGTATCTGAGCTGAGAAGATCAAAGCTGTAAGAGTATATTAAAATTGATTAAATGAAAAAACCATATTACATTATACGCCATGTTAGGCCCTAAAGGTGTCATAAGATGGGGTTGGAGTTTGAACAACTGGTTTTCCCTTGTTAACATTGCTCATCCTTATCCATATTTTTGTCACAGGTTTCACTCGACGATTGTTAAATTAGATTGTGAAGCACATAATTGCTTTCAATAAATTATCAATAGTATCCACGAACTGTTGTAAAATACCTAAATTGTACGAGAAGGTTGGGGCCTCCATGAACAACCTCCTGTTTCTTGTTGCCGCACAGTGACGTCAGCAAGGGGCTGGAGGGTGAGGAGCCGTGGAACACCTTCACGTAGTCTGTCTTGCAGTGGTCCCTGCAATGCACTACACTCATTAATCTGTTCCCTGTTGACGCACAGTGACGTCAGCAAGGGGCTGGAGGGTGAGGAGCCGTGGAACACCTTCACATAGTCTGTCTTGCAGTGGTCCCTGCAATGCACTACACTCATTACTCTGTTCCCTGTTGACGCACAGTGACGTCAGCAAGGGGCTGGAGGGTGTGGAGCCGTGGAACACCTTCACATAGTCTGTCTTGCAGTGGTCCCTGCAATGCACTACACTCATTACTCTGTTCCCTGTTGACGCACAGTGACGTCAGCAAGGGGCTGGAGGGTGAGGAGCCGTGGAACACCTTCACATAGTCTGTCTTGCAGTGGTCCCTGCAATGTACTACACTCATTACTCTGTTCCCTGTTGACGCACAGTGACGTCAGCAAGGGGCTGGAGGGCGAGGAGCCGTGGAACACCTTCACGTAGTTTGTCTTGCAGTGGTACCTTCAATGGACACTCATTACTCTGTTCCTCGTTGACGCACAGTGACGTCAGCAAGAGGCTGGAGGGCGAGAAGCGGTGGAACACCTTCGCGTAGTTTGTCTTGCAGTTCTTACTTCATTACACAATTTGCATCAGTAAAATCCATAGTGCCATTATCGCATCTCAATAAAAATCAATAAGCATCATCATACGACTCCTAGATTTTTAAGCTTTAGTAAGGAGACCGATTACCCTGTTTCAGACCAATTTTAATGCTAGACAGTTTTAATGGTTGTACTGTAGGAAAGAGAAATTACAGCTGTTAAAATTTATTTTACCATATCATAGTAAAAAGGATCAATCATACGGATGTACATTTAATTAAACTTAAATACTTGGATGTCAATCTTGTGATATGATGGTCTCACCCGGCGGGCAGGGAGAGTGTCAGGAACCGTATTCGCACCCTGGTGTGTGCGCCGCTGGTGGTGATGAGGTACTTGCACCGCTTGTTGGGCCCGTAGACGCCGGGGTAGCCGGGAGTGGCTAGCCTGCACACACCCGTCACGTCACGGCACCACGTGTCCTGGTACACCCAGTCGCACTCTGTGTTCAAAACGGATCTATTAGACCAACACAATGAGGTACTTGCACCACCCGTAGACGCCGGAGTATCCGGGAGTGGCTCGTCTGCAAACGTCCATTGCGTCGCGGCGCCACGTGCCCCCATGTTCCCATAATAACTTCCAAGAAACCGCATTCAATTTGCAATCTGAAAGAGTCTTGCTTAACATAACACACATGGGGTCTACTATCGGAGGAATTTTTAATAAGTAGGCGATTAGATTAGAGTTGATTTTTATTTGAAATAACGACCTACCCCATGTAGGTATTTTAAGCCAAGTATGAATGAGAAATGAGTGTAAGATGATTGTGACACGATCTTGTAGTCTTGTTACTGACAAAGGCTCACACTTTCCTTAGGATTGTTAATTAATAGCAAAGTAATAGCCCAACAGCAAATGGTGTTTTAGGGACTTACATTTTAACGTGGGTTCTGAACTACTGTTGTCTCCGAATTACGAACTGATCCTAATTATTATGAGAATGGTTAATGCAGACCAACGTATAGTGCAGTCGTTAATCTACACAGTAAAGCTAGGTAAGCAATACTGTTTATTTTATTCGATAAAATAATATTATGGGGAGCGCTGCTACCAATATTACATCATTTATTGAATCATGTGTATCTGTCGGTTCTACCGCTAAGTACTCACTAGGACTGACCGGTATGCTCTATGCGGCGGCCACCCCTAGGCTGGAAGCCCAGTGCGGGCTGTGTAGGGGTGCCGTTGCGAGGGGTGAAGCTGAAGTAAGCTAGGAACTGGGACCGCTCCGTCCGCTCCACTATCCTGTAATCATTAAACCAATAACTACTGTATACTTCACTTCCGGTAATTTTTCTAATTATTACATTGTATTACATTCATACCCGTTAACAGTGATGGATGAATCGAATTTGTCCCTAAAAAAAATCTGTCATTGAAATCGTTTCTGCCCATGGAGTTGAGCTTAAGTAGGACGATATTGACGCCTTTCACCGCTTCAACGGAGGTGACAACCGACCCACCTCGGGCATTATTGTGAAATTCGTCAGGAGAGATGATCCAGACCAGCTACTTGACAAGAGGAAAGTGAAAAACCATTTTGCCACACGCCAGATTGATTCCACACCCTACAGATTCGACGATCTACATAAACCCCTCCCTAGCGCCAGTTCGACATAATCTGCTAAAAAAAGCACCTAAGTTGAGAAATGAGTTCAATTATAAGTTTGTCTGGGTTTATAGAGTGGGTAGAATAAAAGTGAGAAAATCGGACGATAGGAGTTCCATGGTTGTGGTTTGAATGATGATGATGATCTGCAAGCCTTACTTCAAAGAGAAACTGACAAAAATTTATGTATTTTTTGTATATCCAGATAACATATTTAGTTCATAAATATATATTTTTCTTTCCATAGGTCTTCCGTTTGTTATTATTAGTAGTTTTTTTTACTATATGAATGTTGAAATTTTAATTTACTACCAAAATGTAAGAGGCTTGCGTATTAAAACCCATGAATTTTTAAATCCAATACTATAATACGAGCAAGGTTTGTATATATATATATATATATATATATATATATATATATATATATATATATATATATATATATATATATGCACACGGATCTCGAAAACGGCACCGAGGATTATCTTTAAATTTTGGAAATAACTAATTTCCGAGTAGAAAATAAGTTCTAGATAGGTCTAATGTCCAGGAAAATTCGTGTTTTCTTGTAATATTAAGTTTAAAATCTAAAAATTTAACATTACGCTTATGGAGAATAAAATGTAAACAATCAAACCAAAACAGCTGTTTATAACCGTTTGACAGTTCTTGATTGAAGACTGCGGGGAACAATATAGAGGTTATGCATTAATATTTATTTTATGAATTAAATAAATGCAAAATTATCAGGTTACTAAACAATTTGTAAAAACTTAAGGATAACATAGCTGTGCGAAATAAAAGCAGAAAAAAGTATTTCCAAAATCTTCCGTGTTTTGATAGAAAATGTATTCGTTGTATTGCTTGAAGCCACTGTAACAAACTAATTAATTTATGTAAATTAAATTTCTCTTTTGCTTTTCAATCCTCATTCCATTTATAACAAAATCAGTCGATCACAGGCTAATAATAACGGTATGGATAATTAAACAATAAATGATCGGCTTTAGCTAAAAGACGTTAAACGGCATCGCTCAATTGACTAACGTCGTAGCCGAGTTGTAGCGTGTCGGCCTCAAGAACTATAAGCCGCGAGTTCCATCCCCGCCAAGGGCGATACTTTTAGTTCAGTGCTATATTAATTATGGTGTATTAAATCGGTTTTATTTCAACCACATAAATGTTTTCATTGAGTAATAAATGTGTTTTAATTTTTCTAATTAATTTTTATAATACATGTCTTATTCTATACGAGCAAAGCTCGGTCACCAGGTACTTTACTTTTAAGTGAGCAATGTGACATTATTGCTTTGACAGAAACTTGGCTTGCGGACAGCATAAGTAGTAGTGAGTTATTTAATGATCGTTATATTGTTGTAAGATGTAGCAAAAATTCAGTTACGACGATGAGAGGGCGGGGAGGTGGAGTATTGTTGGCGGACCACAAGCGGCTACAGGTCAATCAGCTGACTGTCGCGGCTGGTGATCAGCTGTGCCCGCGCAACCTAGAGTTGTTTTGGTTACAGGTGCATAAACCTAAGAAACATTTATCAGTTTAAATGTTGTGTATTTCCCTCCAAACAGCTCTATTAGTTTGTACGATGGCTATTTTTCATTTCATGATAACTTTAATCAGGTTTTGTACAATAACTTAACTATTTTAGGGGATTTGAATCTACCCGAAATGAATGGTCTGGATTGTAATATGTTAACGGCAAGCACAGCTGTCAGAAATCTTTTATTTTATGTCTTTGCATAACCTGTCTTCTCTCAATAATGCTCGAAATGTCAACAGTAATACCCTGTTTTAACTATTGTAAATTCTCATAGTGGAACAGTGATGTTTTCCTCTCACACCTTCTTTAATAGTTTTTAAGATAGCTGTGCAAAATAAAAGCAGAAAAAAGTATTTCCAAAATCTTCCGTGTTTTGATAGAAAACGTATTCGTTGTATTGCTTGAAGCCACTGTAACAAACCAATTAATTTATGTAAATTAAATTTCTCTTTTGCTTTTCAATCCTCATTCCGTTTATAACAAAATCAGTCGATCACAGGCTAATAATAACGGTATGGATAATTAAACAATAAATGATCGGCTTTAGCTAAAAGACGTTAAACGGCATCGCTCAATTGACTAACGTCGTAGCCGAGTTGTAGCGTGTCGGCCTCAAGAACTATAAGCCGCGAGTTCCATCCCCGCCAAGGGCGATACTTTTAGTTCAGTGCTATATTAATTATGGTGTATTAAATCGGTTTTATTTCAACCACATAAATGTTTTCATTGAGTAATAAATGTGTGTTTTAATTTTTCTAATTAATTTTTATAATACATGTCTTATTCTATACGAGCAAAGCTCGGTCACCAGGTACTTTACTTTTAAGTGAGCAATGTGACATTATTGCTTTGACAGAAACTTGGCTTGCGGACAGCATAAGTAGTAGTGAGTTATTTAATGATCGTTATATTGTTGTAAGATGTAGCAAAAATTCAGTTACGACGGTGAGAGGGCGGGGAGGTGGAGTATTGTTGGCGGACCACAAGCGGCTACAGGTCAATCAGCTGACTGTCGCGGCTGGTGATCAGCTGTGCCCGCGCAACCTAGAGTTGTTTTGGTTACAGGTGCATAAACCTAAGAAACATTTATCAGTTTAAATGTTGTGTATTTCCCTCCAAACAGCTCTATTAGTTTGTACGATGGCTATTTTTCATTTCATGATAACTTTAATCAGGTTTTGTACAATAACTTAACTATTTTAGGGGATTTGAATCTACCCGAAATGAATGGTCTGGATTGTAATATGTTAACGGCAAGCACAGCTGTCAGAAATCTTTTATTTTATGTCTTTGCATAACCTGTCTTCTCTCAATAATGCTCGAAATGTCAACAGTAATACCCTGTTTTAACTATTGTAAATTCTCATAGTGGAACAGTGATGTTTTCCTCTCACACCTTCTTTAGGCATATTTTAACGATAAAATAGTTTTTAAGTATTTAATTGTGTATTAAAAATAAATATTACTGTTTTAAAAAAGCTAATTTTTCGATGGGTGGAGTTCCATGTATGAATGATATTGAAAAGGCCTTAGATGTGCTTTACAAATTATTATTTGCCATTTTTGATCAATGTGTACCTCAAAAGAATGTTATTTTTTAAATTAAGTAGCCCTGCTGGTTTACTAAGGATATAATTCGTTCTATAAAACTAAAGAATAGATTTGCCAAAAAAGGACATTTTCAAGATATCATGATAATATATTTAAGCTTCTTAGAAATAGTATTAAAAGTAAAATTGCTTTTACTTATAAGGATTATTTAATACTTATTGAAACTTCTATTAATAACGATTCTAAAATGTTTTGGTCTTTTATCAAGTATTCGTTTTCTGATATTGGTAATATGGATATGAGGTATTGTGGCAACGTCATCCCAAAGGACAAAGTAGCTGAAACTTTTGCTGACTTCTTTAAGTCCGTTTTTACTAATCCTTCCGTAAATGATAATTTTTCTTTCTGTAGTGGCCTTCAGGCAAATACAGCAATTTTTATTTACAGTTCCTGAAGTTTTGGCCGCCATAAAAAAACTTAAATCGATGAAATCATCTCTTCCTGACAGTATTCCTTGCTGTATAGTCAAAGGTTGTGCTGAACCTTTACGTTTATTTTTTAACCTTTCTTTGGATAGCTGTGTTTTTCCTCCAAGATGGAAGAAAGCATAGGTAGTTCCTATTTTTAAGTAAGGTATAGTTGAGGATATTGAAAATTATCGTCCCATTACTTTGCTTAATTTTTTTGCCAACGTTTTTGAGTCTCTTGTTTACAAGTATATCTATAATGTTGCTAAGTCTGACTTATCTACTTGGCAATCATGGAATCTCCAGCATGGTTTTCTCCCTCGTAGATCGACACGTACTAATTTATTGGAATTCGTGTTTGACATAACTTCGAAATTAGACCTAGGAGGTAGAGTTGATATCATTTATACAGATATCTCAAAAGCCTTTGGCGTAAATCATTCAATTTTGTTAACTAAACTTTATAATTTTAATTTTCCTGAATCTTTCGTTTCCTTCATTGAGTCATACGGCCAATTTTGTCTTTGTCAAAAACTCTAAATCAAAAACCTATTTAAATACATTCTTCCGGTGTTTCTCAGGATTATAATCTTGGATCTTTTTTATTATTAATGATTTTGCAAGTGCCATAATTTATTCCAAATGTTTTTTACATGCAAATGACATAACGTTATATAGGACCATTCAAACTGACAATGATTTAGTTTTGTTACAATCATCACTTGACATCCTTGACAATTGGTGTAAAATTTATGGATTGCATCTAAATGTACAAAAGTGTTTTGTGGTAACATATTCTAGGAAAAACGCTATAAATCCTCATAATTATCCAATTAGTGGCTCGACCCTTCAAGTTATGTCGCACATCTGTGTGTAATTTTTGATTCTTTTCTTCGATTTGACATTCGTCTAAATACCATAGTCATTCATGCTTACAGGATGTTAGGTTTTACAATTCGAAATTCTAAGTTTTTCACTATTACTTTCACTTATTTATTTCATAGATTAACTTTAACCTCCTGGATATACGTATAGCTTATTCATAAAAACCTAAGTAGCCAAAGTACCCGATCTTTGCACGAGTAAAAAATGCTGAGAGGTGTATTGATACATTTATTTATTGTTAATTAATTTTTTTTGTTAACATACTCTCAAAGGAAAACGGATTTTGGCAACCGCCCAGCCCGAACCGAGGGACGGAACCCTAATTAGCCCTCGACCGCGGCCTTTTGGCAACCTCCGTTTCATCCCAAAAATTCTCCCTTTACTCCCTGAAAATCCCTGCCTCATTGTTTAATCCCACAAATTATCACTCTTATCCTTTAAAGTCTCTCTCTCGCGCCTAAATCACTGAAATCAGGAGATGTAAGAGCGAGACGACAAGGGGCAGTCGATATACAACTCTATTGGTATACAGTTATTCCAAGTAGTAGACCCAAGCAAGGCTATTCAGGACTACGGGGAACCGGCTATGAATGAGCCAAGTCCTCTGAACAAATTCCATTATTTCACAATGGACGTTACAGGATGTACGTCCATAGCAAAATAATAATTTCTAAATAATATATACAGTGAAATTTATATATAACACCTACATTCATAAATGTCTAATACCAATTGTATTTGTAACGAATAAAACAAAGTGTATGACAGTACATTTCGTTTAATTGAATCCGCACATTCTAAATATCTTGGTTTTGGTTATACAATTACTACAGTGTTATAAATTGAAAGTTACAAGTCTTTAAAAAATATTAATCGTTAATTCTTTCCTCAAGAAGGTATGGGGTTAAAAATAAAACCGATATAATTCAAAATATTACATATTTCAAACTATACAACAGACAGTTCTTACATGATTAGTAGTCTCACACTTGAAAGGAATGGGGTATCATGTGCTTTGTTATTCTGCATCTGTCTTCGCCCACCGCCTCCTCTTTCTCCCTTCTATATCGCACTTTCTCCCTCACCCTCAACCCCGCCCGACACGAACGAAATCCCTGAAATCCCCACCAGAAGGGACAGCAGTAGCCGAAGTTTTGACACTTTTATGGCCCCCCTGCGATGACGAATGGGATAGGCACGGTTACCAAAAGTCCTAGACTCAATTTCAAAACACGAGTGTTTCGAACTAATTTCGATCCAGTAGATTATCTGTAAAAATGAACTTTCTTTCTTCTTCTTCTTCCCGGAACGTCAAATTTTAGTGTTCACAACTGATATAGTTCAAGTAATTTCATGTTTTCATTCTTTGAAAATGTAAACATTTAAACTTAAGATGTTCACGGGGCATAGCCCAAAGGGAATTTACGGAGATGAATATGTCTATGAGTTACATGAGTTTAATTTGAGTACCTTAGTGTAAAATTTCAAACCGGTCGATCCAGTATTTTCCCGTTTACTTTCCACAACAAACAAACCCACAAGAAACAAACATACAAAAACCAGCTCTTCTTTATAATATTATAGATTAATTCAGTTGAAGTTAACCCCTTATAACAACTGCAAATCCAAAGAAAGTAGTTGAGTAAGAGATAACGCCCAACTCCCCGAACTTGACTCATAAATCAAGTCGTTCTCCTCAGACGCTTATCTCCAGGTGGATCCTTTGTCTAAAGTCAAGTTCAAGTAACATATTGTACCCGGGTTGCTTCAGGGCCGGAACTGCTTGACTCTCCGGTCCTGGGTGAATAGTAATAATACCTTTGGAATAGATTCAACTCTGCCTTAGATCCATTATATTTAACCTCGATACTAAATTACTAAAACTCAATTATATTTGTATTTTATATAGCTTTAAAATAGTTTCCCGATTTAGTTCAAATAATATAATTTTTAAGTCATAAAAATTTTAAGAAATAATTATTTTGAATTAGAAAATATTTAAAAGGGCAGTCATGACGTGATTTTTTTATCAATTTTTAGATTGCTGTTGCAAATTTTTTCCATTATACATTTTTTTATTTTAATATATGTATACACGCAGCATTTCAGCTACTCCGTCGACTCCTACGACTCTAAATTCACTTTTTATGATACAACTTTGATATTCAGTGTGTTGCTTATATTTGGGTGGTTGGTAGAATTAATCTTGAGTCTAGAATCAAAAAGTTTTTCTCCCAGCTAATAGTTTGTTTATGTTTTGGTGTTTGTTATTGTTTGGTGACTGTGAATTCTAACCCAAAAGTAGTGTTAGTGTGGTTATGTTTTGTGAATTTTTTATCTAAGTGCAGTGAATTCCTTTCGAAATGGACAATAAAAAGAAGGTAGGATGCTGCGCCCTTAATGTCTCGACTCTGAACCTATGCCTAGGCTTCCATCCAGTTCAAAAGTATAGCTTACACCTAATTTTGGATACTATGAGGCCAAATCAGAAACCTTTTGAATATGAAGGATCTGATAGCTAATTCTCAGAGCTTAGAAAGTGCCCTTGATGATGTAGCTGTTTGTAAAAATTGTGGGCACTGTCTAAAGGTAACAAAAAAGTCACTAGTAGGCCTAGCCACAGAACTCACAATTATTTGTCCGAACTGTTATGAAC
Source organism: Nephotettix cincticeps (assembly GCA_023375725.1). Classification (NCBI taxonomy): domain Eukaryota; kingdom Metazoa; phylum Arthropoda; class Insecta; order Hemiptera; family Cicadellidae; genus Nephotettix; species Nephotettix cincticeps. The sequence continues at coordinate 102,821,140 of CM041786.1, read as the reverse complement.
ACAAATCATCCAACAATTATAATCACATAATTGTTGAAACTAGTAACAGCCCTGAGTGTCAGGCGATAACCAAGTTGTATGATTTAAATATCAGATCGGTTTACGGTATGGCGGTAATCAGGAAAGGAATGACTTCCGCACGAACCCTATGTGGTGGCATTATCAACCTTCCACCTCCGCCAGCTGTGTTTTCAAAATATAGTTATTGACCAAACTACTGAAACATATGAAGACAGTATTTGAAACAAGCTGTTGAAGAGGCATTGGCTGTCAACAGCAACACAGATAATCCCAGAGATTTCTGAGTAGCATTGGACGGCTCCTTGCAGAGGCGAGGTCATCAGTTTTTGAATGGAATTGTTTCACTAACCTCGGTAGACACTGGTAAGGTTATGGATATCCATTGCATGTCCAAGCACTGTTTGTAACCCAAAAAACGAAATAAACATCTCCAAAACTGCTCTGCTAATTTTAGAGGAACGAGTGGAGGTATGGAGTCAGCAGGTGTTCTCGTGAATTTTGGACGATCTGTCAAACAGTACAATGTTCGGTATACCCAATACCTCGGCGACGGAGATTCAAATGCATATTTATCTGTTGGTAAGTCAAAGCCCTGCGGAGAAATAGAAATTAATAAAATTGAATGTATTGGGCACGTGCAGAAGAGGATAGGGAGCGTTCTTCGTACACTGAAATTAAAATAAAAAATCCAAGCTTGGAGATGAAAAGTCTCTTGCTGGGAAGAATCGCCCAACTGACACTGCCACATAAAAACCTCAAATACTTTATGGCCAGGAGGAACTGCCACAGTCTAAACAAGCAGTTTGGGCATTATATTTTCATGTAATGTCTAGTGACGGTGAGCCATGCATGAACTGTGTCCGAAGGATCATACAACCTGGTGTAAATTCAAAATTGTCTTGATTGAAAACAAGGTTTATGATCATGAAAAGCATTTTCACCTGCCTCCAATTATAATTGAAACCATAAAACATATATTAAAGACCCCTCAGATCCAGAGCTTCTGAAAAATGCCCGGATGAAAGCCTAAAAATCCAAACAAATCTGTGGCTAAACAATTTAATTTGGTCGCGCGTTCGTAAGAGAAAATTTGTGGGATTAAATACCTTAAAATTTGGGGCACATTATGCTATTTTATCCTTTAATGATGGATTTTCAAGCAAAAATAAAGTGATTGATCAGTTGGGCTTAAAAATATGGAGGCATTTCATTGCTGCAATGCGACGGCTTGATACTGTACGTAACTATAAAAGTGAGAAGACCGCCGAAGAATTGGAAAAACAAAATTCACCAGAGTAGAACCCTTCTAAAAAGGAAATCGGAGGACTTCTATGAAGACGCATAAGATGAAGATGGCCCTTCATATGCACCTGGAGATGCAGTGTAAATGTAAAATGCAGATGGAGTAAAATGTTTCATGTTTCCATGGTTACGGTTTACCTTGTTTTCTGAAAAAGTCCATATTCCATGTTGCATATCTCAAAAAGTATAAGAGACAATGCATCAAATTTTTAGAGTGGGTTAAAAAATTTTAAAAAACCTTGTGCAGGGAACAAGATACTGGAACACTTCACCTGCCCTGAAAATTGTGTATCATTAGCGCTAATAGTTTTTGGGATGTACAACATATCATTGTGGGCTTATGGCATTCGCGACTGCCCTTTTAAATATATCTCTCACATATTTGGATGCATAATTAAATATTCAAATTAAATCATAAATTTATTCCAAATACAAGTTCACATAACATTTCCACATATGAAGTGATTGCTGTCTTAAACCAAACAGTGATTTTAATAGAGGATATTATAGAGAAAAGAAAAATACAGTACGTTTTAAGGAAACATTTATGTCGGATTAGTGGTTAAAGTAGAACAGAACAAAACAAACAATATAAGAGGAATAAAAAGAGAAAGGCCAACATGGCTAAGCTTGTTTGAATGTGCTGGCCCGCACACACACAACCCGGGCGCTGGCGGCAAGATCTGTGTTACATCGACATCAGAGCCTCCTCAACCCCATGCTCTAGGCTGAGCAGCCACTCACTGACTCTCTTCTTGTGTATACGAATACGCTGCAATACACGTCTTCAACGATTGTGGGGGGACAATTTCGACTTACGATATGGGCAAGATAAAAAGTATTAGTTAGAAGAGAGGTTGTGTTTTAGTCTTAGAGTGTGAACATTAAATCTTAACCTATTTCTAGTTACAAGGATATGATGGCTTATAGGAAAAATTTGTTTCTAAAAATCTTCATATAATTTTCTTTTTTAGCGAATTTCCTTCGACTTACGATATGGCAAGATAAAAAGTATTAGTTAGAAGAGAGGTTGCGTTTTAGTCTTAGAGTGTGAACATTAAATCTTAACCTATTTCTAGTTACAAGGATATGATGGCTTATAGGAAAAATTTGTTTCTAAAAATCTTCATATAATTTTCTTTTTTAGCGAATTTCCCATAGGGAAGAAGCTATTACCGTAGGTCTCATGGTAAGACTTAAGCCCGAGACCATGTTATTTTTTCTTCTTTAGGTGCCTAGAGACCAAAAACAATAGTCGTTAAAATTTATATATATGTATTAAAATATATTTTTTTATAAAATTTATAAATAAAAGTGTCAGTGAACACGATAACTCTCGTAAAATGGTCCGATTGAGACCAAATTTGGTAGAGACGTGAATCCTACAAATGCTCGGAGAGTTCGTAAACCAGACATATGGTTATAACGGGTAGTTTGGGGGGTTTTTTTACCCCAAAATGGGGTTTTTTGCGTTTTTCACATGTAATTTTTAAAGTTTCTAATTTTATATTTCACCATTAGAATCAGCTTAAAAAACTACACAATTAAGTTCTTAAAGTTTTTTTATCTACGGTTACCGAGATATTAAAAAATCTAAACACAGTACGTTGTATTGTGGGGCTCCAATGTTAATCTTATGGAGGATAGGGAAAAATTAATATATCCGATATGAATCAATATTTTTGGATAAAACTTGATATTTAGCTTCATTTGGTTGATATTCTATTCATTTATGCTTGAAAATCATAGTTTATGTGTTTATTATGGCAGCAAACCTGCATACTCTTTTCCCATGTTAATCATATAGGGAAAGGCAAAGTCCTTTATTTATGGGCAGATGTTGATGAAAGTTGGTATAAATGTTAAAAATAAAAAATTTTTATGGTAGAAATGCCTACTTTCAGTGTTCCTCACAGCAGCGAACCTGCACACTCGTTCCCATGTTAATCTTATGGAGGATAGGCAAATAATTCTCATGTTTATTGACAGATACTATTATACAGATATTATATGTATTATATATTATTATAAAACTTGTCAAATATTATTATTATTATTATATTATTGATTTGGAAATTCGCTGAGTACGCAGGTCTGCTGCGCCGGGGGTATTTTTATTTTCATATAAACAAGCTGAGTTTTGAGATGAGTGTTTCTGACTGTGAGAACTTAAAAATTCATGACAAAATCGAATTGTGTGATGTCATATTCGTATTCAAAATTGTTTTTATGATAGTTCTTTGAGCAACATCCAGCGGCCGATGCACCGAGGTAGAAGCAGCCCTCCACCCCAGGATTCCATATGCAGGATGGAGTGAACGAACGCATAGTACGCAGACCTACACTGACACTGGTCCGCGGACAGGACTTGCCTGAGCTAGGTGAAAGAATAATATATTAGTCCCAGATGCGTTGTTTCACATACTGAATGGATGGAGCTCAGTGAAGCTTATATGATCAATCACCAGAGCTAGGTATTCATACTGTTCCACACGCTCGATTAGCCACAGCCACAGACAGGTAGCTGCCCGCGGATCACCGCAGGAGTGCAACCGAAGCGCAGTCGGACTTAAGATCTATATACTTTATTTTTTTAAACGTTTACAGTAAGAACATTATGGACAACCTAATTGTTCAGTTTTGCCTAGTCCGAGGAAGCATGATCATACTCTTTATCCCACGAGTAACCCTTCGACACCAGGGACGTTTCGTTGGCAAAGAGAAAAATATTGACTAAGCTTATAAAAATGTATGTTTATACAATTTCAAAACTTATTGTTTTGTGTTAATCTATGAATATATTTGAATTTCTTTCGTTAAAATGAAGGATGGAATTAAATAAAAAAACTCTTGTTTGTGATTTGAAATAAAATATTTTATTGATCAAAACGGAAGTGGCACTATTCTACAGTATAAAATGGCGGCAATGCCTTATTCATACAATTGCAGCTGGCTAGACCTATTAATATAATATTTGGAAAATGTCTTTTAATTGAATAATTACTTTATGAACTACATGGCTTCTTATCTCAGGGTCAGTGTAGTCGTGCTGCCTTTAATAACGTTTTCTAATATTAAATATTTGTTGAAATAATGTCCAATTACTGGTCCAGATACTGTAATCTGAAATTTTGAATTGTCCTGAAGGTGAGTCCAATTCACTCTGAATTTAAATAATGAGTTAAATTGTTATAAAATTTAAAGAATGAAATTTTAAATAATCCAGAAATTTCCAATTGGTTATTTAATATTTATGTGGTATAAAATCTTGGATCTAGGCTTGGGTAATTTGGAGTCTATATGAAATCAAGATGGAGGGTTTTACCAAACTGTAGACATTCTTCAGCTCACATATAATCAGGAATCTTGTCAGAAAATAATAAGAAAAGGAAATTTGAATGTGAACCTCTTCTTTCACTAAATTAATACTGGGGAATTTACACTAGGAACTGTGTCCTTTTTATTCAAAGTTATATTTTATCACTGGATCAGCAACAACAGACCTTTCACTACCAATGTTGGCTTCACACTCCCTTTCCTCCCTTTTCTCTTCTTGGTGTTTAGCTCACACATTATTGAGTCACATTACATAGTTGAATCACATGTTTACTGATTATTTAATTTAGAGCCTTAACGACTAATTTTGAATTGCTGTATATTATATGTTATTTTGTTATGTATTGTAATTTACCAAGGTACTATGTACTACCCCATAGTTAATATTCTCATAGTCACTCAAAACCCCACTTATACTCACAAACTGTTTACGTTGTTCAAAATAACTAATAAACCATTTTAATGGATCGTTTCTTAATCCAATCGCTTTTAGCTATCTAATTAGCTTCCCACGGTCAACAGAATTGAACGCTTTTGCCAGGTCAAGAAATGTTATGATAAAGTTAATGTTGTTAGTTGGATTTAACCAGAGTCGTATCTGTTTATTTTGATAAATAGCATACTGTACTTACTGAAAGATCAGTGTCGCAGCTCCTCTGTCCTCGAAGACGACGATGGGCGGGGCGTATCGCTCGTTGGTACCGCAGATCTGAGCGTCCCTCGGTCTGGGGATGGAGTCCAGCCCCGACACAAGTTGCACAAATCCTCCCACACAGCTGCAACAACGCAAAATACCGGAACGTGTTAAAACATAGATAGGCCTCTCCACATCCCACTGGGCGACTTGATCAGGTTATAGATTTTGTCTGACAGTATACGGGAAGTGCACTGGTCTAGGGGTAGAGCGCGGGACTTTGGAGCCCGAGATTCCTGGTTCAAATCCCGCAGAGTGACTCACAACCTCTAGCCAACAGATCTAGCCTGAAGTAGTGTGTAAAAGGTTCTGAGCGATAGCCTAGACAAAGTCCTAGGATTAGAAGGGGACATTAAAACCCCAAAAATAGGGGTAGGCTATTTAAAAAATATCACACACACACACACACACACACACACACACACACACACATATATATATATATATATACACACACACACATATATATATATATATATATATACATGTGTGTGTGTGTGTGTGTGATATACATATACATATTGAAACATGTTTCGACTCTTAGGTTATTATCAACCTTATTTTAAATCTTAACCAAATAAATAAACATTTAATTTTGATAAACATATGGTCAAATACAATAAACTTACCGCATATATATATATATATGTAAATATATATACATATATATATTTACCTGGTATCGTTGAACTGTCAGTTTTGAACCTGTTGTTCGGTCCGTATCTGTATATCCACTCCGGCCAGAGTCCGGCAGCAGTCTGTACTAACAGAAGGCAGGCTCCTCCACACTGATTGACTTGATCTGGCTGAACGTCTTGACTAATTTCTCATACAGGTTACGAGAGCTCAGGGTGATGTTACACATTATTGAAAGGTCTTGTCTTGGAGTATCCTTGCATGCTTACTTGGCAATGTATGTAGATAGTTTTTACCTGGTACCGTTGAACCGGCCGGTGTTCACGAGTCTGTAGATTAGATTAGATTACCATTTGAAATGGCGACCTACCCAGGTAGGTATTTTAAGCCAAGTATGAATGAGAAATGATCGTGGGATGATTGTGGCGCGATCTTGTAGTCTTGTTACTGACTAAGGCTGACGTGTTCCTTAGACAGGACTGTTAATTAATAGCCCAACAGCCGATGGCAACTAATGGACCTACAGTTTAACGTGGAATCCGAACCACGACCTCTGAATTACGAACTGGTCTAATTATGAGGATGGTATTTGCGGATTAACGCAGTATTCAATAGTGTGTTAATCCACACAAGAGAACACTACACCCACCGACCATCGCTCACAACTATCCACAATTCGTGACCTCCAAGTAGCTGGTTATCTGTATCTCCACTCTCTGGCCAGAGTCCGGCAGCAGTCTACACCAGCAGAAGGCAGGCCCCTCCACACTGGTTGACTTGATCTGGCCAGATTTCTCATACAGGTTACGAGCGCTCAGGGTGATGTTATACACTATTGAAAGGTCTTGTCTTGGAGTATCCTTGTATGCTTACTTGGCAATGTATGTAGACAGTTCTTACCTGGTACCGTTGAACCGGCCGGTGTTCACGAGTCTGTATATCTGTATCTCCACTCTCTGGCCAGAGTCCGGCAGAAGTCTATACCAGCAGAAGGCAGGCCCCTCCACACTGGGTGACTTGATCTGGCCGTACGTCTTGCCAGATTTCTCATACAGGTTACGAGAGCTCAGGGTGATGTTACACACTATTGACAGACAATACCCAAAAGAAAAGTAATGCGAATGTTAGTTATTATAACAGGTTCGTTATCATTAAATTTAAAGGCTAATGAACCTTTATTTTAATATGTTACGATATGTTATGTTATATGGATATGTGTTGTGTTATGCTATGTCATGTCATGTCGTGTCATGTCATATTATGTTATGAACATAACACAAACACATAACATAAACAATGTTTTGGTGTATTGTTTACCGTACCTGTATGTTATGTGAATCTTAATGTGTTTTTATGTTTTGTATTTGGAACAAACACTCATAATTGAAAGCGAAGAAAAATGTACAAAAAGTACTGAAATATCGGTTTTAAGATACAATACTTCAAATGTAACTTAATTTTAAATTTATAATTAGTTTCAGTCTTTCAAGTGAGTCATTATTACTTCTTGAATTCACAGGAAATTAAGTATATTTTATTTAATTATTTATTTTGTAAGATGACTGGCATAAAACGAAAATAAAAGTGCAGTATTAAAAACACAATCGAATAATCGAATGTTGGTTGTACTTCAGAGGAAATGGTCGGTTGAAACTGCTACCTCCTACTCATTGTTTTACTTTTCTTGGTTTTCTTTATCTAACGCTAAACAAAGACACTGCCCAAACTGAGTGTTAAATTAATTTCGTTCTTATTATTTTACTTCAAAATTAAAAGGGTAGGGACACAATTTTTATCCGTTTGAAAATTCTTCATTTGATTTTAGCTTATTCATTTAATATTACTTGTACACTGTACAGGTAGAAGTTCAAACTAAACTAAGGATTCTGAACTATGAAGTTTGGGAATGATTACCTTGCCGATTTACGATTCCGAAGCCAACGGTTTTTTATTTCTCACAGAATGCACCCTTTACCCAATGTACTCTTTATATTATTGCCTAATGGGTTTTAAAGTGTGGTCATACGTAAATACTTATAATACTTTACCTATGCAGTTTGTACTTGTTTCTAAGCCACATATTATACTATAATGTTCTATGTAAAACACCCCCTTTTTGGGATAGTGATCCACCGGGATTAAAATCCATAATCTATTGTACCAAAGTCCAAAGTCCGATCCTTGGGCTTCAATATCTTACGTTTTCTCTTTAAAAAGTCGAAATATTGAACTTAGCATACTTTCACATCTATACTGTATATATAGAACCCGAATTCGACTCACTGACTGACCTACTGATCACAGTTTCTCAAAACCTACAAGGCTTTGGAGCTTCAAATTTGGTGCACAGATTCTATTTAAGGTCTAGATGCGTACTAAGAAGGGATTTTTCTAAACTCCCAAAGGGCTCTGCTCTACATAGGGTCAAAGTCTCCATGTTAATATTATGGGGAGTAAATTTTGTTTACGAATGTTCTATAAAACATTGGATTTCTAAAGTTGGTTTACTTTCCATTAGCAATGTTAATTGCTATTCAATGTTATCTGCAACATCAATTGTCAATACAAAACTATCAAGTAAATAAATACTGTACAAAATAACAGTTTTACTTACCACGTCGATACTTCACATTTTTGGGGGCTTATATACCTATTTTTTATTTCATGTCTAATTAAATATTATATGTTAATACATGCCATAGTACTGTATATTGCTTAATCCATTTGTATTATCTATCTAAATAATAAAACAGAGTCGTGATAGTTACACCATTCATAACTAGAGAACGGCTCATATACAGCGATACAGATTATCTAAATCTTTCACAACGAAGCAGTAATGCTATTTGACTTCGGAACGTGGCCAAACTTAAAGTTAACACATATTTACTGTAGAGCGTTACGAAGTTTGCCGGGTCAGCTAGTTATGTATAAACTTATTTAAGTCCTAACCTGAAAGAAAAAATAGCTGTTTCTAATAGAAATGTTTTCTATAATTGACTGCCATAAAACAATAAGAATACGATATACGATTATTAGATTTCAAAAATTGGTTGACTTTAATAATTATAACTGTAACAAACTGTAAATGTATAGTAAGTGTCTCGTATTTCAACGGAAAAAAAATTAATGAAACCCCCAGTTATATTTTGGTAAAAAAAGCAATAACGTTGCTTTCACGTTCAACTCACGAGATACATTATGCAGAATAGGTAAAGGGCTTTTTATAAAAACGACCAGCTCAATTAATTGTTTTCATAACTCAGGAATGCTCTGTAAATGAAACAAAAGATAATTCAACCTAGAATCTAAACCTACAAAACTTTCTCGGAGTTGAACTTCTGAAGAAGATTAGAATATGAAAAATCCATAATCATTCAGAAGTTTGTGCTATATAATGCATGTATACAGGATATATAATAAACCACACTAACTTTACAATGTTAATTGCCTCTGTATTTTTTTTAATATTAACGGTTTTTTGTCTTTTAGTGTAATAACGAAACTCACTGCTATTGCAGTATTGGTGTATACCGCACTGGCCACACCGATTGGGAGACTGGAGACCACACTGGCAGCCGCCCTCCTTGACACAGCACGCGCAGTCCTGCCTGGACAGGTCGTAGCTGCAACGACACCCCTCCGCCGTCGCCGTCCACATGTCTACTTGGTCTGCAACATGAGAAGTAAGAGGTTAGGACACTATAGGCATCCTGGCTGCTACCCTCCTTGACACAGCACGGGCAGTCCTGCCTGGACAGGACGTAGCTGCAACGACACCCCTCCGCCGTCGCCGTCCACATGTCTACTTGGTCTGCAACATGAGAAGTAAGAGGTTAGGACACTATAGGCATCCTGGCTGCTACCCTCCTTGACACAGCACGCGCAGTCCTGCCTGGACAGGTCGTAGCTGCAACGACACCCCTCCGCCGTCGCCGTCCACATGTCTACTTGGTCTGCAACATGAGAAGTAAGAGGTTAGGACGCTATAGGCATCCTGGCTGCTACCCTCCTTGACACAGCACGCCCAGTCCTGCCTGGACAGGTCGTAGCTGCAACGACACCCCTCCGCCGTCGCCGTCCACATGTCTACTTGGTCTGCAACATGAGAAGTAAGAGGTTAGGACACTATAGGCATCCTGGCTGCTACCCTCCTTGACACAGCACGGGCAGTCCTGCCTGGACAGGTCGTAGCTGCAACGACACCCCTCCGCCGTTGCGGTCCACATGTCTACTTGGTCTGCAACATGAGAAGTAAGAGGTTAGGACACTATAGGCATCCTGGCTGCTACCCTCCTTGACACAGCACGGGCAGTCCTGCCTGGACAGGACGTAGCTGCAACGACACCCCTCCGCCGTTGCGGTCCACATGTCTACTTGGTCTGCAACATGAGAAGTAAGAGGTTAGGACACTATAGGCATCCTGGCTGCTACCCTCCTTGACACAGCACGGGCAGTCCTGCCTGGACAGGTCGTAGCTGCAACGACACCCCTCCGCCGTTGCGGTCCACATGTCTACTTGGTCTGCAACATGAGAAGTAAGAGGTTAGGACACTATAGGCATCCTGGCTGCTACCCTCCTTGACACAGCACGGGCAGTCCTGCCTGGACAGGTCGTAGCTGCAACGACACCCCTCCGCCGTCGCCGTCCACATGTCTACTTGGTCTGCAACATGAGAAGTAAGAGGTTAGGACACTATAGGCATCCTGGCTGCTACCCTCCTTGACACAGCACGGGCAGTCCTGCCTGGACAGGACGTAGCTGCAACGACACCCCTCCGCCGTTGCGGTCCACATGTCTACTTGGTCTGCAACATGAGAAGTAAGAGGTTAGGACACTATAGGCATCCTGGCTGCTACCCTCCTTGACACAGCACGGGCAGTCCTACCTGGACAGGTCGTAGCTGCAACGACACCCCTCCGCCGTTGCGGTCCACATGTCTACTTGGTCTGCAACATGAGAAGTAAGAGGTTAGGACACTATAGGCATCCTGGCTGCTACCCTCCTTGACACAGCACGGGCAGTCCTGCCTGGACAGGTCGTAGCTGCAACGACACCCCTCCGCCGTTGCGGTCCACATGTCTACTTGGTCTGCAACATGAGAAGTAAGAGGTTAGGACACTATAGGCATCCTGGCTGCTACCCTCCTTGACACAGCACGCCCATTCCTGCCTGGACAGGTCGTAGCTGCAACGACACCCCTCCGCCGTTGCGGTCCACATGTCTACTTGGTCTGCAACATGAGAAGTAAGAGGTTAGGACACTATAGGCATCCTGGCTGCTACCCTCCTTGACACAGCACGGGCAGTCCTGCCTGGACAGGTCGTAGCTGCAACGACACCCCTCCGCCGTTGCGGTCCACATGTCTACTTGGTCTGCAACATGAGAAGTAAGAGGTTAGGACACTATAGGCATCCTGGCTGCTACCCTCCTTGACACAGCACGGGCAGTCCTGCCTGGACAGGTCGTAGCTGCAACGACACCCCTCCGCCGTTGCGGTCCACATGTCTACTTGGTCTGCAACATGAGAAGTAAGAGGTTAGGACACTATAGGCATCCTGGCTGCTACCCTCCTTGACACAGCACGGCAGTCCTGCCTACAGGTCGTAGCTGCAACGACACCCCTCCGCCGTTGCGGTCCACATGTCTACTTGGTCTGCAACATGAGGAGTAAGAGGTTAGGACACTATAGGCATCCTGGCTGCTACCCTCCTTGACACAGCACACACTGCCTGGACAGGTCGTAGCTGCAACGACATTTGCGGTCCACATGTCTACTTGGTCTGCAACATGAGAAGTAAGAGGTTAGGACACTATAGGCATCCTGGCTGCTACCCTCCTTGACACAGAACTTACCTATTATTGCCTACCTGGTTAGGTAGGTCCAGTTTTCATTCAGTAACTACAACCCTCAGTAAAGCTCTCTTTACATATATTTAAAAAAAAGTTGTATGGTTATAGTAGCCTCTCCAGTTTAAAATAAAATAATTATATTCTCACAACACAAATACAGTATATGTTTCGGTTTTCGGTATGGGTATAAGACCTTTTTTTGTATAGGTTTACAAACGCGTTTATCTAATTTGACTTAATTTAAGAACTACATTCCGTTACAGCACTTCTACGATGGAATGTAGTGTTGCACGTTTAATGAAACCCGAATTAACCTAATTATTCTAAACTATATTGATAAAACCTATCAACGTAAATAACTGCGGCTGACTGACCTATGTTTTCGTGTTGTAAAGCTCTACAAAGTTTGTATGATTTAAAATCTTTCACGGATCTTTAATCAGAACATTTATGTTTCGTATTTAGCATCAAGGATATAAGGCTTCAAGGATCGATACCAAATTTTATTGTCTCATTATAAGTATTATAAGTTATATACTGGCAAATTGCTCTATCAAATGGAGGCTATTTTTCAAAATGTGACTTTTTTGTTGTATACATATAATTTATTTAAACAATAAATCTGTATTAGCATTGTCAGCTCAAAAACACACAATCCACTACCTATTTAGAATCTTTACTCAATGTAAATAAGTTTTGAGATATAGAGTTTGATAAACATAGTGCGGTTTATTATAGTAATAAACGGTACCAGTGGACTGACACATACTTTCTCCCTTAAGTAAATTTAAAAAAGACAATCTGTAATAAAACTATCATGTTCTACAAAGTTAATCCAAATATCATTTAATAATTTATTGTTTCAAAAATAATCATCCAATTTCTAAAAATAAAAACAAGAGACAACGTTAAATTAATTGTTCAAATTGTATGGGGGGAACCCCTCCAAGGTAATACCAAGCTTTTTTGAGCTGGTTTTGTTGGGTGATTTGACCTTACGCTTCATACCAAGTTTCATGGAAAACGGTTGGAAAATAAGGAAGAAATTGATTTTTTAATATTCTCCATAAGAATAACATTGGGCGCTTTCAGACAACGTACTGCGTTTATCGTAGACAGTAAATTTAACTTTTCTCTGGAACCGTTAGTCGTAGACAAATAATTCAAAATACTAATTTGTTTAGTTTTTTAAGCTGGTTTCAATGGTGCCAGTCAAGTTATACTTTACTTTTATTCTTTTCGCTGAATATTTAAAAATTTGAATTTTTTTACATTTAAAAGCCCATAACTTTTGAACCGTCATTTTTACAGACATGCGGGTGGTGTCAAATTATTTAGTACTCAGTGCACTATAAACTATCAAATTTTAATCAGAATCGTTAGAGCCGTTTTTGAGAAAATTAGATTTTTCACGTTTTTTAAGGGTTTTTAGGGGTGAACTACCCTAAAAAATCAAAAATTCAAAAAAATGAAAAAAATGCCTGGAGATACAGTGACTATATATATACATGCCAAATTTCATCTAAAACGGACCAACGGGGTAGGCTGTGGCAGTGTACACATCCAGACACACACACACACACACACACACACACACACACACACACGGACGGACAGACATCACGTCAAAACCCACTTTTTTGGATTCAGGGGACCCCAAAACGGATATATCCACCCTCAACTTAAATTCGAAAATTTTGACGAAAACAATACTTTCTCCATATACTATGTATAAGGGGAGAAAGTAAAAATTGATATCTCGCATATCAATGTTTACCCTCGTAATATTGTCACACAACTTTTAATTCAACTTCATATAGTTAAACTCAGCTGAACATAAAGTGTTATTGTTTCTCGTTGCAGATACATATTTAATCATTCCTCAAGTAGAGAGATGGTTTCTGTATGTTTGTTTGTGGGTTTGTGGGTTTGTTTGTGAGTTTGTTGTGGCAAGTAAATGCGAAAAATACTGAACCGACCGGTTTGAAATTTTACACAAAGGTAGATCTTAAACTCATGCAACACATAGGCATACTCATTTCCTTAAAATCCTCTCGGGCTACGCCCTGTGAACGTCCTAAGGTTCAATGTTTACATTTTTAGAGAATGAAAACATAAAATTACTTGAATGTCAACAGTCACAGCTGTTGACACTAAAATTTGACAGTTCGAGAAGAAGAAGAAGAAGAAGGCGATAGAGCTGCCGTGACCGTCCTAGGTTTCAATGTTTACATTTTCTAATGACAACATCCGTTTACACTATATTTTTACAGTTTGGGAAGAAGAAGAAATAAAGTTGATTTTTTCAGATAAACTGCTGGATCGAAATTAGTGAATTATTTGAAATAGTGGAATGGTAGATTTTAAGTTTTTTTCCGACGACTGTCTCTATTACATTAATCCTTATCCTCTCCCAATATTTGACATATGTTACTTTGAAATGTTGTAGACACTCGTGTTTTGTCATTTTGTAAACAATGAATAATTAATTAACAATAACTTAAATGTATCAGTAGAGCCTACACCTTTCAGCCGTGCGAAGAACGGGTACTTTGGCTAGTTCTTTATAAATGACTAGCCAAAGTACCCGTTCTTCTTAACATGTAAACATTGAAACTTAGGACGTTCACAGGGCGTAGCCCGAGAGGATTTTAAGGAAATGAGTATGCCTATGTGTTGCATGAGATCTACCTTTGTGTATAATTTCAAACCGGTCGGTTCAGTATTTTTCGCATTTACTTGCCACAACAAACCCACAAACCCACAAACAAACATACAGAAACCACCTCTTCTTTATAATATTATAGATAACTAAATTGAAAAATTCGTTATTGTTTCAAATATTGTCATAACACTTAACTCTCGTCTTTGGTTAATGCTTCATGTAGATAAAGTCTCCTAATATGTGTCAAAAGATTTTAATTTTGACATGGATATGTCTTAGCTCTGGGGGGTGTTGGTGATTTTTAAGATGGAAAACATGTAGCAGGTTTCCATAGAAACTACTAGAACTATTGTATTGAATTTTAAAAATAAAAGAATAAGAACAGCTGTTTAGATAAACTGAAAGCATTCCCTTTTGACATATCCATGAACTATCCTATTTGCCACAGGGAAGTAAATACAAACATTTTTGAAATATGTCATGACAGCAATCCTACTTACATATTACAGAAAAAAATAATGACACTGATGTAGACTTGTGTATATTTTGAGATCGTCCACACCATTCCGCGTGTATTTGTGTGTACTCCTAGTTCTTATGTGTCTGTGTGTTGAAAAGTACTGTATAATTTATATATTTGCAAACAACATATAAAACACTGAAGGGAACGAAATTTTCACTTTGATTCGAGAGTGGATTAGCTGATAGCTGGAATATTGAGAGCAATCATTATCAACTGAGCGGTTGCGAAAGAGAAGGAGGTTTTATCCGATGGTGACACGCTCGTTGGGCTGGAGCTAATCTACAAAGCAAATTTCAGTCCAGCTTTAATGGCTGGTTTTAGCTTTACTCGTGCAGCCAGGATATATTCTACGTATTTAAATAAAAGTTTGATAATAAAAAAAAACAGTGAATTAAAATAAATATACACGATGCAGTATATTTGGTTTACAAACAATACTTCACTTGCATATAAACCAATTTTATCTTGTATTTTTAATACAATTCATAGAATTCAATTAATTTCTCTTAGAATTATTTAAATTGTCTAATTTTATTGCTATTTTACCACTATCATATAAATTTCTCTTCAAAGTACTTTATATCTTTATTCATACAAACAACATGCCTAGGGAATACATGTAAAACTTTGTCTTAATAGTTTTTATAATACGGAATGAATACTTTCAAAAAAGGAATTATTAGTGGAAACTGTGAGTTTACCACATTAATGACTTTTCTTTAATTAGAATGAGCTAATTATATTTTGTTTAAAAAAATAACTTTTTCTCAATTAGCATAGCGTATTAACATTTGCCAGAACTTAGTTTTTCTTGTTTAATCTTTGCTTTTAAAAGTTGGATGGACTTGTAAACTTAAATATCATTGCTAAATAAGAGACACCAACTGAATGGATTAAAGCATTAGTCCTAGTACATTAAAGTGATAATAAATTGAGAAATTGGCTTAATAAATGGAACATTGAGTGAGGAAATCAAACACTTTCAGAGTCCATAATTTAATTAAAAATAATGTGTAAACATTACTTACGGGTGTAAGTACAGAGTGCGGCAAAACCCGACACAATTACGAATACCTTAAAGACGATCAGGGGTACAATTGTTTTAACTGATTATTACAGACTTTTGTTAACATTAACAAAAACTACTTAATTATATCAAAATTTACCAGTTTAAGTTTTAAGGGTTACGCCCGCCAAATGGTGTCCTTGTTTCTTCCAGTCTCGCACCAAAACTGTAAAACACCTTACTTAGCATTTCAGGGGCGAGGATGGCAATCTATTATGGTCTCTTTAAGTTATCCCAATATGCAAGGCTTACTTATGTATACTCTATATTTTAGGTAGCTCCACGAAAAAAGCACAGGCGCTCAGATCAGAGGTTCGTTTTGGCCACGCGATATGCCCGACAGAAACGTGTAGCAATACTACCCTACAAAACTTCCGCTGTAAGAACATTATCACAGCATTGGTTGTGTGTGCAGTTGCCTCATACTGTTGGAATTAGATTCTTCTAAGGACTATGCGTTTTCACTTAACTTTTTTGACCTAACTGAAAGTTTGCATGAAACTGCCACTGAGTAGCGATGGTGAATCGTCACTTTAAAAATATGCTTGGATAAAAATACCCTTTGAACAGGCAACCACTACTCCATACCGACTAAAATGGCATCATTTTGGCTTTGCAACAATGCTTTTCCAACTTCCCCAAGACGTTCTGCCGCTGAACGGTGCATCGAAGAAAATAGGTCGTTTTTGCCGCACCTTGGTTCCTGATAGTAGCTAGAGCTAACCTCTGATTCGACTATAGCACGCGTTGTTCATTTACTTTTTATTACAAGGATTACTAAAGAAGACTGTGCAACAAAAACATCCATGATTTCTGCAGTGATCAAAATATAATTCTATGATGATGAAATAAAACATGCAAAAAACTCATCAAATCAATGTCAAAACGATGTAAGGAGGTTATCAAGAACAAAGGAGGACATATTAATAATTAGAATACTGTTTGTTGCATTTATGGTTATGAACAATTTCACGTTAACAATTATCAAAACACCATTTCCAATCAAAACGTAAAAAATGCCGAGAGGCGTAGAAAGACACAGAACAAAAACAAAATAAAAACAAAACTGTATTTGACGAAAAAGATAGTAGTTATTTCAATCAATTCCAATACTACTGTACTGTCTGCACCATGTTAGTTTATAAAACACTGAACCATACATTGGGAAGGATTTAATGAGAATGTGACTGCATCGTATGATGAAGTCATTTTTTGAATACCATGAACGTAAGAAGTATAGATTGTCAAAGCTACTACAGAGGTTATAGAATTTACCATAGATACAATTTTAATGTACGAACAAATATGACACCCTCCCTTACTGACTAAAATTACATATAAAAACATGTTTAATTTATTGTATTATTGTAATGGTTTTAATGTAAAATTATAATAGTTCTATGTAAATGTGCCTGTGAATATAATCAAAACAGACAAGTGATATTGACAGAGTATTGTGACATGGATATGTAATTGCCAAGGTTCAATCAGAATTAATTAGATTTTGTAACAAATTAATATTACAGTTCGCATTACCATCTCAATGACAAATTTCATGTCCAATTGAAGTTTATCGAGCTGAATTTTAACTGATGAGCCTATTTGGAAATGAAGTTTACTAAATATATCACATACTAGCAGTAAGCCCGTCCTTTATACTGGTTGTAGGATTTAATTTAAAGAAGAAAGATTATAATACCAAAATGTAAACCTGAAATCCTAGACATATCAGTACAAAGAATATAAATAAATATCCTGGTTTTATTTATCATTACTTTACAACTAAATAAATTAGATCCAACTAAACATTTATACCATTTCACTCCAATTCAGATAGTACTCTTTTTTTAAGCTCAAATTTTGGTTGTCAATGTTAAATTATTATTTTAACAACTAAACTGATTGCATATATACTTGGTATAACTAGTTCATAATCTAGGCTATTTGAATAGTAGTATCCATCACGGAACGATTCCCCTTTCTTTTGAGGGTATGTCTGACAACCCCGTGAGGCACCCTAGCCAGGTTGTCAGACAAGTTCCAGACGTAAGGTATTTCTCTTTCTTTTGAGGGTCTGTCTGACAACCCCGTGAGGCACCCTAGCCAGGTTGTCAGACAAGTTCCAGACGTAAGGTATTTCTCTTTCTTTTGAGGGTCTGTCTGACAACCCCGTGAGGCACCCTAGCCAGGTTGTCAGACAAGTTCCAGACGTAAGGTATTCCTCTTTCTTTTGAGGGTATGTCTGACAACCCCGTGAGGCACCCTAGCCAGGTTGTCAGACAAGTTCCAGACGTAAGGTATTTCTCTTTCTTTTGAGGGTATGTCTGACAACCCCGTGAGGCACCCTAGCCAGGTTGTCAGACAAGTTCCAGACGTAAGGTATTTCTCTTTCTTTTGAGGGTCTGTCTGACAACCCCGTGAGGCACCCTAGCCAGGTTGTCAGACAAGTTCCAGACGTAAGGTATTCCTCTTTCTTTTGAGGGTATGTCTGACAACCCCGTGAGGCACCCTACCCAAGTTGTCAGACAAGTTCCAGACGTAAGGTATTTCTCTTTCTTTTGAGGGTCTGTCTGACAACCCCGTGAGGCACCCTACCCAAGTTGTCAGACAAGTTCCAGACGTAAGGTATTTCTCTTTCTTTTGAGGGTATGTCTGACAACCCCGTGAGGCACCCTACCCAAGTTGTTAGACAAGTTCCAGACTTAAGGTATTTCTCTTTCTTTTATTTCTTTGTTCGTTTCCATTTACACTTTCCTCGTAACTTCTGATCACCTCTTGTGTACAGTAATACACTCGTTTTTAGTAAAAGCTTTCACAATACAGTAATGTATTTTTCAAATCTTTTACAGGATAATGGATTATACTAGGGTTGAATTTTTTAAGATCTCTCAGTAAATTTCAGGAAGTATTAATATGTCATCCCATAAGCTTTCAGAAACGTGCAAATTTGTCTCTCAGTGCATAATAAAGACCTATGTGGTTTCATAACGGTTAATCAGTTTTGCGGTTTCATAACGGTTAATAATCAGTTTTTACAACGCTCTTAGTCATAGTTAATATTTCCGCACATTAATACCCGCCCTTAAAGTTGCCTAATTACATATTTATCTTATATATTTATCGTGTGACATATTATGCTGAGTTATATTAAAAAGTAATATTTGCAATTTATAATATTTGTAAAACTAATTTACTTGATTAATTAAAGATCTTGTTTGGAAATAACGCCACAAATGTGCAAACAGTGAATTAGTATAAAACTTTTTATACTAAAAGATATTGTTAAACTTCAGTATGTATTCTTAAACACGTTAAGGAACACATTTTAGGGACTCTTAGATAATTGATAGAAATTGTAGGGGATATATATTAAGAAATCAACTAAATCATCTATCTAAATGAAATGAACTAGTATGTTATTTTACATAATAATTTACCTACAACTGTAACCTGGTACTTACTGGTGCCTTCGAAGTATATGGGGGTCCAGACGACTTGAGCCAGCGCCAGGACCCTGGTAGAGGCTAGAAGCCAGAGAGCGGCTCGCATGGCTCAGAGGCTCTGGCTCGGACGGAGCCCGAGACTATGGAGGCGGAGGGGATGTGTCGAGTCTCGCGGTAGCCTCTCCCAGGAATGGATCTAGAACGTCCATACAAACATCCTAATTGGCACTCGTTTTAACCAAGCCTAAATTAAATCTACTAATCAAATTATTCAGACTAAACCTTAATAGCATTACTCGGTAAAAGGGTGCAATTCAGCAATAAAAACTGTCTCAACAAAGTAATATTGAATTAAACGCAATTTTACCTGTTTGAGGTTAACATGATAAAATCCTTTTCAAACGCCTAAGTAAAATTTCGTAATTTACTCTGGTAAAATGCAAAAAAAGCTATAGTATTTTACCCATAATAATATAAATTTCATGTAAATAATATAAAAAATTAAATCTGGCGAATGATATCGTGTAGCTAATTCTAAACATACAAACTTTATACTATACCAACAATGAAACCTACAACAGTAAGAATAGTACAGTTATTATTCAAAACGTTATGATGATGAAAAGTTTAAAAGGGCTTAGTCTGAGTAATAAGAATGGTAGGGGTGGAGGGGGTGGCTCTTCTCTGAGTTCCTAGTGTCTTTTATAAAGCCTTCCTTTCATTATATAATTAGAAAAGATACTTCTCAGGAAGAGTCCATTGATCGATTATTCTTTGGTAATAACAATAAGAATTGAATATCTAGTTAACATTGTACAGTCAAATATTAAAGACTAATAAACGTCATTTTTACTATCTGTATTAAGCATTTATTAACCAAATATATTTTGTCATGGGCCGTTTTAAATACTTTATATCCCAGGGTTTAATAGAGGAGTCCTAACTTAAAATAAAGTATTTATAATTACAAGAGTATTTATTTTAATTTCACGACTACTGTGCATGCTAATATTGAAAATCATGTTTAAACAAAGTAGGTAATATTAAGGATGATCAGCATTAAACATAAGTGCCCTAGCAAATAATTCGGTCTGTTCATCAGCTTGGCTATACAATATTTTCAGCTAATTATTTTCTCTTCTTTTTATACTTGTTTTGACATTTTGGTCCCCTAAACAGAACATTCTTGGGTGGTTGGTACTTAAATTCTTTAAGTTCGGTTTTTGCCTCTATACTGATTTTTCAAAAGCAAAGTTAAACGATTATTATTTTAAATTATTCTATCATAAAAATCTAAAACAATTAACTATAAACAGAATTTTTACAAAGATGTTGATGGGTTTCTCTTCATTAAAGGTTTTATGTGAAATTTTAATAATCTAAAACGTTCACTTAATTGATAAATGATTTCATTTTAAATTTTATTTAACCACAGGTAGATTTGACATGAATTAATAGCTGTTTTAGAGACCCTCGTTTAACATCAGTTATTAAATAGTTACTACTGTATTTATAAAAATGATATTTTACTATTTCAGGTCTGGCATTTTGGCACCTTAGCATGCCTAAACAATTTATATAACAATCGATAAATTCACTCATTTTTCATGCATCAGTAATATATATATACATACATACATATATATATATACATACATACATACATATATATATATACATATATATATATATACATATATATATAACAAATCTGTTTTATGGATATAATTTATACCAGTATACACGCAAGTTTTTCCAATCTAAATTGATTGTTTATGTTCATGGAAAAGAAACTTCAACGACAGTAATCAAAATAACAAGTTGAAAAATGTCAAGTCAAGAGCTTCGGGCGAAGAAATTTCTTCCTCTTTGTCCTTAATACTGCTAACAAGCAGTTTATTCATTTGGGAAGCATCTGCAAAATTAAACTTTATATTATGTTCTGTGTTTTATATGTCCTTTTTATATAGGTATGTATAATTTTAAGCGTGTGAATATTAAATTATAATATAAAACGTATAAATAAAAAGTAAGCTCAATGTTTAGTATTTTTTCGAGGATTAAACTAGTTCAGTTTGTTATTAATAAATTAGATTCAAATCACGTTGGAATAAAATAATTTTGAAATAAGTAAATCAATTGTCAATGTAAGCAATATATTGAAGTAACTTAGCATGACAGGTGATTAATTCATTTTTATTACATCGCTGTAATAAACCACATATTCAGTAAAATGATACAGAATGATGTTGAGTTGGCCTATCCCACGGACTGGATTTGTGAGAGCTCGTTACTTTATTTTGATACGAATTGGATTGGTTTAAAATATTAAACACTTTTTCAAAATTTATATAATAGCCTGCAGAAATGTATGGTTTCTCACAGTAGGAGATAAATTTTCATGAATACAAATGCAAACGTGGCACTACAGATAGTCAGGAAAACTGACAGAATTTAAGAGAAGGCTCATTTCGGCTATATTATGTATAAAAAGTAATAAACTGTATCAGTGTACTGACACATACTTTCTTCCTTAAGTAAATTTAAAAACGACAATCTGTAATAAAATTATAATGTTCTTTAAAGTTTATTTAAATATCATTTAATAATTTATTGTTTAAAAAATAATCATCCCATTTCTGGAAAAAAAACAAGAGAGACAAAGTTCAATTAATTGTTCAAATTGTATGGGGGGAACACCCCCCAGTAATACCAAGCTTTTTTGAGTTGCTTTTGTTGGGCGATTTGACCTTACGCTTCATACCAAGTTTCATGGAAAACGGTTAGAAAATAGGGAAAAAATGATTTTTTATATTCTCCATAAGAATAACATTGGGCGCTTTCAGACAACGTACTGCGTTTTCATGGGCTGTAAATTTAATTTTTCTCTGGAACCGTTAGTCATAGACAAATAATTCAAAATACTAATTTGTTTAGTTTTTTAAGCTGGTTTCAATGGTTCAGAAAAGCTATACTTTACGTTTATTGTTTTCACAGAAAATTTACAAATTTGATTTTTTTTTACATTTCAAAGCCCATAACTTTTGAACTGTCATTTTTACAGGCATGTTAGTGGTGTCACATTTATTTAGTACTCTGTGCACTATGAACTATCAAAGTTTAATCAAAATCATTGGAGCCTTTTTTGAGAAATTTGGATTTTTCACGTTTTTTAGGATTTTTAGGGTTGAACTACCCTTAAAAATTCAAAAAATAAAAACAAGCCTGGAGATACGGTGAATTTATACATGCATGCCAATTTTAATCTAAATCAAACCAATGGGGTAGGCTGTGGCTCTGTACACATCCAGACACACACACATACATACACACACACACACACACACACACACACACACACACACACACACACACACAGAGAGAGAGAGAGAGAGAGAGAGAGAGAGACAACACGTCGAAACCTACTTTTTTTGATTCAGGGGACCCCAAAACGGATATATCCACTCTCAACTCAAATTCGAACATTTTGAACAAAACAATACTTTCTCCATATACTATGTATTAACCACTTCTTCATTACAAACAGTGTTTAGAAAAAAACGCTTTTTTTTACATGGACTAAAAATTTTAATTTTAACCAATTTTTATGTATTTTCTACGTCATGTCTTAAACACTCATTGTAACCGTGGGATCTATTTTTCATTTCCATATTGATTTTTGTCTCCTGAAATCGTGCTATTTATGCCGTGATAAAGAGTCATCATTTTAAAGTATCGCCGCTATAAATAAAGCATGAGGTGCTTGCGGCAGAGAATAGATTGGGCCGCTAAATTATCACTCCTCAGCAGGTTTTTTCACAACCAAAAGACACAACTGTATTTTGTAAGAGATTTTGAACCTTACCGCTTATTTGCCAAAAGCAAGATACCGTGATATGACAGTTCAGTAAATGTAAAATGAACAAAAGCTGTATTTTATGTTAGACTGGGTTATACAATACTTTACGTATTTCAATATATGAATACTTGTTATGTAAAATATAGTATAGTGCCACCTCTTCTATTTTTAATCGTTCAAATTACAAAGTTTATTGATAATACCGTTCTCTTCCCAGTGTGACATACCTCTTTGGTTCCTGCTTTCCAAGCCTGAGGTTCTGATTCCCGGCTGAGTCTGACTTAACATGCGGGATACTCGAAGTAACGTTCCCTAACGTAACGTTCAGGGGAAAGTACACCTAGAAGTAGCTTGCTATGCGAGGCGGTATCAATTACTACATGCTCTTGGGTGTAATCCCTCTGAAGTACAGGCCTGAAACTTGGTTGGCTAAGTAGAGTGGACCCCTCCAGGTGTAATCATTGTCCTGAGGTTGTATATTGTACAGCCTCCACCAAGGAAGGCGTTCTTTAACGATTTAACTCGTTCCCATTGACCGATATGTCAGGATAACGAACTAGTCCAAGCCAAAATGTTGGAATACACGTCTCTGCCAAATTTGGTCTCAATCGGACCATTTTTACGAGAGTTATCGTGTTCACTGACATATGTATATATTTTTTATGACTATTGTTTTTGTTATCTGGGCACCTAAAGACGAAAAATTACATGGTCCCGGGCTTAAGTCTTGCCAAGAGACCTACGGTAATAGCTTCTTCTCTATGGGAAATTCGCTAATTCACCAACAAAGTTAAATTATTATTAACCTTCTGAAACTGTGGCCTATGCAGGTATTTTAAGCCAAAATATGTGTAAGAAATGAGTGTATTCATGTCGACTTGAAACATCAAAACATACATGAAAAATTGAGACAGGCTATATCATCTTACACCAGGGTACCTTTAATAATTTTACAATACAAACACACTTTCATACGCGCACACACACAAATATATACTCCACACAACAAAATATTCAATGATAATACTCAATAGTAAACTTTTATAAATTTTATTTAGCAAAAGAAAAATATGAAAAGTATTATTATTATTATAAAATATATTATTATTATTATTATTATATGTATTATTATTATAAACGTAATATGAACATTGTAACTATTTTTTATTTAGCCAACATATAAACATTTTATTTTTAATCCTAATATATAATCCCCAAAAATGTTCCAATATTAACATAGCATGTAAAACTATTTTTTTGTAAAGTACATATTTACATTATAGTTTTACACTAGCAGTAAGCCCGTCCTTTGTACGGGTTGTAGGAATCAGTTTAAAGAAGGAAGATCATCATACCAAAATGTAAACCTGAATCGTAAACATATCATTACAAAGACATAAATCAATACCCAGCTTTATTATTATTAGTTATACGTTAAAATAACTTTTTAATATAGTATGACTTCGAAATGGGTTTAAATCAATGACCAATATTAACTAACTAATATTGTTTCATTGGCTGCTTGTTTTTCTTTCGATTAAATCTTTAAAATACAAAGACTGCTGATTATTGCCAGTAAGTTATTCATTTAAAACTGAAGCAAAATGCGAGTAATATCGCGTAAAAATTGGGTTTTTAAATGGTCAGTATTTACTTTTCAAGGGTCGGTGGTCAATTTTAAGCATTTAAAAACCTTCTCTGGGATTTAGAGAATGTATGAAATAAGTTTCATTGTTATCAGTTCTCCCGTTTTTTTTTTCGGAGAAGACGGCGTAAAATGCCTCCTAGAGCGTCACAGATAAACAGACAAACCGACAAACAGACAAAAATTAAGATAAGACCGGTTTCGGCTTCTCTAACGTACGAAAAGTAAAAAGAACTAAAAAATTTAATAATTCTGAGCAATGTACAGACAAAACTCTAATTTTATTTATATAGATTAATGAATTATTCAGACGGGATTGGATAGTAAAGCATATTGCTAATTATTTACATTAGAACCAATTACATTTTAATGAAACTTTAAAATTATTTAATCACACCTGTTAATTTTGTAAACACCAAGTTTATAAAACCTGACACCACACCCTTATATGCCCTCTGGGTCGGATCCTTTAAGACAGATTTGCACCAAACGCCATCCTCGAATCATGCTTAATGCCTGAAATTTTCATCAGAATCGGTCCATCCGTTTAGGAATTCAATTATAAACACACGCACACTATGTATATATATATATATTTAAATATTAAATATTTATATTATATATAAATAAATATATATATAAATCAATATTTTTTATTTCAAACATATTTTAAAACAAAGTGGCAGAACATATGGTTCAAAGTGATGCATTACATGAAAAGCTTCACTTCATGAAACAGGAATCACGGTTGACCCAAACATGAGAACCGGCTTTTAACATGATCCGCGCGCGCCTCTTCGCTGCCCCTTATGCCATGTTACATGCCCTCCCAGTCTTGCAACATCAATTGTGATGCATTTAGAAAATATACGTTATTTATCTCTCTTGTTCGCACCCAACCCCCCACCCACCAAATGAGCGTTGTTTAAAAAATATTATCCTTTGTAAAAACTGGCAAAAGGGTTTATCCAGGAATAAGGAAAGTATTTTTTTATCATTAAAAAAACTGTATTTGCTGGTAGATGTTTTAACTCGATAATTTATTTTAGTGTACACAAATATAAAACGTCTTCACTCGCATATAAAAATTCGTCCAAATTAATGAGATGTAATCCAATCTCGGCGAAATTGGGTTCATGTAGATTAGTAAATAATATTATATCAAGTTCACAAATCAGTCGAGCCAGTAAAATGGGTCCAAGGAGGTGGGGCTGAACCCTAAAATGTTTTATTTTGAATAACATTAGATATAATAACGTATATATAACTTTTTATTAAATTTTTATAAGAATGCGTACGAGTTGTGTAGTTGTGATATCCTCGGCTTCTGGAGTACATGCCATCGTGGACTACTTCTAGTATGAAATATGATAAGAGAAGAGGTAGAATAATGATGCCGATAAATACATTGTATATTTTTTCAGGTTTATGCATTTTTGTGGGAGTGGGGGAGATTGATGTAAAATTAAGCCATTATTAGATCATGACAATCATTATATATAACACATGGCTGTATTTAATGTAAAGAAACTTCTTCTTTCAAAGATCTTTATAGAATGAATTGAAATAACCATCATGAATTAACCTTTGAAACGTTGACTTTATAGTTTATAGTTTGAAAGATAGTTTGATTGTTGGTGTCACTGTACTTGATGTCGTAATTCGCTATTATGGGATCCATTAGTTGTCAAACAACACGTTCGTAAAGCTAACAAGGTTGTTATTATGATGTTATTAGTATTCCCGGCGGTCGCCGGGGCTCGACTGATTAATTACTTCTTTCCACGAGATCTCTACAAATCCCGCACGGCACTATTCAATTTGTTATTTCTTTGCGGAGAAAATTACGTTCTCATTTACCAAGCTCAATTTTCTGTCGAATCTGCTCATTCTCTTAAAGTTTCTGCCTAAATCATATCCAACACTTTTAGTTGACTAAGATTATTATTTATAAGAAATGACTCATATAGTAAATTTGATTTAAACGTAATTTTCATCAATTTCTAACGGACTTTGACGTATATTTTCCAAGCATTTAACAATAGTAGGTAGATAGTTCTAGATAGATATTTTTAATTTTTACTCTGTCTCTTTATTTTTATATTTTTCACCCCGGTTCCCGCTACCGCCGAGCTTCTCCATCATTCCCTTGTCATATAGCTGACTGGTATTTTGTCTTTCTCTGTTTTTACCTTAGACGTATGGCCATTCACTTTTCATGGGGCTATTTTATTAAATCTGTTACCTACATTATCGATTTTCTAAGACAAAAGATTGCACTCTGCAAAAAGTATGAATTTTCATACCATTTTTATGAAGGATGAGATTACATTTTTAAGCTATTCGTGATAGAATAAAATATGAAAAGTGAAATTTGAAAACCATAAAAGTATATAACGTTGATTATAGTTTAGCTTGTGGTTTTAGTTTTGATTGTTGTGGGGTTTACTTTGACGATGAAAAAGTACTAATCATTTTACTGTGGCTTATTTGTATAGTCGAGGCTTATTTGTATAGTGTATTTAAAATGGTCGGACCAGTTTTAAATTTTGAGTTTTGCTAGCATTATATAGTATTTTGTATGGTTATATACATGACATTGTAGAATAACATTTGCAACAGTATATTAGAACCTGTATCGTTAAATCATAGTTGTCAGTTGTCTTTGAAAAGAGACATAGACTGATTTGGTTACTCAAAGGATAACGCAATTTTCACAGATTTTTCCCACAGAGATCCAGATTTTAAAATAACCCCGGGATTGAAATCGTGACTCTTTAAACTGCTTAGCCTAAGACACAGACAATGATATAAGCCCAAACATGAAGGATTCAGAAGAAGTTCGTAGAAACGTCAACCTCCAACATTATAAAACAATATACATTCCATTAGTCGATACTCCTAAGGTGAAATAAAATATAATAAACACACAATAAAGTACAAATATATAAATAGTGGCGTGCCTACCAGCTTCTGACATTCGACATTCACAAGTCAGGTCTTCAGAGCTAGAGAGTTAGAATTATGGGATTTTAAGTGACGTTGAGGCGTAAAAGTAACAGATAAACTAAACTAATAACCAAATTCGAAAGGTTAGTTTAGGTTTATTTGAGTGTTTTCTGCAACAGAATTGTGTAACAAATGGGATGTCCTAAATCATAGCACGAGCTTGGTTTATCGTGTTAAATCCAGGGACCCTTGCCAAGTCGGCCTGCCCTCCGCACAGAGCTGCATTTATATTTCTTCCTTTAACAAACAATGGGACATTTGCGAAATTAAACTACGATTTCAATCTCTCATTTCCACTGAAACCAAGGCATTGTTTTAAATCAATATTTATTTATTCTCTTTTTGGACTGTTTGGCAGCTGAACAAATATTAAATTTCAATTTTTACTTTCTCCCCTTATATATAGTATACGGAGAATGTATTGCTTTCGTCAAAATCTTTAAATTTGAGTTGAGAGTGGATATATCCGTTCTAGGGCCCCTGAATAAAAAAATGGGCTTCGAAGTGATGTCTGTCCGTCCGTGTCTCTCACTGTCTGTATGTGTCTGGATGAGTACAGAGCCACAGCCTACCCCGGCGTTGGTCCGATGGTTAGATGAAATTTGGCATGTATGTATATATGTATGTATGTATGTATTCACCGTATCTCCAGGCATTTTTTGAATTTTTTACTTTTGAGGGTAGTTCATCCCTAATAACCCTAAAAAACGTAAAAATCAAAATTTCCCAAAAATTGCTCTAACGATTTTGATTAAAATTTGATAGTTTATAGTGCACAGAGTAATAAATAATATGATACCACCTGCATGTCTGTAAAAAAGGTTGTTCAAGGTTATGGGCTTTTAAATGTCAAAAAATAAAAATTTTTAAATTTTCAGCGAAAGGCAAATAATAATTTGACTATGACCATTCAAACCAAACAAATTAATATTTTGAATTATTTGTCTACGACTAACAGGTCCAGAGAAAAGTTAATTTTAGTGTCCATGATAAACACAGCACGTTGTCAGAATTTTTTGTGTCCAATGTTATTCTTATGGAGAATATTAAAAAATATATTTCTTCCTCTTTTTTCAACCTGTTTTCTATGAAACTTGGTATGAAGCGTAAAGTAAAATTATCCAACGAAACCCACTCATAAAAGCTTTGTATTATCGGGGGGCTCCCCCCTTAAAATTCTAACAATTAGTTTAACTTTGTTTCTCTTGTTGTTATTTTCAGAAATTGGATGATTATTTTTTAAACAATAAAGTTTTAAATGACTTAGATAAACGTTAAAGAATATGATAATTACAGATTGTCATTTTTAAATTTGCTTAAGGGAGAAAGTATGTGTCATACCACTGATACAGTTTATTTTTTGTTCATGTTTGTGACCTCGGTCTTCCATAGTTTATTGATTTTCTGTTTTAAGTATTGTAATTTTACAGATTTTTGGTCTTTTATTATTACTGTAGTGGTAGTCAAACGAGTGTTCAATATTTGTTTATCTAATACTAATAAGTAATATAGGTTCGTTTTTAAAGGAGTAACATAACAAAATAAAGAACAGGCTAAGGAAAACTCAACATTAAGACACTTTTTTACTACCAATGCTAATACTAACACTATTACTACACTTATTACAAACGGGAGGGTACTTCTATCTGATACCGTATTTTCTTATTTTGTTTCTATTCTTTGTAATCAATCTTTTACAGGGAATTTCTGAGTACAATGTTACTTATAGTAATTTTTTAATTTTATGAGAATCTCAATGGCCCATTGAAATATTGTTTCTTTAATATATTTTTGACAAATGTATTTAAAATAAGACAAGTGTCAATTTGACAAACAATTTTGATGGGGTTGTTGACATGTTTAATATGGCGGTGTAATAACGATATGTTTATAGGTGTTAAAAAACGAGTTTATTTTGGCTTTGGGCCAATATTGAACTAAAAACAAACCGGCATTCATTCCCATATTTGTTTTACCGTATAGGATTAATATGTATACAAAGTTTAATCGAACTTGTTCACAACAACCGCACAACCGGCTCCGTGGAAGACACTGTTCAGAGGATGTCTTTACTTTGTGTTCTTACTCCAGTGTATTGGAGGTAGGAAAGTAATGTATGGTATGTAAAATAGATGTAGTAGTTAAAATAGTGTCTTTAAATAGAAATATATTTTAGCGAATTTCCCATAGGGAAGAAGCTATTACCGTAGGTCTCATGGCAAGAGTTAAGCCCGAGACCATGTTATTTTTTCTTCTTCAGGTGCCCAGAGACCAAAAACAATAGTCGTTAAAATTTATATATATATATATATATATATATATATATATATATATATATATATATGTGTGTGTGTCTGTGAACACGATAACTCTCGTAAAAAAGGTCCGATCGAGACCAAATTTGGTAGAGACGTGTATTCCTACAAATGCTCGGACGAGTTCGTAAACCAGAAATATCGGTCAATGCGAACGGGTAGTTTGGGGGGGTTTTGTACCCCAAAATGGGGTTTTTTGCGTTTTTCACATGTAATTTTTAAAAATTTCTAATTTTATATTTCACTATTGGAATCAGCTTAAAAAACTACACAATTAAGTTCCTTAAAGTTTTTCTCTATGTTCAACGGTTACCGAGATATAAAAAAATCTAAACACAGTACGTTGTATTTTTGAGGCTCCAATGTTAATCTTATGGAGGATTAAAAAAAATTAATTTTTCACTTATTATCTAATATTTTTTTATGAAACTTGATATTTAGCTTCATGTGGTTGAGATCCATACATTTGTGCTAAAAAATTATAGTTTATGTGTTTATCATGGCAGCAAACCTGCATACTCTTTTCCCATGTTAATCATATGGAGATTAGGCAAACTCCTTTATTTATGGACAGATGTTGATGAAAGTTGGTATAAATGTTAAAAATAAAATTTTTGATGGTATAAATGGCTACTTTCAGTGTTCCTCACAACAGCAAACCTACTCACTCTTTCCCATTTTAATCTTATGGAGAATAGGCAAAAATTCTCATGTTTATCGACAGATTTTGACCAAACTTGTCATATATTATTATTATATTATTGATTTGGAAATTCGCTGAGTACGCAGGTCTGCTGCGACGGGGGTATTTTACTATTAAATTGATATAGAAAGTTAAAAGCAGAAGTTAAGAAAAGTCGTGATGCTGTGCTGTTTTATTTAGTATGTATCAATTTATATTATTCACAAGTTCAAGTCTTTAAGAGTAGGAAATACAAAAAGGTTCATTGAAACATGGGGATTCATTTACACATTAAGGGTTAAACCACAGTAACGTGCTCTATTTATTAATTTGACATTGTGGTCATACGACAGTTAAGTTAGATGGGTTTCAATAAATAACAATTTTAAACATTTTTTTATAAATCCAACGACAGGACACGGGTATTAATCCAATTTTAGAGCAGTATGAAGTGTTCTAGTTTACAGTAAATTTTAGCTAAAGCCGTTTATCTAAATTATTACAATTTTACATTTTAATTATTTGGAGTCCCTAATAAAATTTTATGTAAATTATTTTATCAATTAAAATAAGGTAAACTATAAATTTAAAATATGAAAAATCAATTATGTGCAACTGATCGATTTTCAGAGACACCGGTGCAAGGCTCTGCTCTAGATTCGTTCACTGTGCATCACTACCCCTTATTGCCAATAATAGAGATATGACAGTGAGTGTATGACCTTGACCGAACTATACTCACATTTGACCACATATTGGAGAAGGTTCGCAGGAGCAGATCGATGCGAGGTCGCAGGAGTCGCCACACTGACTGCAAGGGGCGGCAGCTGTGCGCGTGCGTCCTCGGCCGCCCACCACCGCCGCCGATGTCACTTCTCGTTATTGTGTCCTGTGGCGTGTGGCTCGCCCTGGAGGTAATTCAAAGTCCGCACGTAGCGTTGCGTGCGCGCCTCTGAACAAGAGGGATGAAAATCCTTGAGAAACTCTTTACTTTGATTACGGCCAAGTATTGATTCATAAATATGTGTGCTCGTTGAAATATGATAGGCACTTCGACTTCTAACTGTTCGAATAGATTTTGGTAACCAAACTTTACACGATAGCTTCCAGAACTTTAAACTTGAAAATTTCATGAAACATCATGATGAAAAATATTGTAGGTACTGCCTTACACAAGGATGATTATATTATTGAATGTTTTGCTCTTAAAATTGAGTACGTGTAAATATTTTTTAAATTTAGATTTAATATCTATATGGCTGCTCAAACTATAATACTATTATTATTACAATTTTTTGTATACTAAATAACAAAAAATATATTTACCAATAGCTCGTTACACTAAATAACTATTAGGTTATTCTTTTTTTTTAATTCATTATTGGTGAGGGTGGTTTTATGTTATTTAGATTTTTTATTGTAAACATTTTCCGTCACGATTTTGTGTAAAACAAAGTTTCACGACGTTTCGGGATCTGGAATCTGATCCTCAGCTGAAGTAATATCTAAAACATGACACAATTAACAAATGATCCGGACCAAGTCGGTATAAAACTGAAAACATAAAAGCTTAAAGCAGTCAAAAAACTTAAAACAAACAATTCACTAACCATTACACACATAAGAAAACACGTCCACTCGTCAAGGAGAATCCGTGTGATAGTGAATGGTTTGTTTGTAAGTTTTTTGACTGCTTTAAACTTTTATGTTTTCAGCTTTATGCCGGCTTAGCCCAAATTATGTGTTAATTGTGATATGTTTTAGATATTAGTTCACCTGTGGTCGGGATCAGTTTCCAGATCCCGAAACATCGTGAAACAAAAATGATGGAAAATGTCCGCAATAAAAATCTAAATAACACAGTCGGTTATACATACCAATTGTAATAATTCTTCTAATAGATTAACATCTGATCAAATAGATGTTAACACAAATGTATGCCTGCTTAGCCCTCTTAAGGAACCTTTACTTGAAAATAAGCAAATTCACGTTTATTTTTGTACAAAAGCGCGAAATATAAAACTTGATCCATTAATTATTGGTACCTATTTTAATTAAGTTACTTAGTGATGAAAAATAAGTTCAAACTATGTAAAAATAAATGATAACAGAATAAATACCCCTGCGCAGCAGATCCGCGTACTCAGCGAATTTACAAATCAATAATATAAAAATAATATATGAAACGTTTTAGCAATACCTGTCGATAAATATAAGAGTTATTTGCCTATTCTCCATAAGATTAACTTTGACGAGAGTATGCAGGTTTGCCGCTATGATGAACACTGAAAGTAGGCGTTTCTAGCATAAACAATTTTTATCTTGACCATTTGTACCAAGTTTTATCAAAGTTTTGTTTTTTGGTTTTTAGATGCCCAGAGGCTAAAAAGTCGTTAAAAGGTATATATATATATATATGTATATATTTATTTATTTATTTATCTTCATGTTTAAGGTCAGGAGGGCTACTATTATAATTGTTACTAATGTAAAAAACATTTAAAAACACAGTACACTTTTTTTTTAATTTATTAAACGGACATGTTTTAATTCAAAAAACTACACAAGCATGAAATCAAATGTAGCTGAACACATGATAAAGAACCATCACAATTTTAAAAGCTTGCAAAAAGACCTTGATATAATTGAATTTGGAACAAAGAACACTAAATTAGACGTAAAAGAAGAATTACACATTTACAAAAACTACAAAACACAACCCAAAGATCGATTAATAAAATGCAAACACACACAAAATATTATATTTGAAAAAATCATACAACTACACCCCAAGACTACATGAAAATCAGCTGCTGATAAAGATATCAAACATTTAATAATAGTTTTAATATATTAGGTTAAGTAAACTTATGAAAATATCCTTATTGGTACGAAACATGTCAGTTAAATAAATTTTAAAAAAAGGTACTGTGCTTTTAAATGTTTTTTACATTAGTAACAAATATATATATATATATATATATATATATATATATATATACGGTATATAATTCATAATTTTATATATATTATTTAATTAAAAACTATTATTTTCTAATTATTTTAAAATTTTAATTTAATTAAAATATAGATACAGTATATGTTTATCATTATTTATATAATTTAATCAAATATTATATATATATATATATTTATTTATTTATTTATATTTATATTTATGTATAATTTTTAACGACCTTTTGGCCTTTGGGCACATGAAAAGCAATAAATAATTTTATATATATTATTTAATTAAAAACTATTATTTTCTAATTATTTTAAAATTTAAATTTAATTAAAATATAGATACAGTATATGTTTATCATTATTTATATAATTTAATAAAATATTATATATATTTATTTATTTATATTTATATTTATGTATAATTTTTAACGACCTTTTGGCCTTTGGGCACATGAAAAGCAATAAATAACACGGTCCCGGGCTTAAGGCTTGCCATGATCTCTATGGTAATAGCGTCTTCCCTATGGGAAATTCGCTAATATAGGCAAATACCCCCGTCGCAGCAGACCTGCGTACTCAGCGAATTTCCAAATCAATAATATAAAAATAATATATGACGTTTTATAAAAATATGTTTAAACATATTATTTGCCTATTCTTCAAGATTAAGGCATATGCAGGTTTGCGCTGTAGGAACACTGAAATTAGGCATTCTACATAAATAATTTATCTACAAAACCAATCAAACATCTGCATTAATAAAAATGCCTATTTATAAATTATTTAAAAAGTATATTTATTAAACATAAACATGATTTTTAAGCGTAAAAGATAGATTTAAACATGAAGCTAATATCAAGTTTTATAAAAAAATATTATTAATATGAAATATTATTTTATCCTCCATAAGATTAACATTGGAAAATACAAAGTACTGTGTTTGTTTTTTAAAATATTTAACTTGGAGATAAAAAAAACTAAGGAATTAGTTTTTTTTAAGCATTCTAATAGTAAAATATAAAATTAGAAATTTTTAAATATACATTAAAACGCAAAAAAATTTTTAAAAAAAAACTATTATAATATGTTTTTAAAATTATTTTTAATTAATTAAAATCTCGATTATTTTTACGAGAGTTATTTAAAAAAATATATAATAATATATATATATATATATATTTATATTTATATATATAATTTTTAACGACCTTTTGGCTCTGGGCACCTAAAAAAGCAATAAATAACACGGTCCCGGGCTTAAGGCTTGCCATGATCTCTATGGTAATAGCGTCTTCCCTATGGGAAATTCGCTAATATAGGCAAAAAACGAGTACATGCATCGTATATTTCCTTTCTTGTATCAACAATCAAACTTAATTTCAATCAAAAATCATTTTTTAACATATGTACAATTTTTCATTTTTTGTGAATTATCAAAAAGAATGATAAGACAAGAGCATGGGGCCGGTCAAGAACCATTGCGGCCTGTACAATATTCACCAGCCGCAGGTGTACTATTGCTATCTGTCCTCGCTGTTGAATAACATGCATTGCAAACTTTTCCGGCTCACTGACTCTCTGAATTGGTTGGCAGCAAAAAACCTTGCATTCAAATGATAACAGTATCATTTTAAATTATTTATGAAGATATATACAAACTAGTATTAGTACTGTTTATTTTAAATCATTTAAAAAAATTTAGTTTTAGTATTGTATTATTGAAAACATGATATAATTAATATCTGTAAATTAAACGTTCAATATTTAGTAAAAATTATTAGGTAATCACTTGAAAGGGAAGAGTTTCTTCACCTCCAGAAACGTCGTGTTGTTAAAAATACAGACGCTCTGGAAAAGTTCAATAAAAGATATTGAATCATATTCTATTTTTTACCACACTATATCATATACAATGAAGTCATACAACCAATTTCATTGAATATACAGGCCTACTTCACAAAATCATTAATTGTCGTGAACATTATCAAGGCCAAGGGTGAGATATTTGATTCAGCAGCTACGAGTAAATTGCATGGAGTCATCGGCAACAAAATGAAGTGTGGATCAATAAAACAATAAATACCGTTGTCTCTACAAGCGATGGAGTCCGGTCATGCCGGGGCCGGGGCCTCAGCCCAATGCAGTGCTGTTCAGCAGTTATTGTACATGCATACCGTACATTCCACTTCGGTCTCCGAGCATGTGCAGTGGCATCCTGAAATATTAACCTGCTGTACATCTTCATTCCTAGTTATATATAAACATCTGTATTATTTTTGTGGTATCAATAAAGTCACTCAATAACAGTAAAAATGCATTAGCCAGAAACACCGAAATGTATAGTTCTCATTTAAAACACAATGTTGGACTATTTGTTCAGCAGTATAAAGTATTATCACTA
This sequence comes from Nephotettix cincticeps, assembly GCA_023375725.1. Taxonomy (NCBI): domain Eukaryota; kingdom Metazoa; phylum Arthropoda; class Insecta; order Hemiptera; family Cicadellidae; genus Nephotettix; species Nephotettix cincticeps. The sequence goes on along the minus strand of CM041786.1, from coordinate 102,784,722 downwards.
AATATTCTAATTTCCTGTCATTAGAACAAACAGACATAAACTTAAAAAATGAACATACATAACTATATTAACCAGATATCTACAGAAAAAATAGCCTCGATACAATACGGCTTGTAATTGGTAAAATTCGTGATAAATACGGCTTAGTCTGGTATCAAATATTCGTGATCGGCTAAATATAGCTCTGGATCAAACTAGCCTCGTGATCGGCTGAATATTGTAGCTCTGGTATCAATAGTCGTGATCGGCTAGCCAATTGTAGCTCTGGTATCAAAAACTAGCCTCGTGATCGGCTAGCAATTCGGCTTGTAACTCTGGTATCAACAGTAGCCTCGTGATTGGTTTGTCAATACGGTTTGTAGCTCTGGTATCAACACTAGCCTCGTGATCGGCTAGCCAATACGGCTTGTAACTCTGGTATCAACACTAGCCTCGTGATCGGCTAGCCAATACGGCTTGTAGCTCTGGTATCAAAACTAGCCTCGTGATCGGCTAGCCAATACGACTTGTAGCTCTGGTATCAACACTAGCCTCGTGATCGGCTAGCCAATACGACTTGTAGCTCTGGTATCAAAACTAGCCTCGTGATTGGCTAGTCAATACGGCTTGTAGCTCTGGTATCAACACTAGCCTCGTGATCGGCTAAAGAATACGGTTTGTAGCTCTGGTATCAAAACTAGCCTCGTGATCGGCTAGCCAATACGGCTTGTAGCTCTGGTATCAACACTAGCCTCGTGATCGGCTAAAGAATACGGTTTGTAGCTCTGGTATCAAAACTAGCCTCGTGATTGGCTAGTCAATACGGCTTGTAGCTCTGGTATCAAAACTAGCCTCGTGATCGGCTAGCCAATACGGCTTGTAGCTCTGGTATCAACACTAGCCTCGTGATCGGCTAGCCAATACGGCTTGTAGCTCTGGTATCAAAACTAGCCTCGTGATCGGCTAGCCAATATGGCTTGTAGCTCTGGTATCAAAACTAGCCTCGTGATCGGCTAGCCAATACGGCTTGTAGCTCTGGTATCAACACTAGCCTCGTGATCGGCTAGCCAATACGGCTTGTAGCTCTGGTATCAAAACTAGCCTCGTGATCGGCTAGCCAATACGGCTTGTAGCTCTGGTATCAAAACTAGCCTCGTGATCGGCTAGCCAATACGGCTTGTAGCTCTGGTATCAACACTAGCCTCGTGATTGGTTAGCCAATACGGCTTGTAGCTCTGGTATCAAAACTAGCCTCGTGATTGGTTAGCCAATACGGCTTGTAGCTCTGGTATCAACAGTAGCCTCGTGATCGGCTAGCCAATACGGCTTGTAGCTCTGGTATCAACACTAGCCTCGTGATCGGCTAAAGAATACGGTTTGTAGCTCTGGTATCAACACTAGCCTCGTGATCGGCTAAAGAATACGGTTTGTAGCTCTGGTATCAACACTAGCCTCGTGATCGGCTAGCCAATACGGCTTGTAGCTCTGGTATCAAAACTAGCCTCGTGATCGGCTAGCCAATACGGCTTGTAGCTCTGGTATCAACACTAGCCTCGTGATCGGCTAGCCAATACGGCTTGTAGCTCTGGTATCAACACTAGCCTCGTGATCGGCTAGCCAATACGGCTTGTAGCTCTGGTATCAACACTAGCCTCGTGATCGGCTAAAGAATACGGTTTGTAGCTCTGGTATCAAAACTAGCCTCGTGATCGGCTAAAGAATACGGCTTGTAGCTCTGGTATCAACACTAGCCTCGTGATCGGCTAGCCAATACGGCTTGTAGCTCTGGTATCCTGCTTGGTACACGAAAAGTTAAAAGGAAAGGAGTAAGGAAAAGTAGGTTGGGCCATCGACTGTTGTAAAAGTATTAATAGGGGTTATGAAAACGAATCTGCACCAAATTAGTAAATCAATGTTTTTACAGGATAACCAAAAGTTTAAATGGAGTTTTTAAAGCTAATAAATGTGTAACAACACATTTATTCTAACTATTTCCAACTACCAACTTATTACGTGCATACTACCTTTTTAAACTTGTGTATAATAGATTATTTTTAAGAGATATGTCACATCTTCAATTACTAGTAGTCTAAATTCTACGTCCAATTATCTGTACTCAATCGTATCATGTTTGCGTATTCATATTATGATATATGATGGTGTAATCATGAAACAATAAATTAATTAATCCTAGTAGTAGTATTAAAAACTGCTGACGAATACAACAGTTCAGGGGAAAAATTCAAAAAAATTCTGAAAAACCAATCATAGTCTTTTTTCTGGTTATAGGTATTTCACACTCAGTCTCAATCAAAAAAATTAGAAATGTTCACAAAGAAACAACAAAGTCTTTTAGCGGGGTATTCTTGTTTTTAAATAATAATGGAATGGAATTTATTGTTTGGTAGGATATTTAAAAGGATTTTTTTATTATTTTATAATTACCACTTGTTTTTATTAGCTATTTTCCTAGGCTTAAGTCTACGATAATAGCTAAGTAAACACTTACTTCACACTGAACAACTTAGAACTGACAAGCTGATAAGTACCATTAAATAGCGGTCGACCTCCTTCCGAATTTACAATTCACAATTCACAGTATTTGTTATAATGTTTGAATTTCAGTAGGTCAATGCCGAACAGGTGTGTTGGCCGGTACAGTCTTGTGTCATGAGCCGGGCGAGGTGCGTGTGCGCACGCGTGTGTGTGGACGTACGCGGCGCGGTGCGCGGGAACTGCAGGACATGCGCGATGTCCGAGGGTCTCTGTAAGGTATATGATGTGTGAAACTTTTTATGAAAATGGTGTTGTATAGTATCAGGTATCAGGTTGTATAGATTAGATATGAATAAAGGTTGGGTTTTTTTCAAAGATTGTTCAATCTGCACAAAAATAATCCCCATAAGAATAACATGGAAAAAACGTGCCGATTCGGGGCCAGGAACATCATAATGCCACTACTGACTACACTAGAATTGAAGGACGAAGGTATCGTAACCTATGTTTAGTCAATCATTAATTCTGAAGGCAAAAATGTTGGAAATAGAAAAATCTTGTAATCTGTAGGATATTTATAATCCATAGTATAGTTTGTTTTCAAACAAAACTGAATTGCATCAATAACATCGTTTTCTTCATTTTAAACTAATAATCTGAACAAACAGGAACACCGAACTTGTTTGTTAAGAAGGAAATGAAGATGAATGACGTGGGTTGTTTCACCAACGCCGTCTTCAGTCTTAATGTTTCCTGTTATTCTTAGTTTAAATTGTAGCTCATGACTAAACAAACATTTTAACTTATAAATGTAAACTATTTAATATAGTTTTTAAAAGTTGGTAAATCCAAAATCTAAAAAACAAATATAATATTTAAATCATATTAGGTTTTTAAACGAGTAAAAACCTGAATTTTCCCAAGAGTTTGGCTGAACTGCAAAGTGATTTAATTAATAGACAGGTACCCCTTTCATTCTTAATGTAATATTTTTATTTGTCAGCATATACTTTTTAAATTGAAACCTACTTGAATAATTTTCAAAGTTAATTAAATTAAGAGTTTAACTTTTAATTTTAAGTGTTTAAGTGGTAGTTACAGTAACTGTTTAGTTCATTTGTCGCGTTTTTAAGTGTTTTTATAATGTTAGTGTCTCTTTTTAAGGTAATAAAGATTAAAATAGAAAGGATGTTGTAATGGTAAGGCAAAGTAGTGTGCTTTACAGTTTTGAGATTTAGGAAATAGAGTATTTAAAAAGATTTTTACAGTGTTTTGTGTCATGTGTCTTGTGTCTTGTGTCCCTGTACACTGTACAGAGAAATATGTCGTACTTCTTTAAACATACATCAGCATAGACATACATCAGCTATGTGGCAGATTCGAAGCCAAAATAAATAGTTTTTATTTTGTCTGAGGTAGAATTAAGAAGATAAATGCAAACGTAAATTAGAACAAGAATTTATTTCAAATACATTTTTAATTAGAAGTATTCACTATTATTGCCTCAGGAGATTATATACTACGTATTACTATTGATACTATTATTGCTTTGGATTATTGGCTTCTAATTACCAATTTCGTTAGCTGAGGCATCCAAACATACTCAAGTGTCAAGTTATCCTAAATTTACGAGTAATTTGTGAAAAACGAGTTGCCAAAACCACGGATACTTCTTGGGCTTTATTTGATAAAAAACATTTTGTTCCGTTTGCAAATATTTGTTCCCCTTTCTCTCGCACTTTCTGTGTTTTATGCCAATTAACTGTTCAATAAAAGAGTTGATATGATATAATAGAGATATAGTAGTTCTACTCATTGTTAAAAAACTTTATCTTAACTTAACTTTATATTGAGATAAACTGTTTCGAAGATTAACTTCAATTCATATAAATTTCAATAATTTTAAGTTGGATTACTCATATAAGCCAAAAAACATAACCAAAATGTTTGAAAGATTTGCCAGACCAAAAATAGATTAATATTAAATCCATTTGCATCCCCTGAACTGTATTTAATTTATTAATAAATAAGGCACATACTTAGTCCTGAAGAGCTGGACTAAGTATGTGCCTTATTTATTAATAAATTAAATACTGTAGGAATGATAACCCACTACACGTTTTGCCTTAATGCAGGAATTTTCAACTATATAAATACATGCACTTGTACGATTTTTTTAAATCGATTCCTACTTGTAAAAATCACGTACTTAAAGACAATTTTCACGTAATAACAAAACATAGGTACGAAATAAGCTATAACAAAACAAACAATTAAGATATATATTTCAATAGTTACTATATATATTATATATATATATATATATATATATATATATATAACAGTTTCTTCTTAAAATGGATCTTATATTATAGCAAGTTCTTATGTCGTGACCCAGCTAATATGAAGCACAAATATTAACTAAACGATACAATACAAACTTTGTATTATACGTTTCAATTTTTCCATCCGCATTCTAATATTAATAATAGAAATATCTATGAGTTTTAGTTTTTGTATTAGTATTATTAATGTTTGAACGGACCCTGGGGTTTAAATTTAAAACAAACAATATTTTGTCATTGGATCTTCTCATATCAAAGTCAGAGCTTTGAGGATAATTAAATTCGATGTTCCGGACCAGAAAAAGTTCTTTTACAGCCCGGCGCGCCGTTTGAAATAATTAACGAGATTATTTCGATAGCAATTGTTATAGTTTCAGTTTGGTTCTACGTGGTAAAGATTTTACTACTTTAATAATTTTTAATTAACAGAGTAAAGTATAGAGTAAACTTTGTCAATATAGCGATTATATATAAGTTTTGTTTCCTACATCTAAGTCAATGTCAAGAGCACTGGAACAACATAACTTTCTGAGAAAATACATCAAGGTCGTTTTGTTCAACAATCACAATTATAATAGGCCTTGAGTTCTATATTGTTTAGAATTCCACAATATTTGTAATTAATCCTGATAAAGATTCGTACTCCTAATTGACCTTGTTTGCTTGATCATTCCTTTGTGCTCTTACGGTTATTATCTGAACTTTTCTAAACGTCACTTGTTCAATTGTACTTTGCGTTATATTTAATCATGAACTCAACGAAACACTCCAATATCCTCAATCACTGTAAAACAATTTTAAACCACTTAACGCGAGTATTTTTTTCTTACAATTAGTTGTGTACAATTGTGTTATGTTATAGTTTATGCCACTATACGAGTAGAACGTTCACCCTTAACACAACTAGCTATAAACTGTGTTAATTCATACCCGTGTCAGATGTGTAGCCTATTTCTTCTATGACAATGATACGGACAATTTTGATTGAAAATTAGAAATATCTTATAGTTTTAGTTTTTTTATCTTGTTTGTTTTTTTAAATTTAAAAAAAAATATTGGATCTTCATATCAAAGTCAGAGCTTTGTAAATTAAATTCGATGTTCCGGACCAAAAAAGTTCTTTAATTTTTTTGAAATAAATAGACGATAGCAATTTTAATTTAGTAATGTTTTAACTTATATTTAACAAGAAGATAATTAAAAAAAGTAATAATTTTTAATAAAAAATAAACATAATTTAATTAAAAAATAAAGTTCAGTTGTTTCCTAATTTTTAGTTCAACATATTAAATGTTAATATTCACTCACAATATATTGTTTGTATCATTTGTTTTGTTTTAATTTTAATACTTTTCTAAACCTTATTACATTGTTTTCGTTATATATTAAATTTTCTAAAAACAACGAAATTGTACTTTGCGTTAATATTCAAACTGTAAAACAATACCTCACTTAAGTAAACAATTTTAAACCTAACGCGAGTATTTTTTTCAATTAGTTGTGTAGTTATTTCTTTTTCTAGTAACAAACAAACTAAAACTGAAAATAATTTGAAATCAGATGTGTAGCCTATTTCTTCTATGACAATGATACGGACAATTTTGATTGAAAATTTACCCACGTAAATTGATCTTTAAAGTTTGTGGATTGTGGTCTTTATGGCAGCGTCGATCGTCCCTTAGATTTTATCACCCTGTAAAACTATGAAAGAGTACTTTAAAAGGTGTACGAAGAAATAATAAAATAGGCCATTTAAATAGTTTGTTAATACTTTAAAATATTCATTTTTCAATTTTTTTCATGCTTTGTTTTCATTTTAGTTATAGCTATATGTTTATAGTTTTATACTAGCAGTAAGGTCGTCCTTTAAACGAGATAGGGATTTATTTCCAATAACAAAATTGTGAGAAGTAAAAATAAGGTGGATATAATTTAATTTTAATTCAAGTTAAATTTTCGCGCCGGCTGAGGCCGAACAGTTAGCCCTGCAGTGTGCGGAGCTGCCACGATCCGCGCCACCGTTGGTTGTGCGGTTAAGGATTTCTGAGCCCTCACGAACCATATAAAATAAAGTACCTGGTGACCGAGCTTTGCTCGTTTAGAATAATACATGTATTATAAAAATTAATTAGAAAAATTAAAACACATTTATTACTCAATGAAAACATTTTTGTGATTTAAATAAAACCGATTTAATACACCATAATTAATATAGCACTGAACAAAAAGTATTGCCTCTGACGGGGATTGAACACACGACCACACGACGCTGGACCACGTTGTCTGCCAAATGAGCAACGCCGGTTAAGGTGTTTTAGCCAACCTCAATTGTTTTAGCCGATCATTTACTGTTTAACTACCCATACAGTTATTACTAGCCTGTGACCAATTGATTTTTATATAAACGGAATGATGATTGAAAAGAAAAAGAGAAATTTAATTTACACATATTGATTGGTTTGTTACAGTGGCTTCAAGCAATACAACAAATACGTTTTCTATCAAAACACGGAAGATTTTGGAAATACTCTTTCCTGCTTTTATTTCGCACAGTTATGTTACCCATAAGTTTTTACAAATTGTTTAGTAACCTGATAATTTTACATTTATTAGATACATAAAATAAATATTTATGAAAAACCTCTATTCACATATTGTTACCCGCCGTGTTCAATCAAGAAATGTCAAACGGTTATAAACAGCTGTTTTGGTTTGTATTATTATTTAGATTCTTATTGCGGACATTTTCCATCACGATATTATGTGAAACAAAGTTTCACGACGTTTCGGAATCTGGAATCTGATCCCGTCCTCAGGTGAACTAATATCTAAAGCATAGCACAATTAATTAACATATAATCCGGACCAAACCGGTATAAAGTTGAAAACATAAAAGATTAAAGCAGTCAAAAAAACTTACAAACGAACCATACACTAACCATTACACACAAAATAAACCAAACACGTCCGCTCGTCACGGAGACTCAAAGACAACTGAAAGGAATGGGCGTGTACCACCGGAACCGGAAACAAAATGGCCGCCGCCAAAATCCTAAATCCAGGCGAAACACGTCCAACAGGATATATTATTATTATTTTATAATAAAATGCAAATCCTATCTAATGTACATGAAAAATTAATTGTAGTACGTACAAAGTTAACTTTACAGAGCAAAAAACCCATTATTTTTATGCTTAAAACAAAAAGCTAATGCCCCTTACGAGCTTTACTACGAGTTAGCATACCATGAGAATTTTGTTTCGGATTTATATGAATATCATTTACCGGTACTTTGTTTTCCCTATCCTTAAGTTCTTTACTAAGAATTGGCAGCCACAATGGCCGGATCTCAACTGAAGATTGACTAATTGGTTGGTCTGCTAGTTTCATGTAGGAGGCTTCAATTAGTTTTCTTTTGAAAAAATGAGGTTCCCGGTGTATTATCTTAACTTCTTCGAAATTCATTTGGTGATTTTCACACCAGCAATGGTGGGCAATTTTTGACTTTTCAACTAAGCCCTTTCTCGTATTTTCTCTATGTTCCTTTATTCTAACGTTTAATGGTCTTTTTGCCTTGCCATAGTACGGCCTAGAACAATTATTGCAATTTATTCTGTAAATACAGTTTTTTGATTCCTGAGTGCCATTTTTTAGTTTGGTTTTAACGAGACATTGCCTAAGTGTATTCTGAGTTGTAAAAGCAGTTCTTATTTTGAATTTCCTAGCTACTCTCCTGATTTTTTCCGACAGTCCCGGCACATAAGGAATTGACATGGGAACGAACTTTTCTGCATCAGCCACTTTCTGTTTAACCCTACGATTTTTACTCTTTCTGATGATAGATTGAGGGTATCCATTACTAACCAAATCTCTTTCTATTTTACTGACTTCGGCAATCAGCCCATCTTGGTTTGAGCAAATGCTCTTTGCTCTGTCAAATAAAGAGAAAGCAACCCCTTCTTTGACAGAAATTTGATGGTTAGATTGAAAATTTAAGTATTGCCCTGTGTGTGTCTTTGTCTTTGATTGTATTGTTTACATTTTATTCTCCATAAGCGTAATGTTTAATTTTTAGATTTAAAACTTAATATTACAAGAAAACACGAATTTTCCTGGACATTAAACCTATCTAGAACTTATTTTCTACTCGGAAATTAGTTATTTCCAAAATCCCTTAGTGCCGTTTCCGAGTCCGAGATCTGTGTGCAAATATATATATATATACAAACCTTGCTCGTATTATAGTTTTGGATTAATTAGTTCTTCTCAAAATTAAGATAACCGAACCCTGGTCAACTCAGAGTCCCTGAGGCTATCCGTCGCTAAGTTTTGAAAAGGTTGATAGGAGTGCATTGATAAATGTAAAAACTAATATTAAATTTATATTGACAGCTGTGTCGTCGTGGGTACTCCTCAGAGTGCCAAAGGGTTTAATCAAATCTACAACGGGCATCCAGGTTTGGTGGGTACTCCTCAGTTTCCTGAAACGCTTCGTCACGTCTAGGGTGGACACCCAGGGCAGTGGCTACTCCTCAGTGTGCTGCAACGCTTGGTCACATATAAGGTGGACACCAAGGGCAGTGGCTACTCCTCAGTGTGCTGCAACGATTGGTCACGTATAAGGTGGACACCCAGGGCCAGTGGCTACTCCTCAGTGTGCTGCAACGCTTGGTCACGTCTAGGGTGGACACCCAGGGCAGTGGCTACTCCTCAGTGTGCTGCAACGCTTGGTCACGTCTAGGGTGGACACCCAGGGCAGTGGCTACTCCTCAGTGTGCTGCAACGCTTGGTCACGTCTAGGGTGGACACCCAGGGCAGTGGCTACTCCTCAGTGTGCTGCAACGCTTGGTCACGTCTAGGGTGGACACCCAGGGCAGTGGCTACTCCTCAGTGTGCTGCAACGCTTGGTCACATATAAGGTGGACACCCAGGGCATCGGCTACTCCTCAGTGTGCTGCAACGCTTGGTCACATATAAGGTGGACACCAAGGGCAGTGGCTACTCCTCAGTGTGCTGCAACGCTTGGTCACATATAAGGTGGACACCCAGGGCCAGTGGCTACTCCTCAGTGTGCTGCAACGCTTGGTCACATATAAGGTGTACACCCAGGGCTAGTGGCTACTCCTCAGTGTGCTGCAACGCTTGGTCACGTCTAGGGTGGACACCCAGGGCAGTGGCTACTCCTCAGTGTGCTGCAACGCTTGGTCACATATAAGGTGGACACCCAGGGCTAGTGGCTACTCCTCAGTGTGCTGCAACGCTTGGTCACATATAAGGTGTACACCCAGGGCTAGTGGCTACTCCTCAGTGTGCTGCAACGCTTGGTCACATATAAGGTGTACACCAAGGGTTAGTGGCTACTCCTCAGTGTGCTGCAACGCTTGGTCACATATAAGGTGGACCCCTAGGGCAGTGGCTAATCCTCAGTGTGCTGCAACGCTTGGTCACGTCTAGGGTGGACACCCAGGGCAGTGGCTACTCCTCAGTGTGTTGCAACGCTTGGTTACATATAAGGTGGACACCCAGGGCTAGTGGCTACTCCTCAGTGTGCTGCAACGCTTGGTTACATATAAGGTGGACACCCAGGGCTAGTGGCTACTCCTCAGTGTGCTGCAACGCTTGGTTACATATAAGGTGGACACCCAGGGCTAGTGGCTACTCCTCAGTGTGCTGCAACGCTTGGTCACATATAAGGTGTACACCCAGGGCTAGTGGCTACTCCTCAGTGTGCTGCAACGCTTGGTCACATATAAGGTGGACACCCAGGGCCAGTGGCTACTCCTCAGTGTGCTGCAACGCTTGGTCACATATAAGGTGTACACCAAGGGTTAGTGGCTACTCCTCAGTGTGCTGCAACGCTTGGTCACATATAAGGTGGACCCCTAGGGCAGTGGCTAATCCTCAGTGTGCTGCAACGCTTGGTCACGTCTAGGGTGGACACCCAGGGAAGTGGCTACTCCTCAGTGTGTTGCAACGCTTGGTTACATATAAGGTGGACACCCAGGGCTAGTGGCTACTCCTCAGTGTGCTGCAACGCTTGGTCACATATAAGGTGTACACCCAGGGCTAGTGGCTACTCCTCAGTGTGCTGCAACGCTTCGTTATATATAAGGTGTACACCCAGGGCTAGTGGCTTCTCCTCAGTGTGCTGCAACGCTTGGTCACATATAAGGTGGACACCCAGGGTCAGTGGCACGTAACGTTTCAGTGATGGACATTAACGCACCTTCCCTGTCCCTTTCCTGTGAAGGCAATTTCTGCAATTAATCAAGAAAGTTGTAACGCTGATGCCACGACAAATTTGAGCCAAGTTATCCCTTAAACTTTTCATTTTGAATACTTTATTTTTTTAATTTAAGGAACACAGATAAACTTTTGTTTGTTACATTTATCAATATACATTTTTAGTAGTACATTAGTATTTTAAAAAAACAAAGAGAATGATTGTTACTTATTCATCACTATTTAAAGACATACCACAAATATATGCATATATATAACAAATTTTTCCTTTGTTGAAGAAAGCACGGAAAAGTGGCTAATGAAAAACTCGACTTGAGCTCTTGAGTCAAACAACTTTAAACAACTTTGTTAATTGCAGGACAAGTAATTAAAACCAATTGTCTTGAGACCTTAAATACTTATGAAAATTGGAAAGTAAAATTCTGTATTGTTAAATATACGTATTAGAATTTTCCTCGAAAACTGACGTACCGGTCAATCAAAACGGGTATTTTAGGAGGGTTTGTACTCAATAGTTGGGTTTTTTGCATTTTTTATATGCAATTTAAAAAAATTTTAAATTTCAAAATTTTAAATTTTAATTTTTTATATTTTAGTTTCTTGTAAAACTGTCTACTTTCAGCATTCCACACAGCAGCAAACCTGCATACTCTTTCCCATGTAATCTTATGGAGATTAGGCAAACTCTTATTTATGATTTGGATATTCGCTCAGTACTGCTGCGATGGGGGTATTTTATACACACGGTAAAACGTTTAGCCAGTATCATTTAATTTATCAAAAAGACTTCTATGAATAAAAGCACCAACTATAATACCCTTCACCATGGGCCCAAGTATACCCTTGCGGTGGGGTACCAGAGCGTACAGCAGCCAGAGGACTGAGCTTAATACTGTCCCAAGGCCGTCTTCACTGGTTTCTATCCAGGCGCGAGTCTTAGGGTACGGATACATTGGAGGCACGCTGTGGCAAGTAAAAAGGGGGCGCATGCTTGACCTAGCTTGCTTGCCCTTTGAACAAAATAATTGTAGCTGATTGTAGGCTACAGTGCTCGCCACTAGCAAGCACATGGTGGGACCTCAGTATGTATAAGTAGTAAGTATAACCTCACCTTCGGTACGACATACTTGCACTTGCGTGCCTCCGATGTATCCGTAACCCTTACTGATAAGAACGTCATCCATGAACTACCATGTTAGTATGTGCAACAGTAATATGTACATAAATATGCTAAAACCAACTTAAAAGATATCAACTTTTTGTATTCTCAAAATTTTAAGAGATTTATTGGGTTTGTTAGTATATTAGATAAGATTATTGAAATGGTGACCCTACCACAAGGTAGGTATTTTGAATATTAGTAAAGTGAGAAATGTTATAAATATCAGCTATTTTATAAAACGGAATGCTACTTGTAAGTTTTCAATTTACTTAACTAAATTAAGCCACCGTGGTCATGATAATACTTAGCCTCTGAAGTTACACATTTAGGCCCTAAACATTAAAACTACATAGTCTATCGTATTTTCTCTCACAATATAACTAAATAATAAATTTGTAACAATAAAATTGCCTTACTTCAAAGATGAATAGTCAAAAGGACACCACAATAAATTATTGTTATTCACATTGTTTTATATTAATAATACTATTATTGATATCATATCAGTTTTCTCAGGCTATAAATATATTATGATTCGGGAAAACCTTGTAAAATAATCAGAGATGTTATCATGTAAACTACTTTTATAACGCAAGTTATTGTTATAAGATATATTAAATATTATTTTTTTGATAAATATTAATGTAATCACAAGACGACTAAATGAGTTTCTGTCTCAGCGAGAGACGAGAGCTGAGTTGCTCCCAGGTATTAGTCTCTTTATGAGAGCTCCGTCCATTATAAAATTAGCTCAGATACTCAGTCTAGCCGAAGCTTCTTAAAATACTTTCATTGGTTCCAAGAACCAATCTATGACGATTTTGCTTACAATTACGGGTGATTTATTAAAAAATAGGTTTGGTAAGCTGAAACTTTTTTTCAATATCAATTTAAAAAATGTTTTGATATACATTTAAAAAAATACTTCTTGTTATCAATATTTCCCCTTGGAATGAAAAATATATGTTTTCGCCCCACAATACCATTTCATCAGTATGTCAAATAGTCTTTTATTATCATTCTATAGGTAATATTCGTATATTGTTCGACAATCATTTAACTGGAATCGCCTAATGGATTATCAATCTTACTGAAAAGACATACGAGGGCAAAAACGCAAAATGTTAAGAGATAGAAATATCCTATGAGCCTCCTATGTCTATAATAATGGAAAGTACAATCGTTGTGAGAATCGTTTGTTGGACCTCACTGACCTAAAGATAGCCTATGTTTGTTCATCAGGAAATCTCCTGTTTTAAATTTTTTCAGTTTTTTAATTACTTTTTTAATGCCTCACTACAGTTGATTTGGTATTTTTCATAGAAATTTTGTTTAGCGGTCTTTAGCTATTATTAAAAATAAATAATTCGCCTCCTTACGATAACGAAATTGTTTTGCCTTTTCCTTATCTTTCTAAACAGTCATCTAAATTTTACACTCTATTATTTGAATAACTAAAAGAAAAAAATGTGTTTTAGACTTTCGAAATAATGTAATCATATTGATAACCTCTAGAAATACTGCTTGATTTTAAATAGACCATAATTCTGAAACACATGAACATATTTCAGTTACTTACTCGTATGTATATTATTATAATATACAGTTAATTTCCATAAAAACATAAAATTAATTTTTTTAATATTCCTGGAGCTAGAAATAATTAGACGAGTTAGAAAAGATTTTAACTAATTCATATTCAAGATAGTTATAAAACAATACATACAGTTATACAGTAACAATACAGTTATAATACATTATATTATCTTGTATTATGTAAGCAATGCACTCTATATGAACCAGTGTTGACTATTGTTTAATTCAAATTCAATAAAACTGTACCTTTCATATTAGCCACAAAAGGATCTCATGTTTAACTCATCTGCTAACATACGGTTAAAACTTTGCTTTGGTCAAAATTCAACCCATAGATAAGACCTGAAAAGTAGAGCTTGATTTATGTATTAAGTTTAGAAGGCCATTATCTTCCGCCAAACTCTTACTTTTAATTTATTTTATTTAAAGTTCGTCATAAATATGAAATTATCCTTTTGTGAGTAAGAAGTTAAGAGTTACGTTAGTTTTATCAAGTTAACCGTTAACGTTAACTTGATAAAACTTTAAGCACTGAACTTTTATTTTAACGATCAATAATTAAATATCTCAATTACTGTGTGGAATACAATGAGTCTTGTTAATTAATATAGTAAAGAGTAGCAAGCTTCATTTGAAAGATAAGGAGAGATATTACGTAATTAAAATCATCGTAAGCTCTCTCTCTCTCTACGAATACAATTAAACTGAGGTCTATTGTCTTAGCTTTAAGACACACCAAAGTGTTTCACTGTGCAATTGCTTTATGGTAATGAACAGAGTTAATTACTATAGTCGTTGCGAAAACTAAAGGTCATTACTAGTCGTTGCGGAAACTAGGGGTCATTACCAGTCATTGCGATTAAAAGGTCATCACTATAGCCGCTGCAAAAAATAGAGGTCATTAATATAGTCGTTGCGGAAACTAGAGGTCATTGCTAGTCGTTGCGGGAACTAGGGGTCATTACCAGTCATTGCGATTATTAAAGGTCATCACTATAGTCGCTGCAAAAAATAGAGGTCATTAATATAGTCGTTGCGGAAACTAGAGGTCATTACTAGTCGTTGCGGAAACTAGGGGTCATTACCAGTCATTGCGATTATTAAAAGTCATCACTATAGTCGTTGCAAAAAATAGAGGTCATTAATATAGTCGTTGCGGAAACTAGAGGTCATTATCAGTCATTGCGATGATTATAAAGGTCATCACTATAGTCGCTGCAAAAAATAGAGGTCATTAATATAGTCGTTGCGGAAACTAAAGGTCATTACTATTCGTTGCGGAAACTAGGGGTCATTACCAGTAATTGCGATTATTAAAGGTCATCACTATAGTCGCTGCAAAAAATAGAGGTCATTAATTTAGTCGTTGCGGAGACTAGAGGTCATTATCAGTCATTGCGATGATTATAAAGGTCACCACTATAGTCGCTGCAAAAATTGAGGTCATTAATATAGTCTTTGCGGAAACTAAAGGTCATTACTAGTCGTTGCGGATACTAGGGGTCATTACCAGTCATTGCGATTATTAAAGGTCATCACTATAGTCGTTGCAAAAAATAGATATCTAGAAATTTAATGTATCAATAATTACTAGCGTACCTGCCGCACGAAATCGTGCGCTGCCAAGGAGACAATCTGTCCACCAATATATGTTTAGAAACTAAGTTTAGATTTTCCAAACAGATTTTCATTTTGATTACGTTTTGGTTTTGTCCAAATAAAAACTGGTGTTTTATTGCCAGCTGTACGATGATGTCTTCATTAAACGAAAAAAGAAAGAACCATGTAAACATGGTTAACATGGTAAACATGGTAAACATGGGTAAAATAAACAGCTGATTTCTCGATCGTCGGTGTTTAGCTCCATATTAGGTTTATGGGGAAAATCGCGAATTTACCCCCATTATTTTCCATGCTCACGGTGAATTTTCAATAATTTTTTAATTGATGGCAAAACTACATGCTAAGACCTTTATAACGACCCCTTGGACATGGTGATTGGTAGCACCACCGCTCCAAAACAAATATCACAAAAATAGGCCTAGTGTATTAAATATATAAGATTAGTATATACATATTATTACTTGTAACTATAACTTAAATATTATTAAAATTTATTTTTTGCCTTTTTATTTTTTAAGGCTCACCATAAAACATGACGTTTCATTTCAGCCCGCATTACATTTGAAAACAAACACATCGAGCTGTAGGAATCTACATATAACTTAATACTATTTTATTTTTTACAAAGGCATTAAGCGTCGCTTTTGAGTGACGAAAGGGATATGTAATTTAATTATTGTTATTATTGTTATTATCTAAGCTCGAACTTTTATACGGTTCAAATTAGATTGATTTAAAATAAATAATTTAAAAACATGTTTATTCATTATTATTATAAAAATTATAGTTAGTATAATTAAGTATAGTATACTTAGATGAGTTTGATTTTTACTTTCTCCCCTTATACGTAGTATATGGAGAAAGTATTGTTTTCGTCAAAATTTTCGATTTTGAGTTGAGGGTGGATATATCCGTTTTGGGGTCCCCTGAATCCAAAAAAGTGGGTTTGGAGGTGATGTCTGTCCGTCCGTGTGTCTGTGTGTGTGTGTGTGTGTGTGTGTGTGTGTGTGTGTGTGTGTGTGTGTGTGTGTCTGGATGTGTACAGTGCCACAGCCTACCCCGTTGGTCCGATTTAGATGAAATTTGGCATGTATGTATATATTCACGGTATCTCCAGGCGTTTTTCATTTTTTTGAATTTTTGATTTTTAAGGGTAGTTCACCCCTAAAAACCCTTAAAAAACGTGAAAAATCCAAATTTCTCAAAAACGGCTCTAACGATTTTGATCATAATTTTATAGTTTATAGTGCACAGAGTACTAAATAATTTGACACCACCCGCAAATCTGTAAACATGACGGTTCAAAAGTTATGGGCTTTTAAATGCCAGAAAAATCAAATTTTTAAATTTTCAGCGAAAACAATTAAAGTAAAGTACAATTTGACTATCACCATTAAAACCTGCTTAAAAACTAAACAAATTAGTATTTTGAATTATTTGTCTACGACTAACGGTTCCAGAGAAAAGTTAAATTTACTGTTCATGATAAACACAGTACGTTGTCTGAAAGCGTCCAATGTTATTCTTATGGAGAATATTAAAATATCAATTTCTTCCTTATTTTTTAACCGTTTTCCATGAAACTTGGTATGAAGTGTAAGGTCAAATCACCCAACAGAACCAACTCAAAAAAGCTTGGTATTACCGGGGGGGGGGTATTTCCCCCCCATACAATTCGAACAATTAATTTAACTTTGTCTCTCTTGTTTTTATTTTCAGAAATGGGATGATTATTTTTAAAACAATAAATTATTAAATGATATTTATTTAGATGAACTTTGGAGAACATGATAGTTTTATTATAGATTGTCTTTCTTGAACTTACTTAAGGGAGAAAGAATGTGTCAGTTCACTGGTACCGTTTATTTTATTAATAATACTAGTGCACATTTGTAAAGTTACAGTCCATAAATTTAACATTTTTTACTATTTCATAAGTACTCAAGGTTATCCATCAAACAGATACAGGAAGAAATAAACGTTATTAGTGGACTGACACATACTTTCTCCCTTAAGCCAATTTAAACGGCAATCTTTAATAAAACCATAATATTCTTTAACGTTAAAAAACAGCAAGAGAAACAAAATTAAATTAATTGTTAAAATCTCAAAATCTTATCACAACCCCCTCCCCCGTTATACCAAGATAATATGAGTGATTTTGTTGGGTGATGTGACCTTACGCTGCATACCAAGTTTCATGGGAAACGGTTGGGAAATAAGGAAGAAATTGATTTTCTATATTCTCCATAAGAATTTTCTCCACTTCTCCATTGGGTGCTCTCAGACAATGTACTGAGTTTACCACGGACATTAAATTAAACTTTTCTCTGGAACGGTTAATCGTAGACTAATGATTCAAAACACAAATTTGTTTGGTTTTTTCTGGGTTTAATGATGGTAGTCAAGTTATACCTTACCTCAATTTTTTACAAAGAAAAATAAACAAAAATTTTTTTGACTTTTAAAAGCCCTTAACTTTTAAAAAACAATGTTTTGAGAAATTCAGGTGGTTTATGTCATTAAGAACAATGAACCATATAATTGTAATCAAAATCGTTGTATCCGTTTTTGATAATTCTTCATTTTACGTGTTTTTGGGGGTTATTAGGGTAAAATAACCATAAAATAAACAATTCGAAAGAATAAAAAACATCCCGAGATACCGTGCATTATTACTTAAATGATGTGCACACACACACACACACAAACACACACACACACACACACATACACACGCGCTTTTGAACCTTTTTTTTACAGACATGAGGGTGGTGTCAAATTATTTAGTACTCAGTACACTATCAAATTTTAATCGAAATCGTTAGAGCCGTTTTCGAGAAATTTGGATTTTTCACGTTTTCAAGGGTTTTTAGGGGTGAACTACCCTTAAAAATCAAAAATTCAAAAAATGAAAAAATACCTGGAGATACCGTAAATACATACATGCCAAATTTAATCTCAATCGGACCAACGACGTAGGCTGTGGCACTGTAAACATCCAGACACACACAACACACACACACACACACACACACACACACACACACACACACACACACACACACACACACACACACACACACACACACACACACACACACACATACACACACACACACACACACATACACACGCACACACACATACACATATGTGTATACATACACATACACATAATTTTAAAAAAGACAATCACTCTAAAACCACTTTTTTTATTGAGGGGCTCTGTCTGATATATCTACCAGAAACTCAAATTCCAAAATGCTGACGAAAACAATACTTTTTCCTTATACTATCGTATAGGGAGAGAAAGTAATAAAAACACTTCAAAAGACTTTAATTAATATCGAATTAAATATTTTTCATTAAGTTTAGGGGAGCAAGATTAGTTTCAATTCCTTTTGTTACGGATTTCTGATTGGATTGGAACTTTCTTAGAGCTCTCATTCAGCTGTCGTAACGTTAATTAATAGAAATCTGGTTTAATTCTGATTTATTTTAATGAACAGACAATCGTCACTTACTTTTAACTACTTTTTACTAGAATTGCAATGTTTCATTGAGTTAATATTACACACTTTAGCTAATTAACTAATAAAAACATTAACTATGGTTTTTTTTTGTTTTTTTTATGTCCCACTTGTCATCCCAGGACTTTTTGAACTACGTCATCGCCCGGAACAGTTTTACACATTACTTCAGGCTAGACCTAGTGGGTTGCGGCATTATCACATAGCGAAAAGCCATCGGTGATTGGCGGGATTTGAACCCGGGATCTTGCGCATAAAAGCCCCGCGCTCTACCCCTAGACCAGCGCACTCCCAATGGTTAATAACTATTAAAAGTTAATTTAATAAGTGTATATGAGGGAGGGTATAAGCACCCCTTATAATAACATGGTGAGTTATTTTTAATAATAAATACCAAAAATGATTCAAATTGAACAATCTCCTGGATATGTTATACTTATACTACCCAAAACTCAACTACAATTAAAATAAAATAGAAGCTACCAATATTATTAACTTAAAAACTATTTTTGCCCTTACAATTAAAAATCATTTATAGTGAGTTTTTACGTTAAATGATGTAAGATGTTTAGACTTTTAATTTTTTAAATTGTCCTTTCTACTACCTGAACAAATAAAATTAACCACAATTCACCTCTTATTTTCTATAAAATTGATTTTTGTCTGTTGTGAGCACAGGATTATTATTACCCTTGTGTAAAATATTTCCCTACATGCTAATTCTTCATATATATATACTATCAATCCACGTATTGCCTTTAGAAGATTAGAACTAAATGAATTACCATGCTCGACCAAAACCTAGAGACACGTGGACCGTCAAGACTATTCTAGTATGGTTTATATTGTAGTAACAAGGTACCGTATCTTGTTATATCATGTTCGGGTTCGAGACCGAGACAGATAATAGCCTCGAATGAGAAGTAAGAATTTAATCAGCGAAAAGTTGAGGTTGAAAATTATAAAAGTATTTCTCATTTTGGAATACTATCCAAAATTTATATGTAGACAATGGCTATGTTTCTAAAACATATGAAATTCTGTTAAGGTACGTATCCTATAATTATTCGAATTGAGTTTATTCCCAAATTTTAATAAAAGAAGATTTAAAGCTATAAAATGAAGTGTAGCGAACATAAAGCTGAAGATTGAGACAAGTGATTATGTGAGTGAAAACACATTAAATAAGAAAGACATATATAGAGTTTAAATGTTGAATATTTAGAAGTAGAAGAGCGAATAAAATCGTTTCATTCTCACATAGACCATCCCAACAATAGGAGAAATGAAGTATATTGAAATACGTGTATTGTAAAGTAGTGAGTTGAAATAAATAGCAGATGGAAATGTGGAAAATGTGGGTTGTTCCTACGACTCCTTCTAGAAGACCAATTGCGGCATCCGTTGCTCCTTGTATATTGGATCTAGGTTTTGACTAAGCAAATATTGAGAAATTATCTAAATAAAAATAATATTATAGAGTCTAGAAATGGTATCAAGACGGAGGATAAATCTTTCATCGGTGATAAGTTGGTGGAGATATCGAATGATGACATTATGATTGGTGATACAATTTCTTAAGGCACTAAGCGTATTTGGGAATTATTAGATTTAAAAGAATATATAAATTCAAAAGACAGAGGTCTAACTAATTATAAAGAGAATCTATAACTCGCTAATATACATTGTTTACAACCACTGATAGGGTGTTTAGACAGGTCCTTTTGAATAAAATAGACTTTGTCTGAAAGGGATGTTTTCATTTCTTCTAAGCAGGTGTTCTTAATCTTATACTGTATATCAAATGCAATAAAAAAACTCTTCTTTAACGCAGTCATCTAATACACTAGTTCTTTGGTGTTCCAACTAAACGTAAAAATACCCACGTCGTAGCATACCTGCGTAATCTGCGAATTTTCAAAGCAATAATAATAATAATAATAATAATATATGACAATATTATAAAATATATGACAGCTCTATCAATATCTGTCGAGGAATATGAGAGTTATTTGCCTATTCTCTATACGATTAACATGGGTAAAAGTATGCAGGTTTGCTGCTGGGAGGATTATTGAAAGTAGGAATTTCTAGTATAAACAAATTTATTTTTACCATATACCAAGTTTCATCAACATCAGTCCATAAATAATGGAAGTTTGCCTATTCTCTAAATGATTAACATGGGAAAAGAGTATGCAGGTTAGTTGCCATGATAAACATATAAACTATGATTTTTAAGCATAACCGGATAGATCTACATAAAGGTCAATACGAAGTTCAATAAAAAATGTTGATTTATAAGTGGAAAGTGAAATATTAATTTTTCCTCCAAAAGATTAGCATTGAAGCCCCAAAATACAACGTACTGTGTGTAGATTTTCGGTAACCGTTCGAGATAGAAAAAACCATCGACAAACGTGTGTAGTTTTTAAAGCTGGGTGTAATGATAAAAGAGGAAATGTAAAAAAATGTTAATTACATGTGAAAAACGCAAAAAAAACAATTTTTTAGTACAACCGGCCCCAAACTACCGGTTACGGTTGGCCGATATGTCAAGATTGCGAAGTGTAGGAATACTGGAGTACTGACATTGTAAATACTGTATATAGCTTTAAATCTTCTGGTAGTAAGGATGTCTTTGATATGTCTACTGAATTTTTTAATTATCTCTGTGATTGCTCCACTTTTAGCGCACCTGTTCAATAATTCCTGCCTTCTGCAGGGGGTTTTCCTGATGTACTAAAAACATATAGAACAGTTCCTGTATATAGTAAAGGCGCTAGGAACTTGATCGAAAGCTATATGCCAGTGACTTTAATAATGTACCTGTCTTTGGAAATGCTTTTGAGGCAATCATGTTGAACTAGCTCTGCGACCACTTTGAGAGTAATAGTCTCCTTGGTCCTTTCCAGCATGGTTTCAGGAAGGGGGGTCTACTGTTACAGCTGTGGATTCTCTTCTTTGGGTTATTTTGGATACGTTTGAGGCAAAATCTTCGACCGCTGTTTTATTGTGCAATTTTTTTACTCTGTTCCGCAAAAAAAGTAATAAACAATCTTAAGAAATATGGTGTGAAGCCTGGTGCACTCAGGGTGTTTCAGTCTTATTTGCACAATAGATTGCGGGTTTTAAGCTGGCGTGGTAGTACCTCAAGCACTCTGGAGGTAAGGTGTGGTGCCCCACAAGGATCAGTGCTGGACCACTTCTTGTTCATAGTTGCCATGAATGACCTGTACCATTGTGTATCTCATAAGCAATTGTTGTATGCGGATGATACTACTATGTATGCAAGTGAACCTGATCTTTTTATTGCTTGCAACATTGTGGATACGTTATTTGCTGCAGAACCTGATTGGTTTTCGGGAAATAGGCTGGCACTTACTGAAAACAAAACTCGGGGCATTCTGTTTAGCCTTATTAAGAGGTAAAGGAAAGGGGTAAAGGAAATCAGTTCTGTAAAGATTTTGGGCTTTACTCTGGACTCGGAGCTGGGGTGGGGTGATCTCATTGATGACCTTAGTGTTATGTTATTGTTAAGTAGGGTTATTTACCTCCTGAGTCAACTAATGAACCAATTGCCCTTTCATTTTGTCAAGAATATTTTCTCTTCATTTTTTCAGTACCGTACACATTTTGTATGGGACAGGGCTCTGGGGCCACTCCCCGCATCATCAGAAAATCCTTTTACTGCAGAAAAAAGCAGTACGTGAAATACAGGTATGTGATGCAAACTATCTGGCGGCCTACTGTAAGCCACTCTTTATTGAAACTCAGAGAATTACTGTAACAAATGTTTATATTTTTCAGTGCCCCGTAACCATAAAATCTATGGAAAATAATCTTATTTCAAATTGTGATGTCCACCCTCATGTTAAGGAGTAAAAAAATTTTTCTAAAAACGTATATTTTTATATTTGCTAGCATTAAATTATTTGAAAATTTGTAGAGTACTTAGGTCTGCTGAAACGGGAGTGTTCGTTTTAAAAGTTAATTTGACAAGAAAATTAGTCGGAAATTTTACAGAAATACTAACCATTTGGTCTCGATCAGACGATTTTTACGAGATTCATCTTGTTCACAGACCACACACACACACACACACACACACACACACACACACACACACACACACACACACACACACACACACACACACATACATACACACATATATATATATATATATATATATATATATACAAATTTTAACGACTTTTGTTTTTGGTCTCTAGGCACCTAAAGAAGAAAAAATAACATGGTCCCGGGCTTAAGTCTCACCATGAGACCTGCGGTAATTCTATAAAGTTTGTGTTGTTCTTTGGGGATGATGATGGGTGGATAAAAGCGTTTTCGAGTATTATAAAACTGATCCTGGAAAATATGGTATATGTTAAGAAATATAAATTCAATTATTCACGGTTATTTAAAATTTACGGACGTTCATGAAGGCACCACATAATCTATTTGGATCCTCCAAATTATGTTGAGCCTCAAAAAACAAACATAGTTCCAAACTAAAAATTTGAATTATGCCATAATGTGAAAAAGATACTCTGAAAAATACTAACCACGCACGATAATGCATTAATTATTTTTTTAAACATAATGAAACTATTTGACAAAATTTCTCAGACGTTACAGTGTACAGTCTCGACTTTGGAAGGGCAGTGTGACATGACTCTCCTGAGCTCCCCTCCTATAAGGTGATTGTTTGTGGAGTGGTTCCGCCCATGGCTCCTAGCTCCTAGCTCCTAGCTACTTTGACATGCCTCAAACTTCAACAATGGGGGAGATAAGTGGCAGAGAGTAAGTGTTTCCAATGGCAGTATAATGTATATAAGATTTTCAGAAAGTATATATTTTTATCAGAATATTTTCCAAATAAATAAACTGTATCAGTGGACTAACACGTACTTTTTAGTAATTAAAAAACTACAACCTTTAATATAACTATCATATTGTTTATAGTTTATGTAAATATTATTACTAGATAATTGAAATGGCAACCGCACAATGTAGGTATTTTAGGCCAAGTATGAATGAGAAATGAGTGTAGGATGATTGTGGCGCGATCTTGTAGTCTTGTTACTGACTAAGGCTGGCTGACGTGTTCCTTTGACATAACTGTTAATTAATAGCTTAACAGTTAATGGCACATCTAAGGGACCTACAGTTTAACGTGGAATCCGAACCACAAATAATCATCCACTTAAAATAATAAAAGAAAATAAGTTAAACCCTCCCCCAAAAGTAATTTCTGTTTTTGATAGGTTTTGTTGGGTGGTATAGGTTTAGATTTTTTAGCTGTTTTTTAATGGAGCTGGTCAAACTATTTTTCAAATTATAAATTTGTAAAATATATTCTTGTTATCTTCAGTTCATTAAAAAAATATTCTTTAATGTTTGATTCTTAATGGCAATTCTATCCCTAAAAACCCTTATGAATGTGAATAAAAATTACTTAAAAGCCGTCCAAACGATTTTGATTGGATTTCATTTATTAAGGTCTCGTGTAATATGAATAATGGTTCATACGTTATGGGCTTTTAAATGTAAAAACTAGTGTTTTAAGTTTTCTGCAAGACGATAAATTCGTAAAATAGTTTGAATACCTCCATAAAAACTTTAACAACCTGTTTTAACTTGTTTTCTCTTGATGTTAGTTTAAGAAATTGAATTTCAATACACAATTTCAATGGTCTATTATTCCAAATAAATTAAATAATATCCATATAAAAATATGGAGTAATAAATAATAATAGTAGATAGTACATTTATTACAGTACATCTTTGCAAGTAAATATTTTTGGAACACTATTAAGTAAGGTAATTAAACCTTAAGCAAGGGCAATTAAGCCTTGATTCAACAACTAAAATTAAATATTCTGGTATGAAAATAACAAATTTGAGTTCAATCACAACAAACCTTGTAATTATAGAGATTTAATCATATATATATATATATATATATATATATATATATATATATATATATATATTCTGAGAAAGGGCTGATGAATATTCCAATCAATATACAAGGGTGTACGAAACGGGGACAGAGGTAAAAATAGGGACGGGATATTTGTGCTTGATTGGTGCTGCTATAAGCGGAAAATCCTGTAAAAGTGACTCCTTCGGCAAGGCAACGGCAGTTTGAGTTTTACTGTTTCGTCAGTACAAAGTTTCAACGTTTTTCTTCCGATTTTCTGAAATGTAGACGAAGAAAAAAAGGATTTGTATGTGATTATTTTGACTTGATAATGATTCATAACAACATAGTCTACTTTTTCAAATGAGTCATCCAAGACTAAAATGGAAACTTTTGAAATAATGTACATTTTTACATTGTTTCTTATGATGCATCCAGTTTTACCGGACTTATATACTTACGGACGGATACTTATATCTTGAAGTTTTTATTATATAAGTTAATTAAAACTCAAATTCCACAAATTACAATGTAAATAATAACTAGTGGTGTAACTACTAAATATATCGACAGGGAAGGTGACATTTGTTAATCATTTTTAACAGTTCAAAAAACTTTGTTATCGTTCCCATTTTGTACAACATTCCCATGAATTGACTCGTAAAAACACCTGTGATGATTTTCAGAATAGTTTTCCTTTCCCTTCTCATTTACATATATAGTATATTTTAAGGCGGTGCGAGCGGCGTTAGGGACAACGGAAATCCGCTAGGTCGGCGCTATTATCGCTTATTCGTTACGCATATGTGGTTGTTTCGTGCAAGCTTCCTGAGTGACTCGTTTAAGATAACAATTCTGTTTTTTTTTTGTATATTTTTAAATATTTTTAGACCTCCAAAATTAGATATTTTATACGATTATCGGATCAAAAAATGTGGCCTTAAAAATCAATTTCCTGTAGGAAACGATTGTTTTCTTATTTTAAAATTTCACATAGATTACGTGAAAAAGGTATGTTATTTATCCACATTCTCAAAATTTCAGCTCAAAAACATAAGCCATTTTCCCATACTCCTTGTACGAAAACGCCAAATTTCCGAATTATTTACCCTGTAATTAGAAATGTTTTCATTGAAAACGTGAAAAATAATGCCAAAGTATATTTATGATACAATCAACAAATCGAAGTTAAAAGTATGATATTTTTAGGATAGTCGATATTTTCGATCACACCACCTTGAACTACGTAATATTATGTTTTTACTAATTTATATTTTGTTCTTTAAATGTCTTCTAAATGATTCTAATAATAATTTTTAGGGCCGATATTGTGAAATCTCATTAAGATTGTTAAATAATTCACATTAAATTATTTTTATAGCCAATAAATGGGTTTAGTTTATATGTAGATAGCATTTGATTACAGCATAGTACCTGGAGACCGAGCTTTGCTCGTTTATACATGTATTATAAAAATTCATTAAAAAAATTAAAACACATTTATTACTCAATGAAAACATTTATGTGGTTTAAAGAAAACCGATTTAATACACCATAGTTAATATAGCTCTAAACAAAAATATTTTGTTAATCATGTTTTAGATCATTTACTGTTTCACTATCCTTTAGTTATTATTTCTAACAACTGAATTGAGATCAATGAAAAAAAGCAAAAGTATTAATTTCACATATAGTTTTTTTTTTTACAATGGCTTCAAGCAATACAACAAATAGTTTTCTATCAAAACACGGAAGATTGGAAATACTCTTTTGCTTATTCTCGCACAGTTATTTTCCCTTAGTTTTACAAATTGTTTAGAAACCTGATAATTTTTTTTTTACATACATAAATAAATATTTATGAATCCAATTCACATATTGATCTTTGGATCAAAATGTCAAACTTTTAAACGATGTTTTGTTTTAAATTTTACATAGATTACTCCAAAGGTATGTTATTTTAGATTTAAAACTTAATTCAGTAAAACACGAATTTTCCTTGTACAAAACCTCTAAACTTATTTTTACTGGAAATTAGTTATTTCATTAAAGAAACGTCGTTTAAATAATCCGTAAATTTATTGATTCTCCATAAGCGTAATGTTAAATTTTTAGATTTTAAACTTAATATTACAAGAAAAACACGAATTTTTTTACATTAGATATAAATTATTTTACTCGGAAATTAGTTATTTAAATTAAAAAGAAAATAGGGCCGTTTTCGAAATTCCGTGTAAATAATATATAAAATATAGCCAAAAATTGTTATTATAGTATTGGATGTAGCAGTGTGTGGATCTGTCCGCATGGAGGTAGAGAAAGAATGCCAAGGAGCGGGAACTTGGGGTTGTTAAGACTTAATGACCCGAGCAGAGAACTTTTCGCACCGCTGTTCCCCTAGACACGCATAGAGAAACGTCTTGACATTGATAAAACATCTTTGACAGAGCCACTTTTCATATCACTAGTGTCAATAATAAAGAGTAAATCCACAAAAAAGTATTATAATTCTAAAATACTTGGGGTATTCGCTGCAGGCCTTCATCATCAGTGAACTTCTAAATCAATACTATTATCTTATACTTAATCAGTTATATTATAGAAATAAAAATATTTTAAGTACATAAACATTTTTAGCATTAAATAGCAAACCTTAAAATATCACTTAGAAATAGCCATATGCGAGAATCGATTCGGGAGAATGTTAGGAGAATGTTGGAGATAGAGAAAAACTTTTAAGAACTATATTGTGTAGGTTTTTAAGTTTATTCTAATGATGAAAGATAAAATTTGAAATCTTTAAAAATTACATGAGAAAAACGCAAAAAACCCCAATTTTGGGGTACAAAATCCCCCCAAACTACCCGTTCCGATTGACCGATATGTCTGGTTTGAACTCGTCCGAGCAAATGCAGATATACACGTCTCTACCGAATTTGGTCTCGATAGGACCATTTTTACGAGAGTTATCGTGTTCACAGACACACACACACACACACACACACACACACACACACACACACACACACATATATATATATATATAAATTTTAACGACTATTGTTTTTGGACTCTGGGCACCTAAAAAAGAAAATATAACATGGTCCCGGGCTTAAGTCTCACCATGAGACCTACGGTAATAGCTTCTTCCCTATGGGGAATTCGCTAAAACATAACCTTTTTCACTGTACTTCTAATAATTTAAAATTAGTAACATTTAATTATTGAAGGGTATTATGGGTTTTATTTATATTATAATACAAATATATAGAGATATTCAACTGAGTAGTACTATATTGTATATATTTATTGATGGGGCACGTTTTTGTGATCACGGCATCATTAAATTTGCATTTAAGCTGTTTTAGCGAATTTCCCATAGGGAAGAAGCTATTACCGTAGGTCTCATGGCAAGAGTTAAGCCCGGGACCATGTTATTTTTTTTTCTTTAGGTGCCCAGAGTCTAAAAACAATAGTCGTTAAAATTTATATATATATATATACAGGGTGTTCATTAAAGTTGGGGACAAACTTTAAGGGGTGATAGTACTCATCAAAATAAACAAAAAATTTCCTATAAACATATGTCGAAAAATCCTTCGTTTAGCCACTAGCCGCCATTTTGTATTTTATACAAAAAGCTTTATATATAAAGAACTATTTAAGATACAGAAACCAAACTTTGCACACATATTTATTGGTCAAAGAGACAAATATTCTCAAAGTATCATTGAGTTTGCTTTTATATTTTCAAAATGGCGGAGGTTCTTAAAGTTAATGGTTTTTTTGTTATTTTAATTAAAATATTTTTAACCGCCGTAATTTTGAAAATATAAAAACAAACTTAATGAAAATTTGAGAATATTTTTTCTTTAGCCATTAAACATGTGTGCAAAGTTTGGTTTCTGTATCTTAAATAGTTATTTATATATAACGTTGTTTGTATAAAATATAAAATGGTGGCTAGCGGCAAAACGAAGGATTTTTCGACGTATGTTCATAGGAAATTTTTTGTTTATTTTGATGAGTACTATCACCCCTTGAAGTTTGTCCCCAACTTTAATGAACACCCTGTATACATGTCTGTGAACACGATAACTCTCGTAAAAATGGTCCGATCGAGACCAAATTTGGTAGAGACGTGTATTTCTACAAATGCTCGGACGAGTTCGTAAACTAGACATATCGGTGAATGGAAACGGGTAGTTTGGGCGGGCTTTGTACCCCAAAATGGGATTTTTTTCACATGTAATTTTTAAAAAATTTATAATTTTATATTTCATCATTGGAATCAACTTAAAAAACTACACAATTAAGTTCTTTAAAGTTTTTCTCTATCTCCAACGGTTACCGAGATATTAAAAAATCTAAACACAGTACGTTGTATTGTGGGGGCAAACCTGTATACTCTTTTCCCATATTAATCATATAGGAAATAGGCAAACTCCTTTAATTATGGACAGATGTTGATGAAAGTTGATATAAATGCTCAAAAAATTGATTGTTTACGCTAGAAACACCTACTTTCAGCGTTCCTCACAGCAGCAAACCTACATACTCTTTCCCATTTTAATCTATGAAGAGTAGGAAAATAATACTCATATTTATTGACAGATAAAGATCAAACTAGTCATATATTATTATTATTATGTTATTGATTTGGAAATTCGCTGAGTACGCAGGTCTGCTGCGACGGGGGTATTTTTTAATTTAAGTACGTGGGATGTGAAAACAGATCGTCAAACAGAAAGTAGTAAGAGAAAATTGGTTTAATGAAAACTTACCTTGAACTCTTGAGCCGAACGACTTGAACTAACTTTTTCAACTCTAACTCAAAGTAATTAAACCACTTGTCGAGGGAATGTTAGAGTTTATCCCAACAAATCGTGTTTACGTTTAATAAGCCTCCACTCTAAACCACCTTCTGGGGTTTTCTTAGTTGCCTTTAGAATAGTTATTAATTTTTGTAGGTGTAGAACCGTCAAGAAAGATTATGAGATAGAGCCATTTATATTTTTTTTAATGGAGCCAAGCTGGAGGTTTACAGAAGCCTGGTTGGCAGATGTAAAGAGATTCTCTACATCCGGCATCGTATGAAACAGTGTGTCATGTATCATACGAGACAGTTTGACATGGGCCAAGCTGGAGATTTACAGAAGCCTGGTTGGCAGATGTAAAGAGATACTCTACATCCGGCATCGTATGAACAGTGTGTCATGTATCATATGAGACAGTTTGACGTGGAGCCAAGCTGGAGGTTTACAGAAGCCTGGTTGGCAGATGTAAAGAGATGCTCTACATCCGGCGTCGTATGAAACAGTGTGTCATGTATCATACGAGACAGTTTGACATGGGCCAAGCTGGAGATTTACAGAAGCCTGGTTGGCAGATGTAAAGAGATACTCTACATCCGGCATTGTATGAAACAGTGTGCCATTTATCATACGAGACAGTTTGACATGAAGCCAAGCCGGATGTTTACAGAAGCTTGGTTGGCAGATGTAAAGAGATACTCTACATCCGGCATTGCAGTGGTTACTCCATAGCGATCCCTGAACGTTTTGATAGGTGTATTTCAGTGGTTGAACCGTGGTAATCTCCGAACGTTTTGATAGGTCTTTCAAATGTATTTCAGTGGTTCGGCCGTGGTAATCTCCGAACGAATTCACAGGTCTTTAAAATGTACTCTTGCGGTTAATCAATGGTAATCCCCAACGTTTGTTATGTCTTTCAAATGTATTACATTGGTAAATCCAAAGCGATCCCTGAACGTTTTCATATGTGTATTTTAACTGTATTTCAGTGGTTGCGCCGTGGTAATCCCCGAACGTTCTTATTGGTCTTTCAATCCCGTGATAATCAATGGTAATCCCCAACGTATTATGTGTCTTTAGATGGTATTGCATTAGTTATTCAGTTGTAATCTCCGAACCTTTTGATAGGTATTTCAAAAGTATTGCAGTGGTAACATTTTTGATACGTCAAAAAGTTTGCCAAAGTTTGATACGTCTTTCAAAGGTATTTCAGCGGTTAATTCGTATTGTTTTTTTTTGTAAATTTTATTTGAATGTTGGGAACTTACAAATCTTGTTGTGCATGGTACAGTCTGCATATATTTGTAATTAGTTTCAGTATTAAATGCGAAATATCTCATACCTTTTTTAATTTCATAACGAGATACCTGTATTTGTTAAGATTGAAGTAAAGTAGTGGGTAAAACTAAAAGATTTTATGGGTGACAATCATTATGTGGGATTTATTAGTAAAAATACAAAAAAAAACAAAGTTGGTTTCTCTGATTATATTCACCGTGATTGTCTAGTAAAATCAAAGACTTTACCGACACAGAGACACACTAGCACTGTTGAGTATGACGGAAAATCCCACCGCAGTAGAACTTACCTCTGCCCGTAACAAGCGATTGTGCAAGCCGGAGTGTGTTGACATATTTGTGATGTGAGAGGATTCACATTCTTTTGTAACTGCTAACGATATCCAATACTACAATACCTATATACTACCACTAACAATAGTTTGATACCTGCATTTAACATTTGTACTAGCCATCTAGACCTTACTGATACAATAATACAGTTTTTTTCAAAATTAGGAATTCATTTCTTAGAAGCCCTAGAATTAGTGCGAAAATTCAAAGTATATAAATATTACTTATTATAATAATATTAAAATATTGAAATAAAATTATTAAAATATTAAACTTATTAAAATAAATATTATGGCTTTAGCCATCTTTAAATTTCAAACCAGGCATTAGCATTTGTATTTTATCTATTAAAATTCAGTGTCTTATACACGTAAATAATCATTCCTTGACACAGAATGCGACACACTATAAGTCCACAATTTTGTGTTATGAACATAAGCTCAACAACTAACAATTCAGAATGAATTTTAAAACCTATATTTATTTGATTTTCTCAACTATTTTTGTTACTTAGGATCCCAAACTATTTTCTATTTATTTGACCAAAGTGTTGTTTCCCCAACAGAACCGAGTCGTGTACATTACGCTATTTTCATACTTGTAACTTTTGCCTTTCTTAATCATGACATTATTTTCACGTCGTTATGAGCTATTTCTTGTCCAGAGGGAAATGTTGTATTCGATGAAAGGTTCAATAAAGGTTGATCCCACTACGTGTGGAGAATACATGAATAACAATGTCAGCAAACATATACCCGGATCATGACACGTTCCAGCTTTATTATTCTCCTCGTAACAGCTTCCTTACATTTGTGTAAACATCGCTGTTGACACTTAACATTACAAGAATAGGAAAGGTTTATAATGAAATTGAGTAATTTATAGCTACAGTTTAAAACTACCGGAGCATCGTATGAAGCTTCAAAATTATATATTTATCAGTTGGTAAACTCAAAATCAATGAAAGATGTCAAATCTTGCAAGATATACTAATCTTATTCGAGTGCACAGTGTCTAAAACTCTTCTTAAATTTAAGGCTACTAAAATGCAAGCCGGTGACTGTAAAAATACATTTTGAAAATGTTTTATGTAGGGTAGTTTTAAACGTTAATCAACTGCAGTGATTACTATACATGACAATCACCGTTTAAAAGTATTGCCCCTTAACCACTTTACTTGCTCCCCATACACGAGTTAAAAGTATTTGGAGAGAGTATCGTCAAAATTTTCGAATTTGAGTTGAGAGGCATATTTTCGTAAAAGTGGGAAAAAATAAAAAAAAAGATTTTCGGACCGTTGTCTACCTGTCAGTGTGACTCTCTGTTTATACGTAAACGGATCCCGAAACCACACTGATCGTCCGTTTTTATGAAGTTAGGTACACGGTGCTCCTTGGCTATATCTCCAGATCATTATTTCATTTTATTTTTATTTTAATTGTTAAGGGTGGTATACTCGAAACAATTCTAAACCAACCAATGGTCAGATTTGTATGATATTTGGTACAAGGATACATGGTGGCAACACCCGATAGGTTTATTTTTAATTTTTTGTTTTCAATTTTAGGGTAGTTCAGCCAAAAAAAAACTTAAAACAAAATTTCTCTAAAGATACTGTAAAGAGTATAATTACATTTTTAGGGTTTATAGTGTTTAAGGTCTCAAATAATATAGCATGACTCGCATGTCTTTAAATATGACGTGTTGGACAGGAATGACGAGTTATGCGTTTTTAAATTAAAAAAAAAACAATTTTTTAATTTTTCCCTGAGGACCAGCTCAAAAACTAAACAAAATATTATTTTAAATTTTTATTCATTGATGAATTGTTTCACGGATAAGCTATACTAATAATGCGATAAACACAGAACGTTGTCTAAGGTTACCCAGTAAATGAGGTAGTTTTATCAATGGATTTTTTATTTAACTATTACAGAGAGGAATAATAGAAATCGTAGAAAAGTTAGAACAATAGTGTTAGTGCACTGACCTTATTTATTTTTGATGTGACAAAAAAATTAAATTAAAAAACACTTCATTTACACCGCAGGTTGTGTATTGAGTTTTGTTTAAAAAGTATTTTTTTTTATTATAACCTTGTAGGGACACAATTTTGAGTTACTTATTATTAATGTTACAACAACTTAAGCTGTATTATGTCTGTAAAGTTATGTGAAACGTATTAAATTCCTGCAATAATTTAAACCAAATGCAGTTTTACGATCAGACATGTTCGAAATGTTTATAGTGCACAGTTTTATGTTTACACCAAATGAGTTTTTAGATCATAAACCCCATTGATGGTTCGATATTTTACGAGAGGCCTGAGCGGTGAACACGCTGTCTATCGGAATAAAAGGTTTCGTGTTTTTGAAGCAGTGTTGTATATTATTCGCATAGTTAGAATCGATGTGCGAAATATTCTTTTCTCCATAAGATTTACATGGGCAATGAGTAAGGTTTTTTGCCGTAAAGTAAAGGGGTTTTAAGGTAGTACGAGCGAAAAAAATCATAAAAATATAATCAACGTTTTTTTGTTGATTCTATCGTAAAATATTCTTTGGCAAAAATTTTCAAGTTTTCGGTGAAAACTTTTTGAGGGTAATTGATTCGGAATTTTGACATTTTTTTACACAAGGAGTGTGGGAAAACTACTTGTGCTTTTGAGCTGAAATTTTTGGAAAGTGGATTTTTGATGTCAAAAAGGTCTGTTACAGACCTTCGGTCAATAGTGTAGTTTGGGGAGGGTTTTGTACTCAAAAATTGGGTTTTTGACATTTTCCATATGTAGTTTTTAAATTTTTGGAATTTTAGAATCAGCTTAAAAACAGCACAATTTAGTTCCTTAAAGTTCTTCTCTATCTCCAATGTTTACCGAGATATTAAAAAATCTAAACGCAATATGTTGTATTTTGGGGTTCAATTTTAATCTTATGTAGGATAAAGAAAAATTAATATTTTACTTGTAAATCAATATTTTTGAATTGAACTTGGTATTACCTTCATGTGGTTGAGATCTTATGCTTAAAATTCTTAAAAATCATAGTTCATTTTTTTATCATGGCAGCTAACCTGCATACTCTTTTCCCATGTTAACCATATATAATAACCATATATAATATAATAGGCAAACTCCTTTATTTATGGACAGATGTTTATGAAACTTAGTATAAATATTCAAAATAAATTTTTTTATGCTAGAAACGTCTACTTTCAAAGTTCCTAACAGCAGCAAACCTGCATACTCTTTCCCATGTTAATCTTATGGAGAATAGGCAAATAACTCTCATAGTTATCGACAAATATTGATAAATCTTGTCATATATCATTATTATTATTGTATTATTGATTTAGACATTCGCTGAGTACGCAGGTCTGCTGCGACGGGGGTATTTACCTGTGTTTGTAACTTTTATCCTCAATATCTAATTTAATAAGAATAATTAATCCACTATAAAGACTTTTTAATTCATAGTAATATTTACAGATATGTAATTGAAATTTTTATATTAGCACTTGAAACATACAATGCGTTTATAATAAACCAGCAAGGCGTCTCTCTTGTGATGCACCACATCAAATTTTATTAATGTCAGTGCTTCGACTAAATTTGATTGCAATTCACAAGATTAGCTTTTTGTTTTCAGAATAAATAGACAACCTAAACTGCTATGTTAATATGTAGCTTATTATGAAAGAATATAATATTTTTTACCATCTAAACATTAGTATTTAGATCTCTAACAAGATTGATTTATAATATTTTTCAAGATTACAACGTTGGGGTTTTACAGCCACATTCGCCCATAATTCAGGTCATCAACATAAGGTAAAATGGGAACCCACCTGATACCTAACAACTAACTTCCGCTTTGGTTGAACCGCTGAACAGATTTTACGGTGAGTCCGGTACTTTATACTTTATACTTTTTTATACTTTTTTAACTGAAATGGCGACCTACCCAGGTAGGTATTTTAAGCCAAGTATGAATGAGGAATGAATGTAGGATGATTGTGGCGCGATCTTGTAGTCTTGTTACTGACTAAGGCCAACATGTTCCTTAGACAGGACTGTTAATTAATAGCCCAACAGCCGATGGCAAATAAGGGACCTACAGTTTAACGTGGAATCCGAACCACACCCTCTGAATTACGAATTGGTCTAATTATGAGGATGGTCTTTGTGGATTAACGTAGTATTCAATAGTGCGGACGTTAATCCACACAAGAGAACACCACAATCACCGCCATCTCTCACAACTATCCACAATTCGTGACCTCCAAGTAGCTGGATTACAGGATGTCGCCACCATCCCAGTCCACACGGGATGGTAACAGATGGGTCTTACGGAAGGTAACCGGTTACCTTCCGTAAGTTAATTGTTAAAGATTATGTTAGGTTCCCCTAATATATCTGTAGTCATTATAAAGTGAAACCTTAATATAACGAATTCCTTGATTCGTATAATATAACACCGTAATATTAATATTTGATTGAGTAATATTTGAATATTACGAATATTTATTATTACTTGATATTACGAATTTTTAATATCACCGGAAAACATAAATTTACCTCTACATTACTAATTTTATTGTGTTTGGCCTTTATATAACGTGTTTCACCTCTATAACACTTAAGAAGGCTCACAAACTCCTTTATTTATGGACAGATGTTGATGAAACTTGGTATATGGTCAAAATTAAATTGTTTGTGCTAGAAAATGCATACTTTCAGTGTTCCTCACAGCACCAAACCTGCATACTATTTCCCAAGCGTTTTGTTTGTTTTTTTAATAGCTACAATTTTGTTTTGTACAATTTTTTTGATAAAATGTATAATTTTTTAGTTATCCGCAAAAAACCGATCAAAAACGTAGATTTTTCCTCTAAAAAGTGTTACTTTCAATCGCGAATAACTTCGAGAATATTGATTTTACAAAATAAACGGTACCAGTGGACTGACACATACTTTCTCCCTTAAGTAAATTTAAAAAAGACAATCTGTAATAAAACTATCATGTTCTACAAAGTAATTCTAAATATCATTTAATAATGTATTGTTCAAATTGTATGGGGGGAACCCCCCCCCCGGTAATACCAAGCTTTTTTGAGCTGGTTTTGTTCGGTGATTTGACCTTACACTTCTTACCAAGTTTCATGGAATACGAGAACACCACAATCACCGCCATCTCTCACAACTATCCACAATTCGTGACCTCCAAGTAGCTGGATTACAGGATGTCGCCACCATCCCAGTCCACACGGGATGGTAACAGATGGGTCTTACGGAAGGTAACCGGTTACCTTCCGTAAGTTAATTGTTAAAGATTATGTTAGGTTCCCCTAATATGTCTGTAGTCATTATAAAGTGAAACCTTAATATAATACAAAGAGAATTGCACGAGGGTAAAGATCAATTTTGATTAGGGGGGTAGTTAGGGGGTTGTTTTTACCGATTTTTTTATAAAAAACTTGGTATTGACCTTATTTTTGTCATAACTCAGTCAATTTTGATGCTACAGACCTTTTTTTAAAAAAAAAGAAAGGTCTAAGTGTGCTCTTCAAAAAAAATTCTATAAATTTTCTACGAAAAAAGCATTATTTTTCCGGTATTTGACTTTGAATCTATCAATCTTTGCATTTGAAAATAAAACCTAATTATGGATAGGTCGTATCTCGGTTCCTATTGGTCGTAGAAAAATTATAAAATAAGCGTTTTGTTTGTTTTTTTAATAGCTACAATTTTGTTTTGTACAATTTTTTTTATAAAATGTATAATTTTTTAGTTATCCGCAAAAAACCGATCAACAACGTAGATTTTTCCTCTAAAAAGTGTTACTTTCAATCGCGAATAACTTCGAGAATATTGATTTTACAAAAAAAATGTATAGAACATTTTTTTGCTTAGAATCACTTTTTCAATCGATTCCTGTGGTTTAAATGTGACAAAAAATTCCCACCCCCGAGATGGGGTGGCAACCACCCCCAAGGCTTTAGCGCCCTTCGGTTCAATATAGATTTTGAACCTTGGGCTATCACCTACCTTCAGTTAAAATTTCAAGTCAATTCATGCAGGACGAAAAAATTGCGAGGTTTTACCTTTTTTCGAGCTTCATTTCCTGGACTATTATGACTATTATTATATTATTGGCTTGAAAAATGTACGAAGGTGTTCTTCTATTAGGGTATTATTTTTCTTTGTTCAGTTGTTGAAACGTGACACTTTTAAATAAACCAAGCTTAGGGCTACATTATTAGAATTAAAACATTAAAAAATTAGAATTAAAAAATTAGAGTTTTATTTGTTTTCCTTACTATGTCCCACCAAACACAAATAATTTTAAATAACTCAATATTTTGTATGCAAATATGTGTTAAATCTTTCAAACTGGGTGACAAAACTATACCCAGCTGAATTCAACTAAACAATGATTATTAATTTATTAAACCTTCTGAACCGTTAACATTGAGCAAAACAATTTACACTCCACATGGATTGGATCGTGTTTGAAAACAGGATCAGAGCAGCTGAGCTGCCGCGAGCTCGTGAGGGAGGAAATGGTTTTATGAATAATTAGTTGGAGCGGATTCCCTGCTGACCGGCGGGTAAACAACTAGGTAATGTACACTACTTCTCGTGTCTGTCACATTGGTACATTATCTTTTAGACTACCGGTTTCTAGCCATTATCAAGCATATATCGAGGATGGTCTTTGTGAAGTTTGGTGCAAATCCGTCCAAAGGGCTCCAACGCAGAGGGCATAAAAGGGTACAGTGTCAGGTTTTATAAATGTCGTATTTACAAAATCAAAATCTAATTTATTGTAGATCTAATTTATCTAATTTATTGTAGTTACTTACTATAGTTGATTTAGGCTTCTAGATTTGGATTTAAATGAATATACCAAAGGGCTCAGAGCCAGAGGGCGCAAGGGTGCGGTGTGGGCGCAGCAAGGCGTGCCGGGTAACGCTAGTTAACAATAAAACTACTCTTGAATGAAGTCAACTGATTCATTAACAAATTATTTTGTTAGTAGGTTTTCTCTTGGGTTCTCAGTAACATATCCCAGCAGTTGATATTTTACTCATGTATCACGTATCACAACCTTTCTTACTTCGGTTAGGCATATTAGGCTCATATATCAAGCTCTAGAACAGGCACGTAATTTGTTCCCAACAAATGGCCCCTTGAGGGGAGGTCAATTATGTTATCAGCCGATGATATAAAGCTCCAGGGGTTTTACAATGAACATTTTGAGAGGTTCATTATTGAGTTTCGTTAAGTTTAGGGAATTATTTTCTATTATGTACCATCCTTTAATAACATCCGTGGCCTGATTTTAGCAATAATTTACACTATCTGGTTTAAAAAATAATTAAAAATCAATTTAATCTTTTAACTATTTTGGCGGGACGGAGTATGTGCCATTAATTACGGCACATACCGAATGTTTTTAGGTCTTCTAACCGATACCTAAACAATTTACCTAGTTTCATAATTCCCGGGCTTGAAGTTATATTATAACATATGAGAAGGTTCTTAAAAAATCAAGTACGTTTTATTAGCTTGAAAAATACGTGTAGTGATTCTAAAATCTTTCAATTAATGAATTTCTGCTAAGAACAATAACCCATTGCAAAACTTCAACAAGGCATTGTATAATAAATCGCAGCTCGCCTGCAGGTGATGCAGGTTTAATGTGTCTGCATCAATATATCAAATCACAAATACAGTTTGATTGTCCTATCACGAACTCCATAATACATCGCACTGAAACAACTAGTTACCTTACATTGAGGTTTTTAACGTTTACTCTACTTTTGCATATTTGACCCAAACATCAAAGCATAATAAAGGGTCCTGACCTAATCCGTAGACAACAAATAATTGATAGGGTTGTTGTGCTCACAGTTCACATGACACAGCAAATATACAAACTGGTAAATAAGCACGCGCCAGTTGCATTGTGATGCCAGGTTTAATTAACGTCACTATAGGACTCATCTGTGATTCCATGACGACTACAGCGTCGAATCTGTTGGAGCATGGCTTTATTAAATTAAACAGGACTTTGTATTCTTGAGCGAACGAAAGTGAAAAATAAACGGTATCACTAGAATGACACATACTTTCTCCCTAAAACTAGTTAAATTAATTTTTAGACATTTTTAGAGGGGCATAACCCCTTCCCCCGTAATACAAAATGTATTTGAGTTAATTTTGTTGGGTGATGTGATCTTACACTGTATATAAAGTTTTGTAGAAAACTGTTGGGAAATTAGGAATAAATTTATTTTTAATATTCTCCATTAAAATAAAACTATGCACTCTCAGACAACTGTTTACTATGGACATTAAGTTTAATTTTTCTCTGGAACCGTTAGTCGTATACTAATGCTTCAAATTTGTTATTAGTTTTGTTTCTTAAGCTGGTTTTAATGGTGGCAGGCAAATTTTACTTTGCCTTTATTGTGTTTGCGGAAAACTTTATAACTATTATTTGAAATTTAAAGCCCCATAATTTTTGAACCGTCATTTTTACAGACATGCGGGTTGTGTCAAATTATTTATTACTCTATGCACTAAAAAATACTAAATTTTATTAAAAATCGTTAAAACAATTTTTCTGTAATTTGGATTTTCCAGGTTTTTAAGGGTACCAGGTTAACTAGGTACCATTAAAATCAAAAATTAACAAAAAGCAAAAAATGCCTGGAGATACAGTGAATTACATACCAAATTTCATCAAAATCGGATCAACGGGGTAGGCTGTGGTTATACACACACACACACACACACACACACACATACGCGCACAAATATGTTTTGGATTCATGAGACCCAAAAACGGATATATTCACTCTTAACTCAAATACGAAAGTTTTTACGAAAACAATACTTTCTCCATATACTATTGTATAAGTGGGAGAAAGTAATAAACTTTTTAAATTATATGAGACATTTAAATTTAATAAATAGTAAGATTATATTTATAAAATATACCATAAACATTAACTACTCCATCATTACTAATATTGAATTAACTTATCTTAAATCGAGACTACACATTCAAGGTGAGGCTCGAAATAATCTCGTTTTGAATTATAGCTGTGCTGAGGCCAACACAGACACAGAGTGTACCGGTGTTCTAAACGTTCGTTTAGTCTCGGTTAAAGATAAGTTACAATGAAGTGTAGTATTATTGACAACGGCAGATCCAAGCCTCTCATATCTTCAAAACATTCACGGGGTCACGAGGTCAAAAGGTCACGAACACTGACCTTTCCTTTACGGTAAACGTTTCCTTGAAGTAGGCCTACCTTTCACCGGTAAACTAAAAACAGTATGAATAATTTTATCATGCTTATAAAAAGTATACTTACTTACTTACTGCCAAGTACTTATTGGTACCCAAGTAGGGTTTCGGCCTCGCCAAGAACTGTTCGCCATATTTCCCTGTCCTGTGACTTGTCAACTGCCGCTCCTGTTTTCACACTGTCCCACCATCTTCTCTTGGGCTTTCCTGGTGGTCTTCCCTCCATCGGCTGCCCTTCTCTTATTTCCCTTAGTTATCCTCTGTCTCTCCTCAAGATATGCCCCACACATGCTCCCAAGACATGTCAAACGTCTAGTTCAAGCGTGGGCCGTGATACCATAATTTCTGAATAGATTCCTTAATTCTTCATTGTGTCTGATTCTCCATTCTTCATTATCACATATTGCTCCAAAAATCGTTATTGAAATTTTATTTTCAAAAACTATGAGCCTTTTCTCTTCATTTTTATTACT
Source organism: Nephotettix cincticeps (assembly GCA_023375725.1). NCBI lineage: Eukaryota > Metazoa > Arthropoda > Insecta > Hemiptera > Cicadellidae > Nephotettix > Nephotettix cincticeps. Next base: position 102,743,574 of record CM041786.1, on the reverse strand, counting down.
ATTTTTAGTACTAGCTGACCCGGCGAACTTCGTAACGCCTGACAGTAAATACATGTTAACTTTAAGTTTGGTCATGTTCTGAAGTCGAATAGCAATACGGCTTTATTGTGAAAGGTTATATATCCTGGGTCGCGGCATAGAGAATAACAATACTGAAACGATAAGACATATTAATAACATTCCTATAAAACAAATAAACCTGAGTGGATTAATTCACATTTTCAAATCGAACCAAAATCCAAACCAAACCTAACTGTAATACGGCTTTTATAGGAAAGATATACAACAGCTGATTATTATAATAAACGTAATAATATAAACATTTTAATTATCATATAAACACGTGATTTTAACCAGAAAGAAAATGAAAATATTACTACATAATCCCCCAAAACCGTAAACTATTAACGTGGTGAATAAAGCTGTTTATTTTTTACAGTACACATTTACTTCATAGTTTAACATTAATGAATGATTTAGATGGCATTGGATAGTAAAGTACATTGCTCATGGAAAGTAAACCAATCAGCTGTAGCTAAGAAATCAAATCTTTACATTGTAGACATTTTGTAAACAAACTTACTGTCCATAAGGTTAACATTAGAAATTTGAAACGCCATAAAATGAAAACTTATGGGGTTTTCGAAAATATTTTTTCACTAAAACCTTCCCGGACACATATAGAGCAACTACCTAAAATTTCACGGCGATCGGATGAGTAGTTTGGCAACGCATAAAGGACATACATACAGACATACATTCAATTTTATATATAGAGATCGATGTTTCTGCTCCATATGACACAAATGGCCGGATAAAAAATATACAATGGTTAAAAATAATATAAATAAATAAATAAGATTATATTTTTTAAATAATAACTTATATGTTAATTAATATTAATTAATGTTAATTAATGTTTATTAATGTTTAAGAGAGTCCTTAATTATTTTTATTTTTTAAATAATTTTACTAACAGGTAAAGTTGAAATATTGGGTTTTAAATTAAGTGACATGTTTAATCTCTATCATATTTTATGACATGTTATATTTTAAATACAATACTTGTTCCTGGAATCTCTGCTCTATCTGCAGAGATGAATATTTAATCGGGATTTGCCGCGCCGAAGGGCAAATTCTGCCTGAGACGCTGTAAGCTCCCAGAGATTAACGTTTAATCTTTCACAGTAAACGTCGATCTTATCAGTCTGGCGGAAGTATGAAAACTGATGGTTTTTCTTCAACAAACCAAATCATGCAACTATGGGACCAATTAGTTTTTTATTCAATTAAAGCTAATAAATTGAAATTGGTCATTATAATTTTTTAACTGGGTTTCACTATCGATCCATTATTGTACTATCACTATTTATTATTTATAAACAAAATAATTGAGTACGGCTTTTTTATTGATTTGGAGGTATCATAGGTTAACACCAGATTGGAAAAGGGTATTTACCCCCACACTGTGTCCACCCCCACAGTATAGGATAGGCAATATAGTAGTGTAAAATAATTATAATTTTAAATTTCCAAAAATGTTTTATACAAGACACAATATATTGAAAACAATTATGTGTAAAATATCAAATTTAATTTGATATTTTTTGCATTCTTGTGCAACCTTGATACCTTAATATGTTATTATAAAAAATCTAAATTTTAAAGACACGATATATTCAAGGTCTGAACATAAATGTTATGCAGGCAAAACTTTCAGAAATAAGCTTATATAATTATTAAGACCTGCATAACTGTTTTTTCTTGCCTTCTAACGTTTCCATTTGTTTTCCTCATTGTTATTAGTATGTACGTTTTTATTGTTGTGATTTTATTGTTATATATTTTTATCAGTTCTAAATTAAAATTAAATATGACGAGAGTAGTTCTGTAAAGCAGTTGAAACTGCGAAACGCTCGGTAATAAAAGGCAATTTTACTTATCATAAAACCTTTTTTAAAAGCTGTTTTATATTATGAGAAAATGCATCAAAGGGTTATTAATAAGTATGCTTTTCATTTGCTTTTCTTATACCAGAGTACTTAACATACAGTAACATACAGTTTCTTAAACATACAGTACTTAGATAAATTATTAGAATAAAAGCTCTTGGATACACTCAATAGTTTCTTCTAGAAGACTTTTTAAACGAAAACCCCCCTGTTAATTAAAATTTTGTTAAATATAAAATTGTAATAATCAAATTTCCATGAAAAAGAAATTTCTATTTTAGAAATATTTATACTGCACAAACTCATACTGAAAAGATTTAATTCATTAATTTGGTGTACGTGTAAGTGAGAAAAAATAGTGTAAAAAAAAATAATTTTAGTTATGGCCAGGAACTCGCCATATGAACTAGTCACGCCAGATGCCAAGAGTCTATGACTTGGAAACCGCACCTATCCCATTCGTCATCGCAAGGGGCCATAAAAGTGTCAAAACCCGTGGCCCGGAACTTTGGCAACTGATGTCCTTCCTGGCGGAGATTTCAGGGATTTCGTTCGTGCCGGGCGGGGTTTGTGAAGGAGAAAGCTCACTAGAGAAGGACGGGAGGGGAGGCGGCGGGCGAAGACAGACAAAGAATAACATAGCACAAGGCATGACAAACCCATTCCTTTTAAGTGTGAGATTACTAACCGTCTAACAACTGTCTAGTTTGAACTTCCCGCAGGGGCTCACATACGTGTGGGACGTGGAAGGCGACCACGCGGACCTCTAGCCAAATCCCGTAACCCAGGGATGGAGGTGGTTTTGGCCTCCGAATGGGTAGAGACATGATCTCGGCCTAACACCGTTCCGGCTTAAAAAGGTGACGGTACTACGGGCTGGAGGGGGCTTCACTCCCTCCTGGGTTTGGATTCGTAGTGGCCGTGGTTGGTGCTGAAATGTGCTAGTCAAACCCCTGTTCCTTCCAGAGTGAGGCTTGCCTATGGTAAGGTGTCGCTTGTCTCTGGGCCGCCGAGGGCGGATAGCCGGTGTACCGGTGAAATCGGGGGGCAAGGGGGAGATGCTTGCAGGTGGGCTATACACCGGTCGGGGTGGCATCGATAGCCACAACTGGTCGGTAGGCTGGTAACGACCGGGCGGGTTGAACCGTGCAGGCGAACATCCGTGGTGGTTGGGGGCAAACGCCACCCCTCCATCGAATGAGGTGCCTTGACCAAGGGCATAGCGTAAGAGGCGTAAGCCTCTCGCGAAAACCTCAATGCGCCAGGGTTCCGTTTCTATGTCTAGTTTGAACTATGTTTAGAGGTACAGTAGTTCGAATTGTATCGGTCTTATTTTTAAACCCATACCTTCTTGAGGAAAGAATTAACGATTAATATTTCTTTAAAACCAGAAAGACTTGTAGCTTTCAATTTATAATACTGTAATAATTTTATAACCAAGATAAATATATTCAGAGTGTGCGGAATCAATTAACGAAATATACTGTCTTACACTTTGTTTTATTCGTTACAAATACAATTGGTATAAGAAATTTAAGAATGTTGGCTTAATATATAAATTTCACTGTATATATCATTTAGAAATTATTAATGTGGTCACAAACCTCTTTGTCATAATTTAAACTTAAATTCTCAGCTAGATGCAAAAAGAGTCCTAAAGTACATAACAAAATAGTATTAAAACTTTGTTTGAGGAATTTGTTCAGAGGACTTGGCTCATTCATAGCCGGTTCCCGGTAGTCGTGAATAGCCATGCTTGGGTCTCCTACTTGGAATAACTGTATATAATAGAGGTGTATATCGACTTTCCCTTGCCATCTCTCTCTTACATCTCCTGATTTCGGGGCGAGGGAGGGATTTTAAGAGATAAGAGTGATAATTTGTGGGATTAAACAATGAGGCAGGGATTTTCAAGGAGAAAAGGAAGAATTTTTGAGATAAAACCGAGGTTGCCAAAACTCCGTTTCCCAGATGCCAACCTTCTGTAAGTCGGTAGAGCTTTTGAAACTAATCTATTTATTTAATTTTACCCTGGCACCTGTTAGTTTGAATTAATGTTGTTGAATTGAATTGTCTTTACAGTTTATATTGCAAGCCCTGCACAATAACTAAGCCAAGGTAAATGAGTACTTTGATATAAGCTATACAAATATTGACATTTATTTATAAACTACATTAGCTTATAAGAGGGTGGGTCATTTTATTTATGCCTTATACAGCTAAAGAAAAACAAGTTACAGTATTTAAATAATAAAAATAGGCTAAGCTTATTAGTTAATGAATTTGACTTAATGAAGAGCTCTTCAAGTAAATTTAGCTTAAGATAATTTTATGGGGATAATTTTATGCCTATTCTTTAATAATGCCTTCAAATAAATATTTCATTGATGTTACTCAGTTAAATAACAATAAAAATAATAAACAATTTGACTGATAAATTAGATTAATCCTTATATGTCATTTGAACATCTTTATTGATTATAATTGTATTACTGATGATGGTGTAGCATAGTTGTAGCTAACTGAAAATATAACCTATCAGCAAAATGTTTATTACAATAACATGGTTTTAAAACTATTTATAGATAATATTGTGTATAGTTTAGCTTTCAATGCTTATATTTTCTTCTGACAAACAAATAATTGAATATGGGAATAATAGTTTTTCTTTTTTATTTGAACTTATTATAAACGTAAATAACAATTTCGGATAATAAACTATCTTCAGCCATCTAAATTACACCATGTATTCTAAATACATTTAGATTATTCTAGTTTGAAACATATGTTGAGTTATGGTGTGATTATTAATATAAAGTTAACTACAATGCATTATGTCCTGCTGATGTAAGAATGAATTAATTAATATATGTAATCTTGTTCATACCCAAAACAAAATATGTTTTAATTGAAGAATTTGTCCTTGTGATTTATATGTCTACTGACAATAAAGCCAATGAGAAAAAATAACCCTGATGTAAGGAGACCAACACAAAGATGATTGTGTATTTGAATCTTTGATGATTCCTGACAGGTTGAATTGGGGAGGCTAAATATCACGTGCGATATCGCGCGCCCTGGGGGTAAGTAAGTACAGTATACACTCGGTAAACTTGAATACAGTGCCTAAATATCAAATGTTGCAAATGCCAAATTCCGCTTAATGCCAAATACCGTAACTCCAGATATATATACTCAGTCACATATTTACATGTATCTGGGAGATCCATATGCAAGATTACGCTTCACGACTCCAAATAAATATATACGGGAGAATATTGAATATGACTGGGTATAAAGTTTGTTGAGTAAATATTACTATCTTATTTATCCTTCAAATTTATAGTAGCAAATAGTTATAGAATAGTTTCTAGTTCATACTAACATTCACGTATCTCACGTATTCGTGTATCTCATTTTACGACCTGACATTTCATGAGGAACTACTCGTATATCGTCGAGGATATTTTTTATGTACGGTATAAAAACTTCCCTGAATAAAGGGACGAAATAAATATGTTGAGCTATGGTGTGATTATAAATATAAAGTTAACTACAATGTATGATGTCCCTAACATTTCAATACAATTTTTTTCATGATGCTACACTCAGTTGTATTATTTTATCACTAAACATTTTAATACAGATTAATTATATTTTACACGTATGCATTTGAACTTCGTCAATAGATATCGGTTACTCCGTCCTTTAAACGGGTTGTAAGAATCAAGTGTTAAGAAGAAAGATACCAGTCCTGTACTTATTATTAACACTATTATTATTAAAAACATACCAAATACCCCCGTCGCAGCAGACCTGCGTACTCAGCGAATTTCCAAATCAATTATAAATAATAATAATGTATGAACAGTTTTATAAAAATCTGTCCATAAACATGAGAATTATTTGCCTATATTCTCCATAAGATTAACATAGGAAAGAGTGTGCAGGTTTGCTGCTGTGAGGAACACTGAAATTAGGCATTTCTATCATAAATAATTTTTATCTTAACATTTATACCAACTTTCATCAACATCTGTCCATAAATAAAGGAGTTTGCCTATTCCCTATATGATTAACATGGGAAAAGAGTATGCAGGTTTGCTGCCATGATAAACACATAAACTATGATTTTTAAGCATAAATGGATAGATCTCAACCAGATGAAGCTAAATATCAGGTTTTATCCAAAAATATTAATTAATATGGAAATATTAATTTTTTCCTATCCTCCATAAGATTAACAGTACCTGGTGACCGAGCTTTGCTCGTATAGAATAAGACGTGTATTATAAAAATTAATTAGAAAAATTAAAACACATTTATTACTCAATGAAAACATTTATGTGGTTGAAATAAAACCGATTTAATACACCATAATTAATATAGCACTGAATTAAAAGTATCACCCCTGGTAGGAATGGAACTCGCGGCCTATAGTTCTTGAGGCCTGCCACCACTCGGCTACGACTTTAGTCAATTGAGCGATGCCGTTTAACGTCTTTTAGCCAAAGCCGATCATTTACTGTTTAATTATCCATACCGTTATTATTAGCCTGTGATCAACTGATTTTGTTATAAACGGAATGAGGGTTGAAAAGCAAAAGAGAAATTTAATTTACATCAATTAATTGGTTTGTTACAGTGGCTTCAAGCAATACAACGAATACGTTTTCTATCAAAACACGGAAGATTTGGGAAATACTTTTTTCTGCTTTTATTTCGCACAGCTATGTTATCCTGAAGTTTTTACAAATTGTTTAGTAACCTGATAATTTTGCATTTATTTAATTCATAAAATAAATATTAATGCATAACCTCTATATTGTTCCCCACAGTCTTCAATCAAGAACTGCCAAACGGTTATAAACAGCTGTTTTGGTTTGTATTGTTTACATTTTATTCTCCATAAGCGTAGTGTTAAATTTTTAGATTTTAAACTTAATATTACAGTAAAACACGAATTTTCCTGGACATTAGACCTATCTAGAACTTATTTTCTACTCGGAAATTAGTTATTTCCAAAATTTAAAGAAATTCCTCGGTGCCGTTTTCGAGATCCGTGTGCAAATATATATACAAACCTTGCTCGTATTATAGTATTGGATTGGAGCCCCACAATACAATGTACTGTGTTTAGATTTATTAATATCTCGGTAACCGTTGGAGATAGAGAAAAACTTTAAGGAACTTAATTGTGTAGTTTTTAAGCTGATTCTAATGGGGAAATATAAAATTAGAAATTTTTAAAAATTACATGTGAAAAACGCAAAAAACCCCATTTTGGGGTACAAAACCCTCCCAAACTACCCGTTCCCATTGACCAATATGTCTGGTTTACGAACTCGTCCGAGGATTTGTAGGAATACACGTCTCTACCAAATTTGGTCTCGATCAGACCATTTTTACGAGAGTTATCGTGTTCACAGACACACATATATATATATACATATATACATATATATATATATATATATATATATATATATATATATATATAAATTTTTACGACTATTGTTTTTGGTCTCTAGGGACCTAAAGAAGAAAAAATAACATGGTCTCGGGCTTAAGTCTTACCATGAGACCTACGGTAATAGCTTCTTCCCTATGGGAAATTCGCTAATAAAGAAGGTAAAATAAAATCTCGGTTTGATTATTATATATTATTTTAATTTAGATAAATTAGAAAAAATGTGAATAATCAAGACATTTTGATTTACATGTTAATATAGATTTACAAGGATATGTCTTAGCATTGCGGGTTGTTCACAGTTTACGAGACCAAAATTTGAAACAGTGGAAAGCGGTAGTGGTTAGCTGCTTAGAGGAACAGAAATATTTCCTTTAGACATATCCATTATCTAACCTATTTTCCACAGGGAAGTAAATATAATCATTTTTAATTTGACAACTGGTTATTTATTTTTGGAAAATGGATTTAGTAGATCGCATGTTTAGTAAAACATTGTTTTGTCAAAATGTGTCTAATAGCGTTCAAAACGTGGGTTTTGAGAGCTCATTACTTTAGTTTAAAAGGTCATGGATAGTTTGAAGTGAAAAAAAAACTTCTCCAAAAGGCAAAAGGTATAGAATTTGAAAATTATATTTCATCATATTGGGTTCTCCAGTTATTCGGAAAGCGTTACAAAAATACGTCGTTCAGCGTTCCAATCCATTTCGGCTTTCTTTGGTGTTAAACGTAAAAATAACCAGAAATATCTAATTTACAACCAAACTACAGACAATACTGTAAAACAACTCGTAACAAGTTAGGTGAATTGATGCAGTTGGGAACCCTGCCACAAGCTTAACACCGAGCCACGGCTGCAAGGCTGCCGTCTCCTCGGAGAGTTCAACCCCCTCCTAAATATTTATAACACGATTTTCTTCGCATCAGCACTTTCAATTTAGCACCTGAAATTATACTTTAGAGTTTGATTTTACTTATAAATCCTTAGACTGAAGGATACACTTGCAGTATTTCTCATTTGATCTATGAATTTTCATATGAAATGTACAAAGATGTCAATATTGCGAGGTTGTAATAATTAGGGGTAATTCCACCAAACAAAGGGTGCAAAACAAGTGGATTTTCAAAAGATGAAACGCTATCTAAGACTAAAAGAGACAATATACGAGAAAACGTCAAGAGATCAAAATTGTAGATTTAAAAAAATGAACGAAACAAAGTGACCTCCTTTTGACATGGATATGGCTTAGCTCTGGGGGGCCATTTTTAAGATGTAAAACATGTAACAGATTTCCATAGAAACCACCAGAGCTATTTTATTGAATTTTTAATATAAAATAATAAGAACAGCTGTTTAGATGAAGTGAACACATTACCTTTAGACATCCATGATATAACCTATTTCCCGTACGGAAAATACAAACATCTTTTTGGTAGGACAGCTCGTTAAAGATTGAATGCCAAATAAAAATGCTATCATGAATTATCCAATTTCAAACTCCAATCCACGTTAAATTTTAAGTTTAAAGCTCTGTGAATTTATATAAATGTTGTTCCTCAGACAACCAGTTGCACGTTAGAAACACATGAGGTGTATTAAAAAAACTTACTTAAAAATGTATTTAAACTATAATTTTGGTATTATCATTTAGTTTTCAACAACAAGCCCTCTTGGACTATTACAAGTTTTTAAATCCTTCCTCAAGACAAATTTATATAACACACAAAACGTTTATAATTTCGCTACGGGACTGCGATTCAAGGAATCATGAAACCGTTTGTGACCATATATGATATAGTATCATTAGAATATAAGCGACCCCAAAAAAGTTTTCCTGATATTGGTTCGAGTCATACTAAACGCCTAAACGAGAGTACTACAACCCTGCTGAATCTACAAGTCAGATTCGATGATAACCCAGTTTGTAGGTATTTGTGTAAACGGTCTTCAGCAGACAGATTCGTCTCAGTTTGCCTGGACGGGGTTCATCTACCTTCATGAATAGTTTATGAAACCTTCAACTTATTCTACTTCATTTAATCTAAACTCGCTCCACTTGTAGTGACTCAATATCTAGTGAAACTACGAAATAATGTAATCTTTTACGTTCACTTTTCAAAGATTATTGAATACAAGATTCTTTAACAAAGTCACGCATTATGAAATTTGATGATCCTGAAACTAAATCCATGTAATTTGGATGGTTTGATTCTAATTGTTTTAAAATAACAACTACGTTAATCTGAGAGTAGGCCCTAATTTAAACGTTAACATATTGTCTGAATATTTTTATTACTACTTTATAAATATTGCCATCCAAAAACCTTACTTGAATAATTAATGGTTTCCAATTTTATGAATAACACAAAATATTAACTGTTCTTTTAAATCTGTTATAAAAAAACTTACATCCGGTAATTTAAAAAGAATGCCGTCTTTAAATTAATTATGTAGAAAAGTAAATGTAACCGTAATTGGGTATCATAAAACCGGAATAGCATTCGAATGATATCAGTCCCAATTACTTGTATAGCATGATGATTGACTGGAAAATCGTAGGTATCGTAGGTCTACAAAATTGGAATACGGTCAACACTATATTCTACTGGCTGTAATTTAATCACACACCTCGGTAGGGAAAAAATATGTTCATGAAAAAGATGCACGATAAAAGATTGTATTGTTTTTTGTAGTCATAAATTAACAGTAAAATAACAAAGTTTCAAAGAAAGTCTTTAAGCATTATGTATTAGTATTATTCTAACTTTAAATTGTTTTATTGACCATCTGCGGATGAATAATCATCCGTAATTAAAGTATCTTCAGGGGTTGTGTAGTAGGAAATGAAATTTCTATCATAGCGTGATGCAGTATTTCTGGACGGACATTTATTTTACGGAATAACATTGAAAAAACATGACAATATGACAGGGTGGTATTGTTTTGTGAATTCACTTGTGAAATTCTCTTGCCACTACAGTATTTGTTTCACTCTTTTCAGGAATTTCAGGCTTAAATGGGACAGCTTTCGTTTTCGCAGCCGTTTCGATTTTCCTTCAACAATGAAAGTCATACACTAGTTTTACTTCTACGAATGAATCATTTTTGTACTTCAAAAGTTTTAAAGTAAAAAAAGAAGAATTTAAAATAAAATTATTCGTGTGGCACATCAATAATCTTGCAAAATTGTTCGAATTAAGTCAAACTTTATCTATTTTGACTAAGGTTTTATCTATTTAAGTCAGGGGGGGGGTATTGGCAATCCGTCAAATCAAAGTTTGAAACGGAAGTGACGTCGTATGGTTAGTGACGTCATAAGGTTTTAAGGACACTTGTTTAAAGAAATTGAAAACATTTCCTTTAAACATATCCATAATCTAAATTATTTCCTAATGGAAAGTAAATACTTAATATTTTCATAGTTACAAACTAAAATGTCATTTTTTCTATTATTTTCTTGAATAACTATGTCGAAGTAAGATACAGTTGGTTGTACAAAAAAATATTTCTCCATTTTGCTTCACTAGAGTCGAGTAAGTTTTCATATCTCTCAAGATATAATGAAAATGTCCCAAAAGATTTCAGGGGACCGGAATCAATTCGTCGGACAAATAATCTGTAAGAATGTCCGAGACATTTCCATTTAACGATGTGCTGTTGGAATGGTGTTTGTGTCTGTCGTTTTGGAAAGATACCAATAGCACTGTCATACCTGTTTAAGACAGTGATAACTACAGTCTCAACTACGTGGTTTTCACCTATTATAAGCTAAAGATATCCAATGATTCCTCAGCAGTTCAAGTTTTAAACTTTCATTACCTTATCATTGGTAATTTGGTAACTATGTAGTTTACTTTTTTGCATTTTAACATACTTCTTAGAAAATTAGTAAATCCTTATGTGAGATATATAAGGGACTATAAAATAAAGAGTTTATGTTATCTGAGTTTTATTAATATAATTAATTACTTACCACTACATGTTAGAATTATAACATATGATCATCATCATTTTATGATATGGGGTTCGAAAAAAATTTGCTTCAAATATATTTCTACATTTACTCGGACGAGTTCATAATCCAGATATATCGGTTTATCGGAAGGGATATTTTAGGGGGTTTCGTACCCCATAAATATTTTTTTGCGTTTTTCACATGTAGTTTTTAAAACATTTCAAATTTTATCGTTTACTATTATAATTAGCTCAAATAACTACACAATTTAGCTCCTTAAAGTTTTGCTCGATCTCCAACAATTACTGAGATATTAACAAATCTAAATACAGTACATTGTACGAGTATTTTGGGGCTCTATTGTTAGTCTTACGGAAGATATTCATATTTCCCTTATTAACCAATATTGTTTGATGTAACTTTGTATCTAGCTTCATGTGGTCAAGATTCAGCCATTTATTTAGAAAAAATTATAGTTTATGTATTTATCATAGAAGCTAACCTGCATAATCTTTTCCCATGTTAATCATATAGAGAATATGCACGAACACGAATTTGTGTTGCATCAGCCAGTTAAACTACCTAAATCGTCTTACTGTGCCATGAGGGTAGGGTAAGCAGGATGAGCTTGTGAATGACTTTTAGAAATTCTTTTAAAACATTGAGTTTTGGTAAGTATGCGATCGAAAATGGCATATGTTATTGTGTTACATAGACACAACTTATAGAATAAGAATAATTTATTTCTCTGTTGTACAGTCTTTACAATAAACACACTCACTATATTAACGAGGGTTTATATATAAAACAATGCTAACAATACTTCAAACTCCAATCCAAGTAGAAACCAAGTATATTACAGTAAGATGCCAAGACTGAGCTTAAACAGAGAAATTTATTCCTCCAAGGCATAGCTTGTTTGGAGGCTTTGTTAAAATTTAACAATTAATAATTTCATGCAAGTTACTCTTCAAGGGAATAAGTATTGAATCGATCTGTAGCTTGTACCGTTTATTTATATACAACTTATCTTTCACCCGTAGATTTTCTACTTTAAGTCTAAATCTATGTTATTTATAATATAGTGGCAATTGTTTCATTTCCATAAAACATTTCCATCTTTACTGATACATCACAAGCATTTTTCTAAATTTATCTAATACAGGCCTACAAATATAATACATTTTAAAGTACAAGTATCTCCTCTTTACGAGAAGATACAGTTTTATTCCTCTTAAATGTTAGAATTTCGTTAAAGTCTCGTTCTAAATGCAATTTAATGATTTAATAACATTTTACTATACCCCATATTCAAGCTAACCATTCTTCAACACTTTCGTTAACTTACTTTTAAATTTAGTTACTGTACTAAATTTAAAACTTATCCGTGGTACTTGTTGTAGTATATCAAATGTCACAAATAAAATAGAATGTGAAAGATAAATAATCTAGTGGAACGTCTGAGCCACGTGTTGAAAGTAACTGCAAACATGTGGAGTGTATTAATGTTTGTGTTTGGCATCGGTTGGGCTGCGTTATGTTTCCAGTTTTTGGTGACATAAAGCTCTTCACCTAGTCTGCACCTAACTTTACTTTTATATAGTATTGGTGATCTAAATAATATATCACAAATGTACGATATAAACTAAAAATCATTCCCAAACTTTAAACACGAGTGTTTTAGGAATAATATAGAAAACCTTTGGAAAAACCATTGTCTGGAAAATTTACACTAGATTCCATTGGTATGTTATAGTTTGTACTCGTGTAATACAGTGACGTAGTAGGACGGTACAGCCAACCTGCAACCGGTTGCTTTATAAAGGGCTAGAAATCTTCAGATCTAGAATATTACACAGAACAAAATATACGCGGCAAAACGATTAACCATCCAAAGTGGAATATTTAATAGATAAGGAGCTGCCACTGGTGTTGAGATTTAACTGGTAAGGTTGTTATTGGAAAAATATTTATTACTTAATATTTATTACCAATTTTAAATTAGAGTCTGTATCAATGTCTCCCTATTAGTAATATAATAACTTAAATTAACATACTATAAAATACATAAATTTTAAAGTTATATATTACATTTTGTAAAACATTTCAAGAAGTAATTTTGAGTTAACTCCATTACAAAGCAATGAGTAAATCGTACACGCTACGTTATAAACAAATCCGTCTGAACTTCTAATAACATGTTTCAGAATAAATCACCAGAGACGTTTCCTACGAACAAAAATCTGGAATGTTAAAATTGCGTTTATTCGTATCGTTCTCTGCTTTTAAACAGCGGCGGTAAAACATTTGAGAAACAAGGGAAATAGCGCTTTGCCCTAGCGAGCTCGCACATTAATATTAATTACGTGAAATGTGCGCACTCGCATGCATCGCTACGTCGCCTCGTGTTAATAAATGTTTACCGTATGCTTTCTCCTGAGAGTGGAAAACGAATTCACAACTAATATAATACATATTTATTTTTTACCACGTTGAAAAACGTATTATTTTGTCTTTTTTAAATCCAAATTATTTTAATCATCAAAGTAAGAACATTGAAACTTATATTCTATAATTCCAAGATAAATTTTATGTTTTTTTTCACCGGAACTATCAATGTCTCAACTCCACTGGCAGCCATCCAACCAGACGTCACAGGGTGTGAAGTACGAGTTAATGGTCGTACAATTGAGGCTGGCGATGTCTCACCTCCACTGGCAGCCATCCAGCCAGTCGTCACAGGGTGTGAAGTACGAATACATGGTCGTACAATCGAGGATGGTGATGTCTCACCATTATGATATTATTTAATACTCAAGATCTTTAAACAATATAGCGTTTTCTACATTAATATGATGCAGTTCCGCATCGCTTCGTCATCACGTTGTTAACAACTGCTTCAAATGGCATCTACTTCATTCATTATGTTTAATAACCTGTAACAACCATATCTCCTTCTTTTATATCAAATGCGTGGTACCTTATAGATTGTCAAATTCATTTCCCGTATGAATTCGAATTCTTAATATCTTTATGCGGATACCTATAATGTATATATGTTTAATAACCCTGAGTTTAATCTCAGTTTATTTTTATGCTGTAAACGCTTCATTTAGAGTTTGTGGTATTGGCATGGTAAGTGAAAATATAAAGCTCAAGATATTTCATGATATTGCGCTCATGGCGATTTACAAACCATGGCAGGTTTTCTTTTACATGCATAATGGTGCATAGTGGTGGTCTTACAAGCAAATTTTGTATCATATATTTTTATAAGGTAACTAAGTTTGATCTATTTTCGTTGTTATTTTCACACAACATACATTTTTAGTATATTTTTTCTAGTGTTTTTTCATTAATAGAAAATAAATAACCAGAGGTCACCCGCTAACATAATGTATACACGATAAAGAAAAAGCGCGAGTTTCCTGTCGATTGCAAAAATTGTACTTTTAAACAGGTGTGCGACCGGTATAACTCGAGTTATAACTTGATTACCTCCCAACCTGAGGCAGCGATATTTCCTTGAATTTTCAACCTGATTCTATCCTGAGACGGCTCACTCTTGTCTGTGCCTTCCACCTGCAACTAAGTCGACTCACCCTTGTCTGAGCCGTCCACCTGTAACTGAGTCAACTCACCCTTGTCTTTGCTGTTCACATACAACTGAGTTGACTCACCTTTGTCTGTGCCATCCATCTGCAACTGAGTCGGCCCACCCTTCCCTTGTCTGTTCCATCCACCTGTAACTGAGTTGACTCACCTTTGTCTGTGCCGTCCACCTGTAACTGAGTCGACTCACCCTTGCCTGTTCCATCCACCTGTAACTTAGTCGGCCCACCCTTGTCTTTGCCGTCCACATACAACTGAGTCGGCTACCCCTTGTCTGTGGCGTCCGCCTGCAACTGAGTCGGCCCACCTTTTTCTGTGCCTTCCACCTGCAACTGAGTCGGCTCACCCCTATCTTTGCTCGATTTGTCCATATCAGAAGTGGTCTATGTGGCCGGGTATAGGTAGGAGGATTCTGCTCTCTTTAAATTAATATTTTGCATATAAATAAATTTATCAATTGAAGTTTTAGGGAATAATCAACACACACTCCATTTTCATAACACCCCCGTCGCCTCAGAACTGCGTACTCAGCGAATTTCCTTATCAATAATCCACGTTGTCATAATAATATATGCCAAGTTTTATCAAAATCTGTCCTTAACGTGAGAATTATTTGCCTATTCTCCATAAGATTAACATTGGAAAGAGTGTGCAGGTTTGCTGCTGTGAGGAACAGTGAAAGTAGGTATTTCTACCATAAACAATTTTTTAACATTTATACCAACTTTCATCAACATTTGACCATAAATAAAGGAGTTTGCCTATTCCCTATATGATTAACATGGGAAAAGAGTATGCAGGTTTGCTGCCATGATAAACACATAAAATATGATTTTTAAGCATTTAAAGTATAAGTTTTCAACCACATGAAGATAAATACCAAGTTTAATCCGATAATATTGATTGATAAGTAAAATATTAATTTTTCTATCTTTATCCTCCGTAAGACTAACATTGGAGCTCTAAAATACAACGTACTGTGTTTAGATTTTTTAATATCTCGGTAACCGTTGGAGGTAGAGAAATTCTTTAAGGAACTAAATTGTGTAGTTTCAACATCTGTCCATAAATAAATGAATTTGTCTATTCTCCATAAGAATAACATGGGGAAGAGCATGCAGGTTTGCTGCTGTGAGGAACCCTGTACGTAGGTTTTTTAAAATAAACTATATTAATTTTGACCAATATCAAATTAAACATTATCTGTCCATAAATAAATGAGTTTTCCTATTCTCTATAAGATTAACATTGGAAAGACCATGCAGGTTTGCTGCTGTGAGGAACTTTGAAGTGGGCATTTTCAGCATAAACAATTTTTATTTTGACCATGTATACCAGGTATCATCAACACTTGTCCATAAATAAATGAGTTTGCCTATTCTCTATAAGATTAACATTGAAAATAGCATGAAGGTTTGCTTCTATTAATTCTTAGAGATATTATGAGATTAAGTATTACATGACTAAATATGAAATTTTCATATTATTTTAACCGACCACAAACGTAAAACCAAAAATAATTCCCTTGTACAAAATAAATGTATGAGAAAGTATGTACATTAGTAAACGAAATTAACTCCTGAATCTCACCAGTTAGTTGAACATGAAACAATGCATAGTGGATTTCAAACATAAGTACGTTTTGATTCCAAAGTCAGAGGAATGAGCCGCTGGATGATTGGTCTCGTGCCAGTTTTGTTGTCATTGAAACTGCAGATCGGCTATAAAGCAAGCGATTCTGAGCTTAAGTATGTTTACAATACGGTTTCTTTTCGCATATACCTCTGCTTCTCAACTCGCTTCTGCTGCATAGCAAGCGATTTTGAGACATAAACTATGCGCAATACGGTCTCTTTTCTCATATAACTCAGCTTCTCAAGTCGCTTTTAAGTTTATAGTATGGGATCCTTTTTGGGCTTCTAGGGAGAAAACCCAAATAAGCTACAACAAAATTGATGATCCATAAACAATCTCCATGAAATTTTACGTAAATGTACCAATTTTCATGGCACATTTTCTAAATATGTAATTTTCAACTATGGCATTTATTAACAGATGACATTTATTTGGACACGAAATAAAAAATAGGTAAATAAACCTCCAAAACTGTATCAAAGTATCAAACTTGGCATTTAAATTTTTCATTTTTTACAGTATTTATTTAGGCCTACTTTATAGTTTAAAATTTACGATTGATATAGAAGGCTTTGAATAATAAGTCACATTGCTAATGGGAGTAAACCAACAGCTGTAGCTTTAGAAATCAAATTTTGATTGTAGATAATTTGTAAACAAACCTATTTCCCATAAGGTTAACATTAGAAATTTAAAACACCATAAAATAAAAACTAATTGAAATCATGAAAACGGAATATGCCTAAAATATGACCGGAGCAGAGAAGAATCCGAAAAATCAAAGATCATTAACATCGGTCCAGCCGTTCTCGAGTTATAATTAGTGTAACTAACACGACTTTTTTTATATATTTAGATAAGATATATATATTATATATATATATATCAATATATATATATATAATATATCAATATATATATTATTGCTTTTGGCTTCTGGGCACCTAAAGAATAAGAAAAAACATGGTCTCAGGCTTAAGTCTTGCCTTGAGACCTACGGTAATAGCTTTTTCCCTATGGGAAATTCGCTAAAAGGTTGGTAGGGTGACCTATCTATCCCCACAATGACAATAACTGGGTGTGTAAATATAAACCACGCAGAACTAATGTTTATCGATGTTTTTTCGTTCCAGTGCTACAGCTCATCGGACTGCTGCCCGGGAGAGAAGTGTTACACCAAGGAGGGGCGAGTTTTGTTGCAAGAGTACATGTGCAGCGCCCAACCAATCGACGGCTGGAGTCGACTTGAATCGGAATTGTAAACCAATCACCAATCATGTCTTGTAACTGACCACCACCACTTGTAAATTCTTCATCATTTAGGATACCATATGGTTCTAGCCTGATACGATGAACCTTGCAGTATGTAATAAATAATAGGGTATGTTGTTAAAAAATTGAAAAGCAATAAATCTAAAAATTTATTGATTAAATTTATACTAAAATTACCTTTTAAATTGATTTTGTAAAAAATAAAATAAATATATATATTCTGTTTTAACTCTAATATTTATAAACACAAAAGACACTCTGTATATATTTTCAATATATACATGTATTTTTTAATAATTTGGGGATTTAATAAAAAACCATACTACACGTATTTTAACTTATTACATTAAAATGTCAACATGTTTATGAAAGATGTCAGTTAAAATTTAAACTGACTTTAAAATGTATTACCAAGTCAACTCAGTCATACTTTTTATTGTTTGGTATACTATTTATGAGTATACATAAATGTCAAAGCCCTCACTCACTCACTCACCACTAATTCTCCCACTCCACGATTACTTAGGAGGATGAAATTTGGTATACTGGTTCTTAAGGCCTAAAATATAATAGTTTTTGTGAAAATTTTTCCATAAATACCCTATACGCCTTCAAAGTTGACATGTTAATCTTATGGTTAAATAATTATTTTGTTTTTTATTCCAACATATTTTGTTTTAAGGTATAAACAGCAGATGTTTTCATTTGAATCATTGAGCAAGCCAAAGAAGCAAGCAAAAAAGTAATCAGTATATATGATTAACATGAGAAATGAGTATGCAGGTTTGGTGCCATGACACATATACTATAATTTTTAAGCATAAATGGATAGATCTAAACCACATGAAGATAAAATTAAGTTTAATCTAAAAATATTGATTAATATGGGAAATATTAATTTTTCCATATCCTCCATAAGAATAACATTGGAGCCTCAAAATACAACGTACTGTGTTTAGATTTTTTAATATCTCGGTGACCGTTGGACATAGAGAAAACTTTAAGGAACTAAATTGTGTAGTTTTTAACCTTATTCTAATGGTGAAAGATAAAATTTTAAAAAAATTTATTACATATTAAAAACGCAAAACCCCCAATTTTTGAGTACAAACCCACCCCCAAACTACCCGTTCCGATTGACCGATATGTCCGGTTTACGAACTCGTCCGAGCAAATGTAGGGATACAAGTCTCGATCAAATTTGGTCTTGATGAGTTTTTGTGTTCACAGACACACACACACACACTTATATATATATATATATATATATATATATATATATATATAACAACAACATTAGTATCTTTTTTAAAAAAAAATATATATACATTTTGAAGACCCAAAAAACGAAAAAAAACGGGAGGACTTCATGAACGCGATAATAACAATCTTGCACGAGCCCCTTTCTTTCATTTATTCACTGTTAGGCGTTACGATGTTCGCCGGGTCAGCTAGTTTTTAATATAAAAGAATAAGAACAGCTGTTTATATGAACTGAAAACATTCCCTTTAGACATATCCATGATCTAACCTATTTCCCACAGGGAAGTAAATACAAACGTTTTTGCTTAGAGTTATAGCTTAGAATATCCCATTTTCATTGACACAGCAATTAAACCTATCTCAATTCCTAAATAATAAAAAATAATTTTGGAATGTCTTATCGTTTCAGTATTATTAATTATGCCGCGACCCAGAATATCTAATCTTTCACACCGAAATCGTAATGCTATTAGACTTCAGAACATGGCCAATATTAAGATAAATGTTTTCGGTAGGTAACCGATAGTACCGGAAGCACCGTGAAATATTTTCGGTAAGTAACCGATAGTAACGATAGTACCGGAGGCACCGTGAAATATTTTCGGGAAGTAACCGATAGTACCGGAGGCACCGTGAAATGTTTTCGGGAAGTAACCGATAGTACCTGAGGCACTGTGAAATATTTTCGGGAAGTAACCGATAGTACCTGAGGCACCGTGAAATGTTTTTGGTAAGTAACCGATAATACCGGAGGCACCGTGAAATATTTTCGGGAAGTAACCGATAGTACCGGAGGCAACGTGAAATGTTTTCGGGAAGTAACCGATAGTACCTGAGGCACCGTGAAATGTTTTCGGGAAGTAACCGATAGTACCGGAAGCACCGTGAAATGTTTTCGGGAAGTAACCGATAGTACCGGAGGCACTGTGAAATGTTTTCGGGAAGTAACCGATAGTACCGGAAGCACCGTGAAATGTTTTCGGGAAGTAACCGATAGTACCGTTGGCACCGTGAAATGTTTTCGGGAAGTAACCGATAGTACCGGAG
Source organism: Nephotettix cincticeps (assembly GCA_023375725.1). Taxonomy (NCBI): domain Eukaryota; kingdom Metazoa; phylum Arthropoda; class Insecta; order Hemiptera; family Cicadellidae; genus Nephotettix; species Nephotettix cincticeps. The sequence continues at coordinate 102,723,367 of CM041786.1, read as the reverse complement.
GCACCGTGAAATGTTTTCGGGAAGTAACCAATAGTACCTGAGGCACTGTGAAATATTTTCGGTAAATAACCGATAGTACCGGAGGCACCGTGAAATGTTTTCGGTAGGTAACCGATAGTACCGGAGGCACCGTGAAATGTTTTCGGGAAGTAACCGATAGTACCGGAAGCACCGTGAAATGTTTTCGGGAAGTAACCGATAGTACCGGAGGCACTGTGAAATGTTTTCGGGTAGTAACCGATAGTACCGGAAGCACCGTGAAATGTTTTCGGGAAGTAACCGATAGTACCGGAGGCACCGTGAAATGTTTTCGGGAAGTAACCGATAGTACCGGAGGCACCGTGAAATGTTTTCGGGAAGTAACCGATAGTACCGGAGGCACCGTGAAATGTTTTTGGGAAGTAACCGATAGTACCGGAGGCACCGTGAAATGTTTTCGGTAAGTTCGGTAAGTAACTGAAGCGGAAATTAATTGTTTAATATTAGGTGGTTTAATATTAGGCAATATTAGGTGGTCTTACGTTAACCGGTGCCACCCGGTGCATTCATGCATTCCACCCGATGCATGCATGCATCCCTTCTATGTCTGCGTTTTCGAACATACGATAAAAAAACTGGGATTGGAATAAATGAGCGCACATATCCTCTGTCGTTCCTCCTTTACAGCCGTTTCATTGTTGTCCAATGTGTTTACGAACATCAGTGTTTTATCTTCCGTTAGAATACATAAAATGGCTCTTAGTGCGGCTGAATATCATCAATGTTAAAATTAAAAGTGCACGGCTACAAATTGTTCAATGTCCAACGAGGGAGAAAAATAACAACATTGCAACATTATTGTATCTCTTTACATTTTATTAGTAATAGTTATTGTTTTTTTTCAAATATTTGTAGTTGGCCCTTAACCCCTCACCGAATCACAACAGTTAAGCCGCAGTATTGCCTGGATGGTATACGAGTATCAAAGTCAGAATGATCCGGTTATGTTATACGTGAGACGGTTACTAACGGTTCAAACTTAAATTTCCCTCTGGGGCAGTTTATCCTGTATTTCCGATATTTTCTTTTGCAATAAGTTTAAGATAACAAAGATTTCCTTTTTCTTCAATTTATGACTTCTGTGTTATTCATACGTGTTAATGAAATATACTTTAGTATTATTAATACAAATTTCCAAAATATAGTAAGATACATAAAAATTACATAAATGGGGTTAGTGTACTAAAACTAAAGTAAACATATGAGTTTATATACTTATTAGTATATACGAGTGGTATTAGCATTACATATAATTAAGTATTAGTATTATTATTATAATTTCGTAATAGAAGCCAACTTTGTGCCAGCTGAACTCTGCTTCTTAGCCATGGCCGCGCCGCGGTGGCGCGTAGTGTCTGTAATCTAACATTAAAAGTGCATTTTCACGCTTAATCTCTCTAATCCATAGACCAACTTAATTAATTGTTTGACCATGAAACGACCATAAATTACCGTTCTATGAAGAGGGAACTGTAACAAAGTATTACTAAATCTAGTATTTCTTGAATGTACTTGTCTCATTAGTGAACATTGTTCATACAAATAGTCAGGTTTCTTGTCTGAAAAAAAATTATAAATAAGGCACAGAATATTATATTAAATTCCCTCCTTTATCTTTAGCCATCCTAGTTCCTTATAATAAGGTGTTACGCGTTCGTCAAGAGGTAAATTAAAAATATATCTTATTCAAGAGTTTTGAGCTCTCTGCATTTTTGATATTTAGGTTTCACTAGTGTCACAGTAAGCAGGTAACGTATTATTGAAAATTGGAAAAAATAGAGTAGATCCAAGCAATTTTTTTATACGGAAAGGTGGTCTAAAACATAGTATTTTAACTGATAATTGAATATTCTTTTTTTTGTACATGTTCCACTTGCTAATGTAAATACATTAGAGCACATTCTCCGGGTACCTAATATCATTGGTTTACATAAACTGAGCCCATTGTCAAACGATATGTTGCCATATGTTTGTATGATTCTTCACACCAGTAAATAAGTTGCTTATTTCTATCATCTGGATGAAAAAGAATTCTTCTGAACATTTTCCGAATATCGCTGCAACAGATGAATGGATAAGACCTTAGTAAAATCAAAATATCACTGATTTCATTTTGAAGCTTATGCCCGGAATGAAAAGTATCATTGAGTGATACACTATATGACGATCGAGTACTGCCATCAAATACAATTCGAACCTTCGTTGATATTGATTCTTCTTTGATAACAACATAGTTTAAGAGAAAGAAATGCTCTTTATTTGGGAGTGGGGGGGCATTCACCGGTTCCATATCTTCGGATTCCAACGATACTTTTCCTTCAAGGCTGGGTCAGAGTTAAGTCATTTCTCTAATGAGAAAAACCTTCTTTTAGCGAATTTCCATAGGGAAGAAGCTGTTACCGTAGGTCTCATGGCAAGACTCAAGCCTGGGACAATGTTATTTTTTTGTTTTGAGGTACCCAAATGCCTAAAACAATAGTCGTTACAAATTATATACATATATATATATATATATATATATATATATATATATATACTTCCATTAAATATATGTGCAAAGTTTGGTTTCTGTATCCTATATAATTATTTATGTATAACGTTTTTTGTATAAAATACAAAATGGCTTTGCACATATATTTAATGGCAGTAGATACAATAGGCCGGTCCTGCAACATAATCGGCATTTTCACCATTTTTAATTATTGAAATATACCATTTTAAGCCCAAAATTGACACATTTTTCGCACATTATAGGGCATAAACCATCATTTTTAACCCAAAATTAGCACATTTTTGGGAGCATTTTTGCAAGGGGGCAAACAATTTGTAAAAATCCCGCCTTTATTTATTACCAATATACTGTATGATGCTTTAGAACATAATTTTCATTAAAAATAAACAAATATTTCACAAAGCACGCATCTTACAAGGTCCGAAAATCGATGCAGTACATAACACAAGATTAAACAATTTGTAAAAATCCCACCTTTATTCATTACCAATGTAGTGTATGATTCTTTACAACGTTATTTTCATTAAAAATAAACAAATATTTCACAAAGCACACACCACTCCTAGCCTCATTGTTCATAACACAAAAAAAATCTGTAAAAATCCCACCTTTATTCATTTCTAATCTACTGTATGATGCTTTACAACATAATTTTCATTAAAAATAAACACACAGTCACCATGTGCCAAGTCCCACAGCCACCAACACCTCACACTAACTTATGATATCACTCTTATTAATCCACGATCTGCTTGGGAACCCCAACCATTTGACAAAAAGACGATTTCCGGATTTTTTAATTACCTTCTCTACTAAATAAATGTCCTTATATTTTGTCTTTAACAATTCTTCCCTATAAAATCCACCTTTAATTATATTACCTCTTTCATCTTTCAATATATAAGTAATAGGTCTTGTATTTTTTACTTCTGCTATTGTAAACAACTCACCCGTCCAATTAGGTGTATACGATTTACTGAATACATACTTATATTTCGATATCCTAACAACATCTCCAACTTTAAATTTAGCCTTTTCAAATTTATTTTTATACAATTGACTCAACCTCCTGTGTATTTTCTTTGAATTCCTTTCATTCACAGAGTTTGGCTTCATACCGATTGTTCTATGCACTCGATTATTATATTCTGCAATTAACTTTGGATAAATGTCCAACCATTTGTAACTTCCTTGAGCGGAAAATTCTCTAAATAACCAATGTTTAAAGGTCCGAATAAAACGTTCTGCGATGGAAGCTTTTGTACTTGAAAAGGTATGATAGTGATTAATATTTAACTCTTTCATTAGGCTTTGAAAATGTTTATTGAAAAGTTCTTTACCATTATCCGACTGAATATTCTTTACACCAGCGGGAAGAATAGATTTTATCGCTTCCGTTACCATAGGTCCAGTCTTTTTCTTAACAGGTGCTGCATATGCTTTCTTTGAAAAGGTATCTATTAAAATTAAAATATAATTGTATCCAGAGTTTTGTCTCGAGTAAGACTGCATATTGATTAAATCAATCTGTACAGTTTCATTAATACCGATTAATTTGAAATGCCTCCTTGGAAAGTTTTTTCGGGCAGGCTTATGCATTTCGTATGCAATTTCTCTCATTTTTTATTTACTTTTATATTCAAATCACTATTCATGGTTTTTATTTCACTACCAGATGCACTAACTATTATTCCATCGTCCTGCCTAATATACACACCATTATTTGGTAAGTAAGGGCTACCATCCAACGTTCTTAAACCACTTGGGTATACTGTAGGATCCGCAATCAATAATTTAGAAAAATTTAAATCACCACATTTAAAAATACCCCTTTCATCTAGAGTAACAGCTTGAGACAGTGTTACACAATCAGACGGTAACTCCATTTTTAACGTTAGATATTGTCTCATTTTTAGCGTCAAATTTTTTATTCTTTCCATCATACCAAATGACCTGATCTTTAATTACAACATCATGATTATCACGAGCACGAAATACATTTGTAATACGAGTATTTGATGCATTAAATGCACGTGTCTTATCTCTGTGTATGACTTGATGCATAGTTGGACAGTCATTAACATCCTGACCGTCTTGTATGTTTACGATTCGTTTCCGATTAGCGTTCCAATTACTATCTTTCTGTTCCATAAATTTATATTTTTTATTATTTTGTACAAATTCATCGCCATCTCTAACAAGTATTTGTTCTAAAGTAACGGCATCACAGATGTCCTCTCCTTTTTCTAAATTTGTAATTTTGCGTTTTCTTGCATTCCAACTATTACTTTCTGATTGCATAAATTCAAATTTATTTTCACCCTGGACAAACAAATCTCCTTGTCGTGTCAGTGTATGTTCCAACACAGGTACCTCATAGTTTTTCTCTGCCCTGCTTACGTTAATAATTTTATGTTGTTTAGCATCCCAAACATTATCGTTTAACTCTAAAAATTCACCCTTTGACTCTCTTGTCTGAGTTTTATATTTTTCATAAGGGTTATATACTCGATAAAACTTGTCTATAAACATTACTTTTTATTTAAAAAATTATTCCACTTTCTCTAATTCCTCTAATATTGAATCAATCTCATTATCCACTCCTGTGTTTCCAGCCTGTTTGGATAACCACAACAACTTCAACCTATCCACAATCTCATTAACATTGTCATAATAAATATAGTCTATTTTATTACCTGTAACCTGTCTCAACCCACTGCCCACAGTTTTTGTAAATAAAGGTTTAATTATATTGGTGTATTTTGTGTGTCTGTTGGCTGATAACGAAGCACCTGCTTTGTATCCTTTCAAATGAGCGTTGGTAAGTTGAAGAATCTCTTTATAATTGTCTAGATCACTCTCATTATAATTAACAGGTTCTTTTAATGTTAACAATTCCCAAAGACCCTTTGTGCCTTTATATACCTTCTCACTAATCACAATGTCATCATTTGCAATTTCTATCAATTTATCTCCAATAAAAAACTTGTTTCCCTCCCTCCTGATGCCATAAGTACAATCTGTAATATTATTTTTATTGAGATAATTTCCCAAATATTCGCTTGCCAAAAGACCAAAATCTAATTTAAGAGGGGTTGGTAATATTGATTTTACTGGGGTTGGTATTTTAGACGGAGTCATTGGTTGGAATTCAATAGGTAATGGTCTCTTAGAAATAACCTCATTATTTTTAGAACTAACCAATTCCTGCAATGGTTCTATAAGTGGTTGAAATGCATTCATTCGCTCCTCAGTTTCCAAGTATTTCCCACGTTTCAATGCTCTATATTTCTCTCTTATTTGATTGGCAGAGTTTATCAACTCTTTTTGAATATTCATTTTTCTTTTTATTATACTTTATTTATTTCATTTGTTAAAGGATTGTACTCAAATAATTTATCGTGAATTATTAGACAATACGCTGACGTGTTCTCGCTGACATTTTCATTTGTCTCAATTTCTAATTTAATATTCACAACCCCTTCCTTGATGGATTCATTTTGTCTAGAACAGTCTATTACTATTAAGAGATATTTATTTAAAAATTCACTTCGACTTATCATGGGATCCATATTTGTGTTATAATACGTTTCTTTGAACCTTAATAACATTTCATATGCCTTAGAGACATCGCCACTTTCGAAATCTAGATTTAAATCACTATAAGGATAGTATTCAGAGTTGAGAAATACTTTCAAGTTTTTCAACTTGCAATGATCGAATTCGTCACTTCTCTTTCGAGGTTTATTGTCTCTGTCTGTCTGAAAACCAAATATAATATACCTCGGCTTCTCCGTACTAGTAGATGTTTTTAACGACCATGTCATTCTCTTTGTTTTAGGAAAGGATGGTAATTCATGCAACTCTAAACTTCTAAAGGCAATTTGTAGATTTTTATTTTGAAGCAATAATTTTTGTAACTGTAGTTTTTCACCATCAGAAGGTATAATATGCGGCATTACCCACTGAATCGTGTCTAGAACAATTTTTGGAGTTTTAGGATCAGCCGTTGCATCGGTCATATAAATACAATTATTATCGTTTTTAGATCTTTTCAAAACCAGCTCTTGTTTAACATTCACTAAAACTTGAACACTCCCATCAACAACTCTAATGGAATACATACTCTGAATTTACCGTTTGAATGAAATTCTTTCAAGTTAGCGTCAGTGTCAAAAGCCACATTGGTCAATGTCTTTTTATAGGAGCATAATATTTTCATTAAACTTGTAATTCCGGGATTCTAATAATATCAATCTCCTTACCGGCCACTTCATATCGAATTTCATCGAATAAGAAGCTAAACGCGTTATTTATGATATGACCCGAGCTATGATTTTCAATTTTACCTTTAATATACAGATAGCTTTTACATGGGAGTGTCAACAAATCTTGATTATTTATACATATACGAATTTCATCCGAGTAATTTATAGCCAATGTGTTATGGGGTGTATAAGCATGGTTTGTAATCTTGGCTATACTATCGTCGAATTGGGATTTCCCTGTAACGTCGAGAAAATCTGTTTCCATTTTTATATATATTTTTTTACATTTTTTAATTTTAGTCCTATAGATTGCAAGAAACGTGCGTTCTGTGCACTTAATGTGGAAGACCCACTCTTGTACATTCTCATATCTTTTTTATATGTAAAGTAATTGTAGTTTCTTCATTATTAAAGTCTATTGGCCTGTCGTGTTGGTCTGCAAAAGTTATATTGACGACATCCAAAGTTCTCGTATTAACAGGAAAATATATAATATTTCTGGGAACTTCTATTATTTTATAGCCAGGAGGTGCAATGGGATAGAAAGAGTGTATGCTATGTGTTGATTCACCATTTAAATAAGAACCATTTGCAATATTACACTTTACACGTATCACATTTATATTATTAATATTAATTTTATTTGTAGATTTAAACGTTACACCGGGAGTAGATAAACCCCGAAATCCCAATAACACAGTACCTAGACGACAAGGTTTTGTGAAATCAAATACGTGTTTGCTATGTAAATTTGCTTTCATTGTTATGTTGTCAGATGTTAGCAAAAAGTCAGGTATATGTTTTTTGATTTCTCTAGCTAATTCAGACACCTCATACGTTCCCTCTGGAATTTCAATTGTGATAGGCTCTTTATTATCATAATAAAATACATCTTCACCTTCGTCAATTCTGATAGATTCTTTATCTTTATGTTTACTTAGCTTAGGTATCAAACCCTTATAATGAATTAGTTTAATTTTGCTATTAATTAAAATTTCACCTTTATTAAACATGATTGTAATCTTACCATTAAATGCTTGATTTAAAGCATCTATCTTAACTAGACCCTTTGGAGTTGTAATCTGCTTTACTTTGTAGTATGTTAATGTGTTTAGGGGTTTCTTTACGTTAAATATAGAGTTGTAACTTTGAAAATCGACAAGTCCAATCACATAGTCACTATTTAATTCTATTGGCGGAAAGAACACTGATTTCAACTCTGGTTCAGTACCAGAAAAAGTTATTGTAAATGATTCCATTTTTATTATAAATTAAAAGTTTTCAAAAACAATATACACAGATCACCACATATTGTACTACCTAATTTTTGTATCTGTTCTGTAGTGTAATATATTTTACTACCCCTAAAATACTCAATTACCTCAGTTGGAGGTTGTATACCAAACGGGTCAAAATATATTACAATGTCTCTGTTTTTACGATATGCTGTCCAATGTGTGCCTTTGTCATTATCTAAATTAATTATTCCGCATTCTTTTATTCTTGGTTTTATTGGTTTTAGCTCGTTTTTTAGGAACACTCCTCGAAGGTGGGGCGTTCCTTTTAACTGCGATAGGAGTTGGTAATTGTCCATATTTTTTATTAAATTTTAAACCCATTCCCATCTTTGCTTTTGCTTTCATTAGGTTAGTTACAGCATATGCGGCAGCCTTTTCAGCTAAACTTGCATCCTTGGCAGTAACACGAGTCCAAGCTTGGTCGGCCAATTTCAAGTCAGCCTTGTTTCTAGAAGCTACGTCTGGATTATTCATATAGAAAATATCGTGTTCTTTACAGTAAGAGTCTAGTTTATTTTTTGAAGGTACATTATTAGCCAAGTTTTGACGTACATTGGTCCCAGGTCCACACCACCTGTAGCCTCCAGGCAAGGATAATTGATAAGGTAGATGATTAATTAAAGTATTTAACAGTCCACGTCCTCTATAAGGCTTAAGATACAATCCTTCACCAGATTTCTTTTTCATTTTTCTTATATAAAAAAATGTCATTTGTTCAACAAAAGAACAAGTTTAAAATTGTATTACATGACAAAGAGAAGAAAGTTAACAAAACACTATTTCCTCATAATATTCGTGCAATTATTTGTGGGAGCTCTGGGAGTGGGAAAACAGTTGTCATGTACAATTTAATAGTCAACAGAAATGGTTTAAAATTCAGCAATATTTACATTATATCAAAGACTCTAGAACAAGAAAAATACAGAAAATTAAGTGAAATTATTAAACTGTGTGAAGAAGATGTAAAATTACACACTTACTCTGAATGTGAAATTACACCAAATGATGTGAAACGACATTCAATTGTTGTGTTTGATGATATAAATTGTCCAAATATTGCACAATTCTTTGCAATGGGTAGACATAGAAATATTAACTGTTTTTACTTGGCTCAGTCGTATAGTAAAGTAAATAAATATATTCGAGACAATGTAAATTTTCTGATAATTTTTAAACAAGATGATTTAAATTTAAAACACATTTACAATAATCATGTTGGTAATGACTTTACATTTAAAGAATTTCGTAATCTATGTCATCGATGTTGGAACAATAATTATGGTTTCATAGTAATTGACAAGGAAAGACAAAAAATAATGGAAGATATAGATATATGTTTGACAAATTTTTTATTGAATAATGATAATGTGTAATGCTCCAAATTATACTACATAGTGATTCGCCAATGACCCAATGCCAGTGTGTTTATACCATCTTCAAGAATAAATCTCTTGTCGTCGTTGTACGAAAGGACCTTCTTGTTTAAAGTTGTGGTTCTAATATGATGACTAGATGACTGGATCCGTGTGACGTCTTCAAAATGATCTACTCCTGACTTTAAACAATTAAGACAGTGTTGATGTCTTAGTATATGTTTAACCGTGGCCTGATCACAGCCCTTTGCCTTTTTCGTCTCGAGTTTGGGATTATGAGACTCAATCCACTCTAGGGGTATATACGAACATCATTTTGGTCTTAGTCCACAAAACTCAAACATGATTGACGAATTGAGTTCATCTTTAAACTTACCAGTAACTTTAGCATTCATTCTGGAGTATAGAAAATGGTCTTTTGGATATCCAGATGTGTCAAAATGGTTCAAATCAGCTTCAATATCTCTGTAAAAGTCCTCAACGTATATACTGTACATAAGACTGTCGGTATCAGTAAGTAACAGGTTCTTTTTCTTAAATTTTGACATGTAGCCATAGTGAAAGTCATACATGATTCGCTTACTCAAGTCTAGAATTGTCATTCCCAGATATATTGGTTTGTCGAGTTTTAAAACAAGCTTGTTCAGATGAACTGCATGGAGATTATTATCAAATTTCTTTGTACAGTCAAACCTGGTCATATTGACATATTTTGTTAGTTTGGACTCGAATACAAGCTTAATATCTCGAAACTTTCTTTGGTTCATGATTGTTCGACCAAACAAACTGTTATTCATAAGTTTATAAAAATCTTTTTCAAAATCATTTCTAGCCTGTTTTCTCTTCTCTATATTGAAATTAACATAAGGTGCCATCCAGTTGGACTGTCTAAATTTTAACATTCTGTGATATTTAGTAACAACTAAACCTAACTCTTCATATTTTTGTAGAGTTTTGTAGTGTAGGATGTATTTGGTCTTGTCATGTAAATTTGGAATTAATTTTGAATTCATTTTCTCTGGGGCTAGTGGGTAGTCATTGTGTAAATCGTGTAAGCTCTTGTCATATTTGAGATCCACCTCTAAAATATATCCGAATTGCTCATCAGTCGGGTCATAATTATCTGTCCAATGAAATGTGTCAACGGGTAATTTTTCACACATTGCAGTAGAATATAATGAGTTACAATCTAAATACATTAAGTATACACTTTCTTTACTAGGATCATAATGTTCACCCATGTACTTGTTATTCGCTTTGGCATAGCGTGTTGAAACCATTGAAACCCCACCACGAATCGCTTGTTCTATAAACAAATGCATATCAATGTCACTGAAAATTTGTAACTCAACTCTAGTCATTCTAAGACAAGCTTGCCATGTTAAACCAGGCAGTGAGTATGTGTGTACGGGGTCAAGTTTATAATACTGTAAACACAAGTCTCTAAAGGTTTCAAACACATCCGCCAACAACAGTACATCGGTTCTGAGATATAAATCATGATATTCTTTTAAATTTTGTATGTTGAAATGAGACCATACATTTTGAGCATGTTCGTAATCTTGAGGTGAAATATCTTCTTTTGTTAATTTATTATTAAAAGCTTCAATGGGTGGGAGACAATTTTCAGAAAACTTTTCAGGGCCGGTCATATAATCGTATGGAAATACACCCTTCCGTTGAAGTAATGGCTCATGTACAAATTTGAAACTATCCAAGTTTGCTGCTAGTTTATTTAACGGTAGGGCTAAGAAACTGTATGAATCCAAAAATACGAGATCGTCAATTGAAAATGATATGTAGTGTTCAAAGTCTTTTGCGATTACATTTATTGTTCGTTGATCATATTTCCCTAAATGTTGCATTATCAAGTGAGCGTCATAATTCTTCAAGTTGTGAAATAGGACTGGAATTTTGTCTGTTATTTTATAATTTAAATTACACGCGTTGTGGGCTGCACCTCTGTATAAACCAGTCATATGACAGTGGTCACGGACTTTAACACTGTTAACTAGTGGGTTGTCGTCAATTGAAAATGATATGTAGTGTTCAAAGTCTTTTGCGATTACATTTATTGTTCGTTGATCATATTTCCCTAAATGTTGCATTATCAAGTGAGCGTCATAATTCTTCAAGTTGTGAAATAGGACTGGAATTTTGTCTGTTATTTTATAATTTAAATTACACGCGTTGTGGGCTGCACCTCTGTATAAACCAGTCATATGACAGTGGTCACGGACTTTAACACTGTTAACTAGTGGTTTTTCGCAGATGTGACAAATTGTTTCCGTTCTAAATGATGTTTCTTGTTCGTGGCTCATAATTAACGGTACACTTTCATTTGTGGTTTAATGTTGTCATAAAGCCAATTTGTCATCATTACTCAATTATACAAAACATTTTTGACAAAATTTCACAAAGCACATTTACAGTTTTAAAATCCTGTGCACAGCGCGGGATACAACTCATTACTAAGCTCAAATGAGGTGACTATTAATTTTTGCTATAGTGTTCATCTATCTTACTATTAATCCATGACCTACTTAAAAGTCCTTACATTAAACACAATCTCATTTCTGTTTAATGTTTCTCCACTAATAAGTCAGATTTCCTAAAGATCAAAATTATAAAATCCACCTCATTTAATTGGTCTCATAGCTTTACTTTTTGTTCTTTAATCAATTTTGGAAGCAGAAACTCTGCTTGCAGTTTTTAGTAGTGAAATGGTGTGATAGTGATTAATTTAACTCTTTGAGATTGAAAAATCTTTCGCTATGATTGAAATTCTGACACAGCTAAGGATTGTTTAATCTTATTTTCTTAGAAAAAGTATATACTGCAATAACCTATGTACATCACACATGTATACACCTGAAGCTACATATAATGTTATGACTTAACTAAAACATACACAAAATGAAAAAATAACAGAGGGTTGATGTGTAGTTCTTTCTTGACAGTCAAGACTCACACAGCATCATACTGCACCTAGAGATTATTATTTTTTGCTGTGTCAAACAGACATCATAGCATTAATATGACCTACTTAGTTAAGAAAAAGTATCAAAAAGGATAATCTACACTCACTTTTTCCTATGAACATGGTTGATGTTGTAGTCAGGTCTTTCATTTTTTGACTCGTCTATGTTTGTGACAATGCACACGAAACATATATTTAAATTATAAAGTCACAAAAACCAATGTCACTATGTAACTTTTTAATGTTATTATTTATATTTAGTTATTTGAATTCAAACATTAAAAGTCAATAATTTGTCTTATTTAAAAATTATTTTTTGTTGTATTGCAATTAAGTATTGAATCCAGCAGATCCTAGATCAGGTTCATGGCTTAAATGACAACTTGGTGGAAGAGGCAAGATGTGTAATTTCAAATGAATTACAGTTGTAATACTTGAATGCAATAGACAGATCAAATTCAGACAATCAACTTGTTAGAAAGACGGAAAGATAAAACATACCTTTCTCAATGTATTTGAACAAGTTGAACAATAAAACAGAAAGGCAATTGATTTGGTTATTTGTTACATTGTCTTAAATATAGAAAGTGTCAGACTAAAGGATAACAATTATGTATTAAAATGTAATTTTTAAATTGTATATTCTCGTAAACATTTTTGTTATTTTTCAATATTAATATGGTTAAAAAACTTGTAAAATAAAATATATTGTGTGTTTGTTAAAGTTTGTTTTACTAACTTGTATGTATTTTAATTTTTTTCTTGTAGGAACATAACTTAACAGGATTGTTTTGGTTATTTTTAACACTCTCGAAGGTGGGCGTGTCTTTTAACTGCGATAGAATTTGGTAGTTGTCCATATTTTTTATTAAATTTTAAACCCATTCCCATCTTTGCTTTTGCTTTCATTAGGTTAGTTACAGCATATGCGGCAGCCTTTTCAGCTAAACTTGCATCCTTGGCAGTAACGCGAGTCCAAGCTTGATCAGCCAATTTCAAGTCAGCCTTGTTTCTAGAAGCCACGTCTGGATGATTCATATAGAAAATGTCGTGTTCTTTACAATAAGAGTCTAGTTTATTTTTTGAAGGTACATTATTAGCCAAGTTTTGACGTACGTTGGTCCCAGGTCCACACCACCTGTAGCCTCCAGGCAAGGATAATTGATAAGGTAGATGATTAATTAAAGTATTTAACAGTCCACGTCCTCTATAAGGCTTAAGATACAATCCTTCACCAGATTTCTTTTTCATTTTTCTTATATAAAAAATGTCATTTGTTCAACAAAAGAACAAGTTTAAAATTGTATTACATGACAAAGAGAAGAAGGTTGACAACAAAACACTATTTCCTCATAATATTCGTGCAATTATTTGTGGGAGCTCTGGGAGTGGGAAAACAGTTGTAATGTACAATTTAATAGTCAACAAAAATGGTTTAAAATTCAGCAATATTTACATTATATCAAAGACTCTAGAACAAGAAAAGTACAGAAAATTAAGTGAAATTATTAAATTGTGTGAAGAAGATGTAAAATTACACACTTATTCTGAATGTGAAATTACACCAAATGATGTGAAACGACACTCAATTGTTGTGTTTGATGATATAAATTGTCCAAATATTACACAATTCTTTGCAATGGGTAGACATAGAAATATTAACTGTTTTTACTTGGCTCAGTCGTATAGTAAAGTAAATAAATATATTCGAGACAATGTAAATTTTCTGATAATTTTTAAACAAGATGATTTAAATTTAAAACACATTTATAATAATCATGTTGGAAATGACTTTACATTTAAAGAATTTCGTAATCTATGTCATCAGTGTTGGAACAATAATTATGGTTTCATAGTAATTGACAAGGAAAGACAAAAAAATAATGGAAGATATCGATATATGTTTGACAAATTTTTTATTGAATAATGATAATGCTCTAAATGTGTAACAGCAGCCAGTGATTCGCCAATGACCCAATGCCAGTGTGCTTATACCATCTTCAAGAATAAATCTCTTGTCGTCGTTGTACGAAAGGACCTTCTTGTTTAAAGTTGTGGTTCTAATATGATGACTAGATGACTGGATCCGTGTGACGTCCTCAAAATGATCTACTCCTGACTTTAAACAATTAAGATAGTGTTGATGTCTTAGTATATGTTTAACCGTTGCTCGGTCACAGCCTTTTGCTCTTTTCGTCTCGAGTTTGGGATTATTAGACTCGATCCACTCTAGGGGAATATATGAATATAATTTTGGTCTTAGTCCACAAAACTCAAACATTATAGACGAGTTGAGTTCATCTTTAAACTTACCAGTAACTTTAGCATTCATTCTGGAGTATAGAAAGTGGTCTTTTGGATAACCGGATGTGTCAAAATGGTTCAAATCAGCTTCAATATCTCTGTAAAAGTCCTCAACGTAAATACTGTACATAAGACTGTCGGTATCAGTAAGTAACAGGTTCTTTTTCTTAAATTTTGACATGTAGCCATAGTGAAAGTCATACATGATTCGCTTACTCAAGTCTAGAATTGTCATTCCCAGATATATTGGTTTGTCGAGTTTTAAAACAAGCTTGTTCAGATGAACTGCATGGAGATTATTATCAAATTTCTTTGTACAGTCAAACCTGGTCATATTGACATATTTTGTTAGTTTGGACTCGAATACAAGCTTAATATCTCGAAACTTTCTTTGGTTCATGATTGTTCGACCAAACAAACTGTTATTCATAAGTTTATAAAAGTCCTTTTCAAAATCATTTCTAGCCTGTTTCCTCTTCTCTATATTGAAATTAACATAAGGTGCCATCCAGTTGGACTGTCTAAATTTTAACATTCTGTGATATTTAGTAACAACTAAACCTAACTCTTCATATTTTTGTAGAGTTTTGTAGTGTAGGATGTATTTGGTCTTGTCATGTAAATTTGGAATTAATTTTGAATTCATTTTCTCTGGGGCTAGTGGGTAGTCATTGTGTAAATCGTGTAAGCTCTTGTCATATTTGAGATCCACCTCTAAAATATATCCGAATTGCTCATCAGTCGGGTCATAATTATCTGTCCAATGAAATGTGTCAACGGGTAATTTTTCACACATTGCAGTCGAATACAAACTGTTACAATCAAGATACATTAAGTATACACTTTCTTTACTAGGATCATAATGTTCACCCATGTACTTGTTATTCGCTTTGGCATAACGCGTTGAGACCATAGACACCCCACCACGAATCGCTTGTTCTATAAACAAATGCATATCAATGTCACTGAAAATTTGTAACTCAACTCTAGTCATTCTAAGACAAGCTTGCCATGTTAAACCAGGCAGCGAGTACGTGTGTACGGGGTCAAGTTTGTAATACTGTAAACACAAGTCTCTAAAGGTTTCAAACACGTCCGCCAACAACAGTACATCGGTTCTGAGATATAAATCATGATATTGTTTTAAATTTTGAATGTTGAAATGAGACCATACATTTTGAGCATGTTCGTAATCTTGAGGTGAAATATCTTCTTTTGTTAATTTATTATTAAAAGCTTCAATGGGTGGGAGACAATTTTCAGAAAACTTTTCAGGGCCAGTCATATAATCGTATGGAAATACACCTTTCCGTTGAAGTAATGGCTCATGTACAAATTTGAAACTATCCAAGTTTGCTGCTAGTTTATTTAACGGCAGGGCTAAGAAACTGTATGAATCCAAAAATACCAGATCGTCAATTGAAAATGATATGTAGTGTTCAAAGTCTTTGGCGATTACATTTATTGTTCGTTGATCATATTTCCCTAAATGTTGCATTATCAAGTGAGCGTCATAATTCTTCAAGTTGTGAAATAGGACTGGAATTTTGTCTGTTATTTTATAATTTAAATTACACGCGTTGTGGGCTGCACCTCTGTATAAACCAGTCATATGACAGTGGTCACGGACTTTAACACTGTTAACTAGTGGTTTTTCGCAGATGTGACAAATTGTTTCCGTTCTAAATGATGTTTCTTGTTCAGGGGTCATAGTTAACGGTACATATACATTCATTTGTGGTTTAATGTTCTCATAAACTTCAAATAGCTTCTGAAAAAATACATCCATAACATTTTCGCCACTATAAGTTTCTTGAAAAACTATTTCATTGTCTTTAATTACCACAAATGTGAAACCGCTTGGGGAATGTTCTTGTGTTGTTGGGTTGATAAAGCACTCAAAGCCACAATAAATCACGAAAGGCGCCTTAATCCGATACTTGAAATTTGTAAATTTTAATGTATTTTTGGAAGACATTTCCACACGTTGAGACTTAAAATTTATACAATCCTCAAAATACTTGTTTAGATTTTCTTTAGTATAAAACCTTTGAAGACACAAATAGCAATAGTGTCTCTTGTGATCGTCTCTCATTGTACGCAATAACAATTTGTTAAAGTCACGAATTAGACAGTATTAACTCATGCGTCCTTTTTTTAGCAGTAGTAAATTGACATGTGTAGGAAGGTAAGACTTAGTCATTCTTACTGGATATATAGTTTTTGCCCTGTATTCCATACACATTAATAGATATGTCATTTT
Organism: Nephotettix cincticeps; assembly: GCA_023375725.1. Taxonomy (NCBI): domain Eukaryota; kingdom Metazoa; phylum Arthropoda; class Insecta; order Hemiptera; family Cicadellidae; genus Nephotettix; species Nephotettix cincticeps. Next base: position 102,706,330 of record CM041786.1, on the reverse strand, counting down.
GCCTTTCAAACTTCTCTATATCAGCTAATTTAACAGGATAACTAATATTTTTTATGTTCAGCTTATTCATATATGGCACATAATGAGCAACTCGATGAGGGTTCTTTTGTTTTGGATGTAAAGCTGCTAAGACAGACCACAAAAAGCATTTGTTATCGGAATTCTTAATATTCAATACAGCGTGAGTCGATTTGATGTATTCTGGAGAAGCAATAAATGATTTAGGCTTCAACGGAGCGTATTTGTATATGAAGAGTTCCCATTTGAGAGTATGATCATAGATCCAACCACTCCCTACAGCTTGAAATTTGGTCATTGAGTTTTCAGTTTTCAATAAAGCTTCATTAATTTGCGGTTGTAATTCTCTTTTTTCAATGGATAGATTGGTTAAATTTCTAAACATGGCCGAGCAGCTTTTATCAATAATTAAGTTCTCAGTTGGAGATGATGATTATTTTACAAACTTCACATTTCTAACTAAAATCCATTTTACCGGAAGTGGTGTTTCCTGTAGTGAGGTAAAGATTTCATTTCTAATTGACTCTCCAAGAAATTCACGTTTCATAAACACTTTATTCTTATTGCAGGAAGCAACGTGTCTACTAAACTTTCTATTAATATTTCGTTTACATGAATGGCAATAGTTCTTATGTTTTTGATGTGAGATATCAATTCTTGTCTATTTTGAAAACCTAGGTAACAAATTTCACAACTGGATTTATGTTTCAATTTATAGTGTCGAGTTAAATTACGTTTAAATGAAAACTGTTTTTTACAAAAATTACAAGTATTCATTTTTTATATAGAATAAAAACCTGAGTGCGCACTGACGATATTGAACACTGACTTGACTAACATCACTGATGTAATTCACTGGTTAACTAGCTGTTGATTAACAGAGCAGGTTTTAATACCCCTGCAATTTGACATTTGCAGTATCAGGAATTCATTTTACAATTTGTAAAGTAACATTTGCAGTATTAGGAATTAATTTTACAATTTGTAAAGTAATATTTCACATTCGACAGGTGGGGAGTCTAGTCCAGTAACTTTAAAACAGCTGGTCGCTCAATTAACATTCCATTAGTGGTTGCCGCTCCGAGCTGAGGCGACCGACTTTCAGCGGGCCACTTTCACTGGTGTGTGTGTGTAGCGCGGGACTAGGACATGAGCTCGTTGACGGTGGGGCGACCCGCAGCTGGCGCGCAGGACATTGGGTACGCACGGTATGCGGTGGTATGTACGGTGTCTGAGGGTCTCTGGAAGGTATGTGATGTGTTCAACTTTTCATTTAAATGTTATTGTATCGTATCAGATAGGTAATAGATTTGATATGAATAACGGTTTGGGGATTTTTTCAAAAATTTTTTGCTCCGTACAAAAATGCTCCCAAAATGATTTTCAGCTTAAAACGGGGTTTTTTCTATTAAAATGAGACAAATGTGCCAATTTTGGGCTTAAAATGGTATATTTCAATAATTAACCCTCCAACGGTCTTACCGTCGATTCATCGCCGCCACCGCTGGTCGTCGAAGGTTCACCGTCGATCAATCGACGGTAGGTAAGCTTTTACAAAAAGCAATGGTGTGAATACATCTTTGGTTAAAACTACATTGAATATAGTATCGTTGTTTTCTACAGATCATACGCTTTCCGCCGAGGTATGTTTCGTTTTGCTCTCTATGCGTCAGAATTCTATGTTAGTTAAAACATCGGTCTTCAGTTGCGCGGTTATGTCGCTTTGTTTACAATGGTGGCGTTTCACGTTCTCGTCGCGTTTGTTTGGTGTTCTGATGTTAATTTCACCATTTTAAAATTGATAGCAGTGACTTAAGTGTATAAAACTATATATTTTTATTTTACTTATTAAATTTTGGAAAACTTGGCTATCTTCAATTTTTGACTGGTATTTATTTGCTGTGTTTTGTGGGGGAGCAAACTTTGAAAAATCTTTTGAAAAAATTTTTTTTATCAATTTCAATTGGATACACCCATCAAAAACAAGATAAAAATAAAACATGTTACTATTATCTTATAGATAATTTAATGTAGATTAAAATGGTGTATAATATGTTATAGTTACTATATTTTTACTATTTTATGTGGAATTTTTAGTAAAAGCCTGCAAAAGCGCTAAAATGAGGTGAACCTCAAGGGGTCAAATAGTGAACCGTTGGAGGGTTAAAAATGGTGAAAATGCCGATTCTGGTTTATGTTTGTGGGTTGGTAACTACTCCAAACGACGAAATAGGCCAAATGTAAATTTGGCAACACTTTATCTTATTGCTCGAACCCGGAGCAGTTGAGAATGTGATAATTAAACAATTGATCGTCTTTGTAGACGATCAGAATGAAGTAGTATTATTTTTGCTGGAAACCCCATCGCAAAACAAGCTATTATGATGGTTTGTTACCAATAACATTAAATCAAAAATTCAATTCAGTCGTGCATAGCTATGTTACTACTTTAGTCATAGTAGGTACCGGTAAAAGTCGTATTATCATATTTATTTATACCGATTGAAACATTATCAAAACTCATTAAAAATAATTAGTTGATACCTCAAGGACATATCATCCTTAAATATACCTGTGATAAATGTAAAGGAGTACCAATAAGATGTAGTCACAATAGAAGTGCGATATTTAGTTATCATGCACTAAAGGACACAGCAGCGCTGGCATTTTGCCATTATTAGCGTCTACTTCGCATTACAAAAACCAGGAAGCCGTAACCTTACTTTGGTTTGGTTGTTGCTACATTCGATTGTTTCATTCACTATTTAATTGTTTATTATCGATTAGTTAATTCAGAATAAAGATTTGAAATTTAATTTTAATATCTAAACCAATTAAAATCATTCAAAATTCTGATCTTTCCAAACTTATAAATATACCGTTTAGTGTAATTATAGATTCACTCTTCAAGAACACATATTTTCGGGATATATTTCACGTTGTCATAATGCTTAGCGATTCGAATCGCTATAAGTGTATCGCGTCTACCAGTCAACGACATTGTTTTGATGAAAGACTACGTAATACGTCTTTTATGCAAAAATTATTCTGGCTTCGCGGGTATTAAGTCGACGAAAATCTCGTTGTTTTTGTTCAAATTGCTGAAGTATACAGTCCATCCGAAAATTCGGATTCTATCGGATATTACCGATAGAATGAGTACCGGATATTACCATTTTTGAATTGAGGTTTCCTATAAATTCCTGCCAAAATGAAACTTAAACTCTTAAATTTAAATTTAGCTACTGTGCATTCAAATAACTTATCTGTACACAAATTACCAATAGCTGGCAGAGTCATTTGTTTTGCCTTTAGCTCCCCTTTCGATAATATCATAACCCCCCCGCCAGATGTAGTTGTACGAGAGTATTGTGAAATGACTGAATACTTTTTTATATTAACTTTTTCCAATTCGTTTACTGCCATGTTATGCTCAGTCAAAACTACTATTTCCGGGTTGATTTCTGATAAAATAACTTCCAATGATTCCAAACGTGTCTTCAAATCCATTATGTTTTGGTGAAAAAATTTTAAATTTATATTTTTAAATATATTTTTAAATTTGTTATAATTTTATTGTTTTTTCTATTAGTAAATTTTTTGTTAAATTTAGGTAACGGACTTTTACTTTTTACTTTTAGGGAAATCTTACTTTGTTTTTTCAACCTGTATTTTGTTTTTGTTTCGAAAGGTAGTTTAAAGGCATGGCATTAGACTGTACATTGTGATCTTCGGCGGACTCCTTACAAACTAACACATCACTCAACTCGCTTGAAGCACTGCTCTGCTTTTTTATTTCACTAACACTAATCTGGTGGGAGTTGCAGGCTGTTTCAGGTGATGTCTCGATACGCTGTTGTCTCGCCTCTGGTGTGGGCCAGCCCCTCCATGGTGGACTGGATGTCACCAATGATTCCGAGTGATCGATTGAAGCCTCTGTCAAAGGCCGGTTCTCTTCATTAGCTGGTTTTGAACTGATCTCAACACTCACAAGCTTCCTCAATGTATTTAAAAACTGTTCATGGCTCAAACCATTATTTAGGAATCTTTCTGATGTTTGCTTATAGGCAACAATTTCAATTTTCGCCCCAGTTTCCTCTTGGAACTGTACTATTCTTTTAACAAAGTGTTTCAGAGGGATTTTGTCCATGACACAACCTAATGGTGAGCAGACTAAATGCTTGAAATTTTTATTTTTGAAACTTGTTGTCAGTTGTTTAAGGGCGATGTCGTAATCTCTTGGAAACGGTTTACCATTGTAATTCAATTTTGTGACCAAACCATACACACCCGCCCCCTTTCCAGGTTGTTGAAAGGTCAAATGGTCTTCAATGCAGTTCCAAATATTTGGTTTACCGAATTCTTTTTTGAATTTCACCGCTACCCCAGCTGACATTTGCCTTTCATGTCCCAAGTCTCCTGATATACAATGGGCAAATGCAACAGAACTATCGTGACGTTTTTTATTAATGACAACTGTCATGTCTTGTTCAATTACTTGAATACGGGGATCCTCATCTATAACTTTTTTAGTAACTGTTAGTCTTTTACTTTTCCCTGTAATCATTTCATACATTAGTCTGGTGATCCGGAATTTTCCATTTTTATTAATATGAAAACCATGTCTTGTATGACAGAATCTTTCCAAGCACCAAAGATCCAGCAAATGAACATTATTTGAGTATTCACCTACTAGATTCCTGATTCCTTCATTTACTTTACATATAGCTCTTTGTAAACTATGTTCATTATGGAGGTCATAGCGGTAAGGTATGGTTGAAACTGCCACATTCAAATTTGGATAATTATTAATCTGATTTTCAAGAGTAGAGATTATTTGTTTATAATGTTGCTTTGTACTGATGTCATTATTCTTTTGTGCCATATCATTACATCCTCCAACTATTATAACCCAACCTTTATCAGATACTTGTTTTGAATCGTTCTCCAAAGGTGCAACCACTCTTTCCAGCAATGCTCCTGGTTGTACATGCCCAAAGACTCTGAAAGATCTTCCCAACACCTTCTCTAGCGTGTAGGACAGGTCCTTGCCTTGGCTGTCGGCAACCAGCAGTACATCCGTGTGATTGTGATCCTGCCGGACCTGATGTGAAGTTGGTTTACCGGGTCTAGACGGTTTAATGCTTCTTTGAGGATTACTGTGTTTTGATTGACTTTTGTTCTGGGGTTCAATCTCTTCAGATAAACATGCGTACTTGTTGCTACATGAGAGTACAAAATCTGTGTTATCATTACTATTGTAGCTATGTTTTCGATATATTTTTGACCTGTCTTTAGTTTTTGAAGCCTCTTTCCAAGTATTTAGCATGGTACCTTGTGACTTCAGCTTCATTTATATGTTGGTTAGTCATTAAATTTAATATTTGATCTCTGTTTAGTTTTTTCCTATTAATTATAGCATAGAATAACTTAACTCGTTTGTTTACAAAATCATCGTGGTCAAAATTTGGTAAAGATAAAGGAAAGGACTTAATATTATCAACCATTTTACATTGTATGAGGTAGTCTATGGCTAACAGAGCATATACACCGCAATCAGTTGTATTGTTCTGAGTCGGACCTTCAATTCGTATGACTTCTGGATGATCAATTCGGAAATGTGTTGACAAAGTTGTGACTAGTTTTTGAGTGGCTTTTACATTTGTGCTAAACAAAGAGTCATAGGAGAAAAACATTTTACCATTCTTAGACAGAAGCAATAAACTCCAATGCATTCCACCTTCTGATTTCTGCTCCACTGAATCATTGACTACAAAAATTAACAGTTCCTTTTCTTTTATATTCAGTGGATCAATAAAGGTCTTTATGTCACATGGATACATTTTAATTGCCTGGCAGACACTGGGATTAATCAAAACAAGTTTACTTTTAGGCCCTAATACCGTAGTAGAAAGTATTTCACAGTAAAGATTAATAGAATCATCTGTCAACCAAGTGTTGACATCCAAGAGTTCAGATAATGATTCAATTTTCAAGAGGTCTTCTTTTAATTGTTTATTTTCATTCAGCAGTATCTGGTTAATTTCTTGAGGGGTTTTTTCTCTTTGAAGAGTCGAATCATGTTTACAATTTGGAGCGGGGGTTACAGCAGATTTAATTACTTCTAAGTTGAGGGTTTTTTTATTGTCCTTATTGATAGTGAGAACCAAGGGTGATTTTTTCTCAATTGTATTTATTTTGGTCTGAACCCTATGAGTTCTTGGAGTGTTTTTATTTTTACTCTGTGCCCTTGTCTTGATATATGGACTGACTTTTGTTTTACTGTTTGTTACCATTTTGCCTAAGTTAAAATAGAAACATTCAACATAAATAGTAATTTCTTAGCAATATTTCTGATGGAATGGAATTGGCAATTATTTCAAGAATATAACTATTTTACTCTTATAAACAGAAGAAGATTTTACAAATAAAAAGAAATAATCTCAAAAATATCCAAAATGCCAACCAGATAGCATCTTTATTGAAATTTGAAACAATTTCAATCTTGTTATCAATATTATTGTTGACAGAAAGTAAGCTCTTCAATATTCAAGAATGTTTCCTTAATGGATATAAACACAACCAACCAGTTTCAGTGAAGCTTAGGATGGTTGCTATCAGACAGATCAAAGGTCAACTCACTTCCACTGCCAACTGGAACCTTATCTAGGGTTCCATCTAATCACTTCTTTGTAGATAAACTTGAAATATTTTAGAAAAACTTCAATATATTTAAACCAGTTACTTTAAATGAAAAACCGGTTTCACAGCATTGCACTATAAATCAAATAGAATATTTACATATAAAAATGATATTGGAAAACTAAAAATATCCACTAGAAATCTTATGAAAACCAAGGAGCACTACTGACACAGGTCCACATGCAACAGGGGCTTCCCCCACCACATAAAGTATATTACATATACAGGGTTTCCGAAAAAGAATGAAGGGATTTCGAACGGCCGTTGCTTGGGGACTATTCAAGATAACTAAACGATTTAAACGTCAAATTGGAGAGAAAAGAACTAAGTTTTGTTTCCCGCGTAGCATTAGAGGGAGCGTTGACCTCATTACCGTCGGGATGTGCGTGACACACTTAACAACAGGTTTCCAAATGGTTGGATAGGCAGGGGTGCGCCTATTCCCTGGCCTCCCAGGAGTCCTGATTTGACCCCTTTGGATTTTTTTTGTGGGGATACGTAAAGAACATTGTCTATGCTGAGAAAATTCGTGATTTGCAACATCTTCGTTCGCGAATTTCGGATGCGATCGCAACTGTGACACCAGAGATGCTTCACAACACTTGGCGAGAAATCGAATATCGCTTCGATGTATGCAGAGCAACAAATGGAGCTCACATCGAAACATTATAAGGTATGAAAAAAACTTAGTTCTTTTCTCTTCTATTTGGCGTTTAAATCGTTTAGTTATCTTGAATAGTCCCCAAGCAACGGCCGTTCGAAATCCCTTCATTCTTTTTCGGAAACCCTGTATATATATATATATGTATACAAACTATACATGTATATATAGTATTTACTTTTCTATTGGAATCATTTAGAGAAAACTGGAATTTCGGATAAGCCAGTACTGGATAAACAAGGTTTTAGTGTACTGTAAATGAAAAGCATATAAATCTGAAACGAAATTCTCAGTAAAGGGGAAATAGGTTTTTGTTTTACGTATAAAATTGTAATAATCATGTCCTTTTTGCTCTGTAATGTTAATTTTGTACTGCAATATTTCATGTATATAATGAAGAGTTCGTACTTGAATTAGAAAAATAAAAAATAAATCTGTTTGACGTATTTCACCTGGATTACAGGTTTTTTCCGCAGCCATTTTATTTCTGGTTCTGGTGGGACACGCTCACTCCTAATCAGTTGTCTTTGAGTTTCCGTGACGTGTGGACGTGTTATATTGCTTATGTGTGTAATGGTTAGTGAATGGTGTGTTTGTAAGTTCTTAACTGTTTTAAACTTTTATGTTTTCAGCTTTATTCCGTCTTAGTCCGGATTATGTGTTAGTTGTGTTACGTTTTAGATATTAATTCACCTGAGGATTAGATTCCAGATCCCAAAACTTCGTCAAACTTTGTTTTACATAAAATCGTGATGGAAAATGTCCACAGTAAAAATCTAAATAGCATAAATTCATCACCACCAATAATGAATTTCAAACAAACATATTAACTATATCATACAATATTAATCCAGTCTTTAAAATGGAAAATCTCTAACCTTTAAACTAGTACAGCAGACATCACTTTTAATTTTCCGGCTATTAAATATTTGAATCGAACATCAGACTTCATTTGGAGATCTTGTGTTGAATATCATGATCATGAAAAGGTTTGAAGTTTTATTATTCACACACCCTTATTTTGGTGAGAATAGGCAAGAACCAGGAGACAAAATCTGTCACTTTTTTGTTAGTTTTTTTTTTTTTAATTAATGCAGTTTATTATTAAAATTCTTATTTCTTCAACCTCTTCAACCTTTGTAATAATATGCCATATCAAATCAATCAATATTAGGTCTATATAGAGTCATATACAATTCCCTCTTCTGTACCTGATAGCTTGTATCCAAACTTGCTTGTTGCGTGGGTTTTGCACCTTCAGTTCAAACATCTCAGGCTCAGCAGGGTTGGATGAGATGAGGTAAATGCCCCGGGACTCTGTACCAGCCTTTTCTCTCACAAGCAGCTTCTGTAAGCTCACCACTCCCGCCTGAAAAAAGACAACCATATCAGACTAAAGAGAGAAATCTTTGACTCAGCAGGGGTGGATAGTATGAGGTGAAATCCCCTCACTAGCAGCTCCTGGATTCTCTTCATTTCTCCTATCAAGTGACAGTCATGAATGAGACGTGTGATATTGCATTTAGCTCCTTCTGGTTATCTCTTTTCTCCCACAAACTATCAGATTGTTGTTCTAACTGTCAGGTTGCAAGCCAATTGTCAGACCTAATAGAAAAAGGTAGACTACCAACTCAACTCATGTATGTTCTCTATTGGGTATGCTAAAATAACTGGAATGACGCTGCCGTAGGCGTGGCCTGTGTAGTACGTTGGCCGCTACGTGTGTGTAGCGCAGCTCATCCAGAGTTCAGTGCCGCTAGTGCCGTCGCCATGGGTGGACACTGCAGTGAGTTTTTTTAGTGATCACTGTTTTGCCATTTCATAGTTTTTTCATTATGGCAGACATAAATAAACAACGGACAGCTCTGAAGTTTTGTTAGGGAAGAGTGCTATAGATACTATTTTTATGTTGCAAACTGCTTACAAATATGAAGCTTTAAGTAAAACTCAAAGCTTAGAAGGAGTACATATACAACAAGTGAAAACATTTAAATACTTGGGAAGTTTGGTCAAATGGAATGGTAGCTGCACGGAGGAAATAAGAAGCAGAATATCGTTAGGGAGAAGTGCTTACGTGAAAGTAAAAGGTCTGTTAACAGCAAAAAGAATACCATTAGAGTTAAGGAAAAGATTTGCTAAATGTTTTGTCTGGAGTGTGGTGCTTTATGGATGTGAGTCATGGACAATTAAAAAAAGGGAGGAGAAATACCTGGAGAGCTTTGAGATGTGGTTGTGGAGAAGGATGCTGAAGGTGAAGTGGACGGATAGAATGAGAAATGAAGATGTATTAAATAAAATGAAGGAGAAAAGGAAACTGATAATAACGGTAAGGAGAAGAAAAGCATGTTGGTTGGGACACATACTTCGAAGAAATTGTCTGCAAGCAAGGATTTTGGAAGGTAGGATTGAGGGAGTAAGGGGAAGGGGGAGAAGAAGGATTGGAATACTGGACGATATTAAGAAAGGAAGGAGATTCCAGCAACTGAAGGAAGATGCTCAGGACAGAGAAAAATGGAGAGCGTTGTGCAGTTGAAACCTGTCAGTCTGACAGATTCACAAAAGAAGAAGAAGTAAAACTCAAGTATACAAGTGGTTTTCACATTTTGAAAATGACAACATGTCGATTGTTGACAAACCCTACGAAACCCTACGAAGGACTACTGCCAAGACTGACAAAAATGTTGAGCAGATTCGTGAGTTTGTGCATGAAGACCGACGACAGACTAATGTCAAGTCATCAGAGATATATGGAATTTGTTGGAGCTCTGTCCAGCGGATTTTGACTAAATATTTGAATAAGACAAGAGTGGCTGCCAAGTTTGTGCCTCGAGTTTTGACTGACCATCAATAAGAATGTCTAGTGGAATCTTGTTGAGCAATGAAAGAACACCTGCAAATTGAACCAAGATTTTTTAAAGACACATTACAAAGTCAAACTTTACACCGCAATTACATAATTTCTTTAAAGCGGCTTATAAACGGGGAAAGTAGAGATAGTAAGTTACTGGTAGCCAGTATGTCAGTTATGTCACTTTCCACCAATTTCCATTCACACAAGAAAAGTACTGGCTGCAAGTTTAATGGCAGCCAGTAGGCAAGTCTGTAGTGAGATAGTGAGTGAGCATCATGTCAGATTGTGATGAAGAGTATTGTCAAGCTTTTAAAGAAGCAATTCAAGATAGTGTTGTGCTTTAAAACGAAGAATTGCAATCAGTTTTGAATAGGAATAGAGTATGGGTGAAGAAGTGGGTCGACAGGAGAGATGAATTTGGTGCTTCTGCAACTCTTTTTAGCGAACTTGCAATTGATGATCCATTGCATTTTAAAAGACATTTACGTAAGAGTTTGGAACAATTGAGCTGGAACAACTCGATGCTACAATGCTGATCGCACTGCTCTACTGGTGGTAAGTAGGGGCATGTTTTGACAGGAAAGTGCTGGCCACCAGTGGTCACGTGACCGCCTATATGACCCGATACTTGCCATGGAGTGTATTTCGTTTCGGAGCCGTATATCCGATTCCTTTGAAATGAAATATTGGTTTTTATTTACGCGGCTACGACAATAAACTGAAAATAAACGATCATTTTAACCCTTACCGGACGGCTGACGAGATTTCTCGTGGCACAGTAGGATCCCACGGCATGGAAACTGAGTTTTTTCACTTTCAGCCATTTCATCACATTTACTGCGCTGTAGTTCGAGAAACAACCAATATAGTGCATGGTAATGTTGCTTTAACCTCTATGAACTCACAAAACCAATATGGCGGCTTTGATGGAATTTCTAATGACTGAAATTAGATGTTATGCAACTTTGGCCTGTATTCTAGCGCTCCCGTACTGCTTTTGGCGAGAAAATTAATGTGCCACTACGACCAGCTGTATTCACTGTTCCAATCGTTGTTTGTTGACATCCATTGGTGTGTGATTATTTGTTTGAGAAATAAACAGATAATGTCGTGTGAATGTTTGTGAATCTAAATAAAAACATGGCTCATCCAGACGATCCGGAATTCGATGAGTTTGTGAATGGACTTATCTTACGATGTTTTGAGGCGTATCATTCGATGCAAAACTATGTTTAGTAGTAATGTACATAATATCTTTTTACTTTATTTGAATGTTTCTTCTCACTATTTTTATGTTTAGAATCAGTAATTTTTCATTTATGTAAGCCTACAAGTTTCATTTCAAACGCTCAGAATTTTTTACAAAAATAACTTTTTTAGATACCTGAAAAACAGTGTTAAAATGTTCAAAAAATAAAAATGAAGCATATTTCTGTTTTCTACTTTATTCAAGCTAGCTAAACCCAAAAAGAACATTGGGAAAATATAATTTTTTTTAACTTAAATGAGCAGGGAGTGTAATTTTCAGTAGCGCTTTAAGGGTTAAGTCGGTAGGTTTCCCGACGATTGGTTTCCTGATCCGAGTTTTATCTAAACTAGAGGTGTGTGGATAGTGAATTTTTTTCGGATCGGATAGCTCAAGTTCGGATCGGATAAATTTTGGAATCGGATACTTGCAATAACACAGTGGAATTATACTGAACTAAGAATAATGAGAAAAAATCGATAAAATATTATCAAAGTTATTAGATTGGACATAAAAAATCATAAATTGTCATAGGCAGAACAATAAAACTAAAATTTTTACTTCACTGCATTAAAAAGTAACACATTTTAATGTACGCCATATTATTCACAGCTTCTTCTGTCATTGGGGGCAAGTTCATGTTAATTTCTACTAGGAATGTGCGAATAGTGGTATTTGGGTTTGATTCGAAGCTGAATCGAATATTTAGAATAAGGGTTTATTTTCATCCATTTAGGTAATCTTCAAAACTTGGGTGTGAACAGCCTAATTAACCCTTTAAATAATAACGACGTTTTAAAACGGCATTATTTGAGAACTGTTAAGGATTTAGGGTGAAAACTCAAAACACACCTCAAAAGAGTAAATTTTTTTAATTTTCACTAAAATACATTCCAAAAAGGAGTAAATATATTTAGAAACGTGTTTTAGGTTCAAAATGCCCTAAAATAAACATCTTAGAACTTTTTTCAATCAATTTTTCAATTTTAAAATCCTCAATAAAGTAACTAAAGGAAGCAACGAGTGATGTTTAGCAAACAAATAACTCCCAGCTACAGAAATACAGGCGTCAATAATATGGGATTGTAGAACGCTCACTTTTATTCAATGCTGATAAATAACAGGTCTAATTAACAAACCGACAAGAATCTACAAAACATAAATCCTCTTCCTCTCCCTACATCTGACAGCACAACCTTTTTTACTGAACTAGCTGAACAAAAATCAAAACAATAACTTCTTGAGAAAGAAATTAACACAATAAAAACTGAAATAGCTAATAATTCTAAACCAATCGCTGAAGAAGAAGCTCCAATTACCGCTGCAATAAACAATAAAACTGTCACTACCAAAACACTCTGCAATCTCTCACACACTCAGACCCACCTGAAGACACACAGTACCCCTCTCTCTGGAGCCCATGCACCACCTCAGCGCGTGCGTGGCGAAAAAACGGCTGGCACAACAATTGATTCTTCGCCACGGCCGCGCCGCGGTGGCGTGTGGGTCCTGTAATCTAACATTAAAAATGCATTTTCTCGCTTATCCGTGCACGGATTTTGTTCACCAAAGTACCGTTCGATTTGAAATTAAAATTGGTATCCTTTTTATTTGTTATAAAAATGTTATAAAGATAATGGCTTTGTTGTTATTTAAATTAAAAGTGTTTTAACCTCCACCATTTTGAAAATATAAAAGCAAACTTAATGATACTTTGAGAATATTTTTCTCTTTGGTCAATAAATATTTGTGCAAAGTTTGGTTTCTGTATCTTAAATAGTTCTTTATATACGAGTTGATTCTCGTATAAAGTTGTTTGTATAAAATACAAAATGGCGGCTAGCGGCTAAAGGAAGGATTTTCGCCATATGTTTATAGGAAATTTTTTGTTTATTTTGATGAGTAATATCACCCCTCGAAGTTTGTCCCCGACTTTAATGAACACCCTATATATATATGTACATGTATATATATATATATATATATAATTCTATGTATACATGCCCAGTTTTAACACTCAGTATGTGGCATTTATTCTCCTACACCAGAATGTTTTGAGCGTGTAGTGTTGAAGGTACAAGCAGTTGTGCCAGGTCAGTTTTGCTGACAACTGGCCAAGGTGTCAAGTTACTTGCTGAGTTAAAGAAGTAGGTCACCATATGCTAGTGTGTATGCTTCTGTATTCTTTTGTTTGATTCAAATTTCCATGGTCCAATCACAATTAATAATTTGGAATATTTATTTGTGTGTTGCTGTGTTAAACATATTTGTGGTCCCAGAGAATTATGACCTAGCATAAAGAAAGTCTTGAATTTTATACTTTTTTACTAGAGATATGAAATGATGTCTACTAGATTTGTTTGTTGCTGTAATCTTTATTTTTCTTTTCTTTTAACTCACGTTTAAATGCCCTGTCTGAGTAAGTAGAAGTTAAAGATTCCATCTTCAATACACTGGTTAGGAGAGTCCATTGTTGCTTGCTGTGTTGGCTTGCACTCACTTCACAGTTTATTTAGACTTTCAAGCTTTAAAAATTAGTTTCAATTCGTTTCTTATTTAGGTCTAAGTTACTTGATTTCTGTGAAAAATTTCAATGGCTTTATGTTATGAGGCCATGTTCTTGATTGGCTTAGCCACTTGGTTTAAAATGTTCTTTGTTTCAGAGCTAAGCAATATTTTTTCAAGCTAAGTTATTGATCTTATTTTCAATTAATTTTTTTAATATAAAAACAATTCTAACTTAATTTTTGCATGTATGTTGTATTTTTCCAAAAGATCATTTACAACAAGCAATAAACTACTATCCGTTTTCTAGATTTTTCAAAAAATGTTATCACCAGTTCTCCATCTCATAATGGATCAATTTACCACCAAGATAAGTCATATTCTGATTTTTAACAAAAATTTTATTTATTCTATTTTTTCAGAAAAAAATAGTTATATGAAACAAAATGTTTAGTGAATTTTTTGTTATGATATAAAACTAATGGCAAATGGACACTTAGATCTAATTACAGGTGTTTAAACTTGTCTTTATATTAAACAATTTTAATAAGAAAAATATCATCCATTTTAATTCAAAATACAATTTAAATTAATTTTAAATTGATATTATTTTTTTGTTGATTAATTGTTTTTATATGTTTTGTGTTATTCTTTGATAAATAGTTTTAAATAGTAGTACAAGTCATGGTGAAAATCCATCATAAGATAGATATTACTAGAACTGGATCATACACCATCCCACCAAGCAACTCCTTTCGGTCTTCCTTTTGTAATGTCAATAGACAAAGAAGTCTCTATATAGTCTGATCTTAAAATAACCACCCTCATTCATTTGTTTTCTTAGAAAATAAAATGGAACCTTTGCTTCCTGCTGACCGTGTTGAAATACAAACCTTATTATCTGGTGTGAAGAATGTGTACTTGTGATTGTTTTCAAGAAGGAAGAACAGAACATCAGACAGTACAATGACAAGAACAACTTGCATCTTGCCCCTGCCCTGCATCAGTGTGGCCAAACCTTCAAACCTGCAGCACAAACACATAACTGGACCATGTGATAGACCACTGTATTTTAGAGAATTGGAGATCATCTTAGTTGACAATATGTCATACAGTCTCCAAACATTTTCGCCTTGAGTATGATACTTGTAATTGGCGATCTGATGGATCAGTCGTAATCAGTAATCCTTAGGCCATCACCACTAAAACCAGCATAAAAAATTTAAATATTGTTATATATTTTGATTTAATTAGAGAGACTCACTCATTATCTGTAGGGTTAATAACACAAAACCTATAAATTTATTAACACATGATCCTTTTACTGAAAACAAAAAATTCACTATAAATACGAAAGCAGCAAAATTTATAACATTGAAAATTAATTTTAAAGTCGAAACACACGACTTGAACTTGAAGTACTGGAAACATTAGCAAACACATATAATTGGATGCAGTCGGACTAAACAAAGAGCCCTTCCAAGGTAAATTAATAGAACTAATAGTTCCATAATTATTACTAGAAATAACTATTCAAGAATAACTCCATAGTTATTCTTGAAGCCTCAATTTTGGAACTTAAAATACACATTTACAAATTTTGATCAGGAAAAAATGCAAGGTGAAATACTGTGAAACCAAATATAAGTTGTAGTTAGTATGGAAATACATCTCAAATCAGTATACATAATATTGTTTATTAATCTACAAAAAAATACGTGAAATTGAAGTTCACCACAACTTCTTCAACAACATCTGCCAGTTGGTCATACCTTAGTTTTCTATTATCGGAGAGTATATCAGACTTCTTAAATTTGGAACCTCGATGTGTTGTAAATGATTTTGCTTCTATCCTATTATAAATTTCCAATTTTCGATCTTCCTTTTCTTTTTCCGCTACTTGAGCATCGACTTCTACAAGTATTTCCTGAAGAAAGCAAAACGAAAAAAAATGTAGCTACGGAAATAATTACAGTGCATTATTATTGGGTGTATAATTACTTTTAGGAATTTTTCAATTATTCTTGTTTACGTAACATTGATGATACAACATTTGGAGTTGTTACATATCAATTAAAAATATTGTTATTTAGAAACCACTGATTCTTAGGAATGGCATTGGTTTCAAAATTCATAAGTTGACACTAATACAAAAAATACAAAATATGAATTATTTTTAATAATTTTCTACTTTTTTTGAAATAAATTGTATTTACTAAATTTAAAAATTTTTAACTTTGAAGATCTCATCTTCAACATAGCGATGTATTTGCTTTTGTTTTTTTTGAAATTTCAGCTGTTGGTTAATCTTTGGGCACTCATTGAACAAGAAAGAAGACCTATATTTTCTTTATATCTTCTAAAGTAATGAAAATCCTAAATTAAAAATAATATCCACTATGACTACGCTGCAATAAGAGGGAAAGAGTTTAATACTAGAGCCAATTATTTGGTTGGTTATCATATACTTATTTTGGTACCTTTACATGCTGAATAGTAATTATACCTCTATTAACTTTGGTATCACTGACCTTTACGAGAGCCAGAGCTTTAGAGAGTTTTTCTTGTTCCAATTTGTTATCTTTCGAAGTTTTTATAAGTGGTTCGATGAGGAGGGGGTATTTGGTTAGTCGTTGTGTCACAAATAAAATGCATTCGGGAATACCTTTCTTCTTCAATAAAGGATTTAGCTACAACAGAAGAAATTAATTAAACACTTCTTAACATTTTTAGCGAATTTCCCATAGGGAAGAAGCTATTACCGTAGGTCTCATGGCAAGAGTTAAGCCCGAGACCATGTTATTTTTTCTTCTTTAGGTGCCCAGAGACCAAAAACAATAGTCGTTAAAATTTTTAACGACTATTATTTATATATATATATATATCTTTAAGTAAGTCAACCGAATACCCTTTGAAAACATTTTAATTATTTCTTCGACATGTTTCGGGAATCATCCCATCTTCAAGAAGTACAAAAATGTTTAACCTAATTTGATAATCTTAATTTATAAATGTAAACAAATGTCATATGATAATTTTCGGTTGACTTACTTAAAGATAATTCAAGATTATATTAGTAGCCCTACTTGATGAACTAAATAGTGATATATATATATATATATCTGTGTGTCTGTGAACACGATAACTCTCGTAAAAATGGTCCGATCGAGACCAAATTTGGTAGAGACGTGTGTATTCCTACAAATGCTCGGACGAGTTCGTAAACCAGACATATCGGTCAATGGGAACGGGTAGTTTGGGGGGGTTTTGTACCCCGAAATGGGGTTTTTTGCGTTTTTCACATGTAATTTTTAAAAATTTCTAATTTTTATGTTTCACCATTGGAATCAGCTACGTTGTATTTTGAGGCTCCAATGTTAATCTTGTGGAGGATTAGGAAAAATTAATTTTTCACTTATTATCTAATATTTTTTTATGTAACTTGATATTTAGCTTCATGTGGTTGAGATCCATACATTTGTGCTAAAAAATCATAGTTTATGTGTTTATCATGGCAGCAAACCTGCATACTCTTTTCCCATGTTAATCATATGGAGATTAGGCAAACTCCTTTATTTATGGACAGATGTTGATAAAAGTTGGTATAAATGTTAAAAATAAAATTTTTGATGGTATACTTTCAGTGTTCCTCACAGCAGCAAACCTACTCACTCTTTCCCATTTTAATCTTATGGGGAATAGGCAAATAATTCCCATGTTTATCGTCAGATTTTGACCAAACTTGTCATATATTATAATTATTATATTATTGATTTGGAAATTCGCTGAGTACGCAGGTCTGCTGCGACGGGGGTATTTTTAATTGTGGTCAAACTAAGATAACATTTAAGTTATCAGTGTTATATATACACATAGGAATGTATGTGAAAGAGTGATTTAAAATTAAGTCCTTTAATTAAATAAGTGTCAGAAAGAAAGCCGAAAAGGTAAAAATGATTCCTTCTATTAGCAAATTTCCCATAGGGAAGAAAACATTACCGTAGGTCTCATAGCAAGACTTAAGAATGGGACCACGTTATTTTTCATCTTTAGATGCCCAGAGGCCAAAAACAATAGTTGTTAAAATATAAGTATCATCAAACATATCAAACATATATCATCATATTATACAACAACATATTATATCAACAATTATTCATAAATGAGTACTTTTTTATGAAAAATGATTTTATTTAAAAAATTCACAACATGTTTCGGATCTTAGTCCATTATCATACATATATATATGTCTGTCTGTGAACACAATGACTCTAGAAAAATGGTCCGATCGAGACCAAATTTGGTAGAGACATGTATTCCTGCATTTGCTCAGACGAGTTCGTAAACCAGACATATCAGCCAATCGGGACAGGTAGTTTGAGGGGGGTGGGTTTGTACTGAAAAATTGGGTTTTTGGCATTTTTCATATGTAATTACAACAAATTTTAAATTTTATCTTTAACCATTAGGATCAGCTTTAAAAAATAAAACTACACAATTTAGTTCCTTAAAGTTTTTCTCTATCTCCAACGGTAACAGAGATA